>CM051378.1:20147586-20697586 GCA_028015245.1 Cardamine occulta
TCCTCAGTTTTCATAAACCCACAAGTTCTTCCGTCTGTAAGCTATCAAACGCCAAAGACCCTTCTTGTGTTGTATCATACAACACAGTTTCTCTTGCATCATCATCTTCATCACTACTTATATCTTCCTCCTCATCTTCCTCATCATCAGATCTATACACTTTAGCAATAATGGTGGTTGTCTCATTTCTGAGACCAGTAAGTTCCTTAGCTTCCTCTAGCTCATCTTTAGTTGAGGCCAATGATAAAAGCACATTTTTAGCTTTCTGATCCGCTGGTACCCCAGACCTCTCCATCTCCTTAGACCAAACAATAGCATTGCCAAAATCCTTGCACCTCCCCGACGCATCCATGATAGTTGTCAGGATGGTTTGATTTGCTTTGATGCCACTTAACCTCATTTTCTCATATACCTCCATCATCTTCTCAACATCGTCTGCTTTCGCATACCCTTTTATCATTGTACCGTAGGTGACTATATTCGGTTCAAAACCGTCTACTTTTATCCTCTTGAAGAATTTCTCAGCACCTTCCATGTCCGTGGCATTCACATACGCTGATAACATAGTTGTATAAGAGCAGAGATCCGGGAGAAACCTGTGAGGACACAAGTCAATTGCTGTTATCAATCTAAAACATAGAAGCAAACATGATAGAACTATGTTTACCTGTCTCTTCGCATGCTCTTAAAGACAGTCTTTGCTTGCTCCACCATCCCAGAAATAGCGAATGCATCAAGTAAAATGTTATAAGCTTTATGCGTTGGCCTGAAAAAGATAAAAGACAACAACCATATATCTAAATGAAAAGCCATACCATATAATACTCTTCAGCCATAGCAGAAAGAAATAATTGTTGGAAACCAAAAACCAAAATCTGAAAAAACTGACCTAACACCAGCATCAAGCATCTCTTCAAAAACAGATAGAGCTTCTTCCTCTCTCCTGGCTCTACCATATGCTTTGATAAGTAGAGCATAACTTACCACGTCGGGTTGAATACCAGATCTTTGCATCTGAAAAGTTCAACATTCAGTTAAAAGGATTAGTTCACTACTCTTACAGGTATCTCGATGGTGTTTCTAGAGTATAATAATCACCTGGTCATAGATCTTAGAAACTTCTTTATAACTAGTTTCAAAGGACATAAGGCTATTGTACGTGACAGTAGACTGTGGAACTCCTTTCTCAGCCATTGAAGCAAATACTTTTCGAGCCTTATCATAGTTTCCAGCTTTCTTGTACATGTATATCATCATGTGATACATCTTTTGATCCGGCTTCAATGGCGATATCTTCTCATCTAAAAGAGTCTCAAAAACCTCTTCAGCTTCTTTGAACTTGTTACCCTCTACAAAAGTCTTAAGTAGAATCTGATAAGTTACAGCCGAAGGCTCTGGGCCTGAAGACTGCATCCTCCGAAATATGGCTTCAGCATTGTTGCATTTGCCTCCTCTTCCATAAGATTCCATGAGAGCGGTATAAGAAATCACGTTTGGACTCGAGCCCATCTTACTCAGTACGCTCAAAACCCTTTCAGCTCCATTGAAGTTTCCTAGTTTCCCATAAGCTGTAATGAGCATCAAAAAATCCATTTCACTGAAGTTCCACCAGTTCTGGTATCTAAGCCATTCAAGAATCTGGATATCAAAAAGAAACAAAGGAACCAAATATGAGACACAACCCGAAAACTTTCCTGTTAAAACTAAGAATTTGTAATAGTTAATGTTCTAACATTGCTGAGAGCAATCAAAACTTTTTCATGCCGTCAGAGAAATTCTTCAGGTCTAAATTAAAACAAACACAGCTCTTGGCAGCACCAATATTGAATTCCTCAACAGTCGATTAAGATGACTCATCTAATATGTCTATCTCTATCAAGATTCAAGACTAACTTGATAAATTTCTTTCAGCCAATCAAACATTGGAAGATTCTAAAACAGTTATTTTCTGATTCTTGATTGTATCTGAATATCTGAAAGGATGAAAACATAAAAGGGACTCAATTCATTCTCCATACCTCACTGACAAGGTTCCATTTCTTGAGCTGCTTAAATCTAACCAAAGTACCCAAAACAAGATCCCTAGGAAGACCTTGTTCACCGTCAGTTCTGTACTGCCTAAGCACCGGAACTGCAGAACCCGTTGATTCAATCTCTAGCATTAGCCCTCTCCATCTCTTCTGATCCGTCTCGTCAGCTGCATCTTTGAAAACCTCCATTTTCCTCCTCTTTTGCAGGAATTTCCTTGGGGCCAGTATTCCCATACAAACAACTCTGAATCGGTTTTGGATTTTAACACCAACATTGATAATATTGTTCTCTAGCTTCCTCTGGCTGACACAAAGATAAACACATAGAGGAATTCGTAAACGAAAGACTTAAACTTTGAATAGCTGAAGAGTTGAGGTAAAAGAACATGTAACCTAACAGTCACTAACACTCAGCTAATAACGACACAGCTTAAGCTTACACAATCGATTAAATTCAACGAAACCCAGCACCGTTTTTGAAGAAATTCGTAAAGGCGGTCCCTTTTTCATAGAATCCTCTCAACCCGTCAATGGAAAACGAAATAAAATTATAGAACAAAAGCCCCCAAAATGAAAGTAATTCCAGAAGGTAAAGAAGTAGATAGGAAAAAGAAAAGGGAAACCTGTGATTACTTGATGGAACTGAGACAAACGGTTTGAATATTACAGTCTGTGACATCTAAAGTTCGCAGCTTCTCCTCCTCTGTTGCAGCAGCCTAGAGGAATAAGAAAAAGAAAGTTCTCTTATCCTTTAAAAGTTGAAACTTCAGAGTGGATATTTTTTTATTTTTGTTTTTCTGGAGCATTATAAAACTTTTTTTAACCCCAAATTTAATTCAGTTGAATGACCAAAAAAAAACAGAGGCGGGGGTTTATGGAGTAGTCGACGAGAATGCCCCTATGAGCACCTGATATTTACACAAATCACTCAACTGCGTTTTGTGAAGAACAAAAAAAGAAGAAAGTCTCGAACTGTGTAAGGTAATGATTGTATGAAAATGTTTTCCAGAGGCAGAAAGAAGATGAAATCAATGTTTAAATTTTGTGTTTGATTTTCCTGTATTCTCGGAATGAGAAGAAATCTTCATTTGAAGTTGCGTTTGGCTTTAATATTTTTACATAGTTCTTGGATCAGATGGGATTACACAATCAATACTGCACAACTGTTGACTTCGACAAGAGATCTAAATCAGATTGTGAATAAAAAGAGGTGGTATTACTACGCACAAGAGCTTGAACTAGTCTTATATAAACTTTTTTTTAAAGTTATGTGTCACATGAATTCGTAAAAATCAAATCTAACAATGTTCCCATATGAAACGAAAAAAATAAAACCTGCGGTTTAATTTATATACGGGAGATGAGAAGAGGTACAGAAGCAGGAGCTTCCTCTTCAATCTCATGTTCAAGCTCTCCATAGCGCTCAAGCACACGCATCCTGCAGTCTTCAGCAGCCAGCAATCCGGTTGAATAAGCACCGTGTACTGATCCTGGGTAGCTCGAGCTAGTGGCTTCCCCCGCAAAGAATAGGTTATCCAATGGCACTCTCAACCTCTCGTAGAGGTCGTGAGGTTTGTTCACAATGTCATAGCTATATGATCCTAATGAATTGATGTCTGATCCCCACCTTGATACCAAATAATGTATCTGCCAACAAAATCCCACTAGAGCTTAACACATTTGGCAAAAATTATAGAAATTTAGTGGATATATAGATAGATAGATTAGAGCAGTACCGGTGAAGATGCATCTGGAAGAATTTTCTGGAGTTGCGAAAAGGCAAAATTTGCAGCTGCTTCGTCAGACTTTTTCTCGATATCTCTAGCGAGCTGACCAGCCGGCATGTAAACAAGGACAGGATGGCTTGTGGCTTTATGCAGGTTCAAGAAATAACTGCATCCGTAGGAAGTTTCTGCAACCACTCCTAGAAACTCTACATTTGGCCAAAAGACATTGTCAAAGTGCAATATGATCTTGTTCTCGATTCCTACACCGAGATCGTTGATAGCTTCTTGTTTCCACTCTGGAAGCTTTGGTTCGAATGTTATCATTCCTGACTTTAGGACTCCGAGAGGAAGAGCAATGACTGCAGCATCCGCAACAAACATCTCTCCTTTCTCTGTAGTCACCTTCACTCCACTGTAGCGCCTTACGATCTTGTTTACCCTGACAAAACAAAAGGCCAATACGGTTTAGCTGCAGATCGGGAAATGGTAGAAAATCCTTTGGAAAACACGAAGCATACCTATGGCTTAGTCTTATATCAAGACCTTTTGAGAGAGTGTTGATAACAGGGCGATATCCTCGAACCATAAGACCATGTCCACCGGGCAACAGTTCTTCCTGCGAAATGTTTTAATTGACAAATCAAGAAACTGGAATATACCCCAACAACTAAACATACCGAGAACAAATAATTTTAGTTACTAACCTGGTCCCAACACTTTGCCGAGATGGTTTCAGCATCAGCAGCAAACCATCCTTCCATGCGACACAAATACCACTGAAGCACATTATGGGCAAGCCCCTCCAGCCTGGAAGTGAAAAGTCTAACTGATCATGCAACAAATATAGAAGCGGATACGTAACAAAAATCAAAGCATTGAGTTGAGACAATATGTTCCCATACCTCAATTCAGGGTTCCTCTTGAATACAATAGAAAAGGCTTGAGCTATTGACATATCTTCAACCTGCTCATCCCTGACTTTACAGATCTGCAATTGTAAAACAACTATCTAGTTAATCAAAGACACCAAGAAAAAAAAAAGAATAAAAGATAAATTGGACACCAAGTACACACACCTCTTCCAGAATGTGCTCAAAATTTTCGCCAACTTTTGTTACCAACTCTTGAGGAACTTGGTTACCAGCCTTATCGAATAGAGAATAGCTGCAGGAAACAGAATTGAACCATAAGTTTAAACAAAGAGAAAAGATTAATTAAGATATACATTTACAAATAGCCAAAACTGGTGTACATACCTCTCAAGATCATGATCATACAAAACCGAATTATCACCGCTAGTACGATAAAGGGGTAATCCTAATCTCCCAATTACAGCAGCCAGAGGATTCTCGTTACAGACACCATGCAGCCTATCACAAAACGATATTGTTTAGTTAGCATCAGTGGCAAAAGATTCAAACATGGACCAATGAGAAAGAAAGTTGAAAGACTCAATCCCTTACCAAGATGCACCTAGATCAACTGGAAAACCGAATGAGTAATCTGTGTGAACTCGTCCACCAATTCTGTCACGAGACTCCAATACCACAACCTGAAAAAAAAAACAGAACACAGAGTTATAATAAAACCCTTCACTTGGTATAAACATACTTATATTACTTCCTCCTCACAACATTGTAACCTTAAGATTGCAATGCTCGTATTACGGACCTGAAAGGAAGCATCTTGAAGAGTGCGAGCAGCTGAAATTCCTGCCATACCACCTCCAATTACAATCACTGAAGGTGTTCTCTTCTTCATCTTCTCCTCCGTTGAGACGCAATTAGCTGAAACACCAACAACATATGAAACAATTCAGAGCCTTAAGACTTTGAATCCACGAAAAAATAGAAAATTTCTTACAGAGCACAACATACATTAAATAAAAACCCCAGATTATTGTACTGATACTTTAGATTTTAGAAAGCAATAACTTTAACAAATAACAATTGGTAAATACAGATCAACAAAGGAAACAAATTAAGGACAACAAAAATCGTATTTATGTAAATAATACACTAAGGATTAAGATGTCACAAACAAACAAAAATACACCTTTAAGCAGCTGACGATTAGTTTTTCCTTGCGACTCCATGATCCGTGATTATTAAAATTATTACTACTATTCAGCGATAAAGGATCTAACGATTTCTGCTCAAAAAGAAAGAGCGAAATCGGCAATTGAGGAGAAAAACTAAGGATTGAGATCAGAAGAGACGTAGAAGTAAAGTAGCTTGAAATCGAAGATGTAAAACCCACTCTTCCAAAAAAATTCATGCGATTCCTCTTATCTCTCGACGACGATCAGATTCGAATGCGTAATTGCATGAAGCAAAATCAAATATCACAGAGCGAGAGAGACAGAGGTGGAGGAGTCGCAGCTTTTTCTATTATTAATCGTGTTTGTTTGAGATTGCTGAGGTGCACAAAGGCTATTGGTTAAGTTATTTAATTTTATATACGTTTTTCTACTTTATTTTTCAATAGGAATATATTTGCTACATGCTAAAGTATATCACTACGAGAAACTCGCGCTATTTCTGAGACACGTGTCACATTTGGAGGACATACTTGGTAATTCTGCCACCGCCCCTAATAACTTGAGGAAACTAGAAACCGAGTTAGGTATTCGTTACGTACGAATCGTGATGGAGTAAATCACGTTTGCGTTTTCCGTTTAAAAACGAAACATAATAAATTGATTTTGTTATAAATGGACCTTTCTTAGTATTTTGGTAGAATGTAAACAAAGCCCAAAATGGAATATAAATATGAGCTGAAGTACTCAGACAAAAAACGAAAGCCCAGTAGAATGTCAATTCAGCCCCATTTAAGCCTTCATAAATGATGAACTAATCAACGTCATCAACTAAAATAAAAAATATAGATTGATACATGTATTTTTTTGTTCTCAACACTTAATTGATGCTGTTCCGTTGTTTAAATAAGTTAGAAGTATTACTACCTTATAAGGTTATAAACTTATAATACATTTCTTCAAGTTTCATACTTAGGCGACCAAAAATAGATAAAAATCACTATAAGAATAAAATTTCTCCACGTCAGCCTATTTTACCCATACGAAGACTGTCGGTGGTAGGCGGTGTCGACAACTGAGTTTGCTGTCCTGCCGGAGACCCAAATCTCAGCATGTCCATTGGTTGTTGCACGACCTGTATTTAATTTGATTACGACACGTTAGGTTTCATTTTTGGTTTTAGTTAGGTTTCAATTTTATCTCTCCTCAAAATGATGCCGTTTTAACTAACCTGACTTGGCGCCGACGGCATCTGTAGCGGCATTTGTGGAAATCCAGCCATGTACCTGGCGAGCTGCTCCGTTAACATTTGGTTCTGTACTTGAAGCTGGAGCTGTACCGGGTTTTGACATACTAAACCGGGATGATTTTGTGCAGCTGACCGGTTCATAACCGGAAACTGAGGCAATTGCATCTGATTCTGCATAGCCATCTGATTAATGAACGGAGATGACTGTACCCCGGGAAACATCATCGGATTCGCTGCTGCTGCAGCCGCTGCCGCCATTCCACTTCCCATCCACATCACTTGTAGTTGCATTTGAAGTGATTTCAAGTAATCTATGGCTTCATCCAAGATCGAAGCTTTATCTGTCTACACACCAAAAAAAATCAACACACTATGTTAGTCACTCTCCATCATTAGAAAAACTTTCAACTTAATTATCTCGATTCCTTAAGTAATTTTGTCATAGAAAAAAAAACTTACTTTACTGCAGTGAGGTATGAGTTCTTGAAGAGCTTTCATTCTCTCATTGATCCGATCTCTCCTCCTCTATAATAAACGAAGATCACAAAATATAGTAAAACACAATAGCTTAATATATGTACGTGTAAAAATACGATAGAGCCATATATATAAATGATCAACGAGATAAAAAGAAGTATGTACCCTTTCGGAGAGATTATGAACTTCAGCAGCACGGCTTCTACGCGTAGATCCTGACCGTTGGCTCGATTTGTTATCCATGGTTTGATCATCGGTTGAGATCAAACGTATATCCGACTGAGACATAGATTCCTGATCAGCGTTCATTACATGTTTTCTTTTACGGTCAATGGTTACGCTTCTTCCACTACCGGTTTCTTTGTTGTTTCTTCCGTAGCTGCAACCAGACGAGCCACCGGACGAAGTCTCAAGTCTTTCTACGACGTTATTGCTTCTATCACTCATAGAAATCATAAGTGTAGTCACTTGGTGGTCATTCGTAGACTGGTTGCTACCACGATGGCTCGGTCCGACAGTTAAAACCGAGGACCTAAACTTTGGAGGAGCCATGGCTTGAGCCTCGTGCTTAACAGTGTCTTCGATCGTCCGTGGCTTCTGTGGACCGTCGAGGTTACCAATCGAAGAGAAGAAATGAGAGGAGAACTCGGATTCGAAAGGGTCAACGACGTCATCAGGAGGGTATTGGATCCAGGAGACGGTTTCTTGATCTTCGAGAAAATTGTTGTTAGGTTTTGGTACTGTTTCTTGGTTGTCAAGGTAAGTGTTGTTGGTTTTTCTTAGGGTGTCTTGTTTGTGAGTTTGGACTTGGACCGATGATTCTCTACGAGCTTGGCTTTGTAAAACCACTTGACCATCTCTCCACAATAGCTCAACTAGTTCATCTTCTGGTCTGTCCCAAAAATACATATACACAAATAAACGACAATTAATTAAGTCAGTATGATTAAAAGTGAAATCGAAAATCATAAAATATTTGACTTGGGAACACTATAATATACCTGATTGATCTCTTATTAGCGGACAAGTGAAAATTATCTTCAAAATTCCACTCAGAGAAAACTTGTTCCATGTCAGATCTGTGGCTCCAAATAAGAATATAGTATTACTTTATCTTTTGGAAGTGAATAAAAAAACTAATGATTTATAATTAAGATAATGGTTAACAGGATCTTTTACTCAAGGAACAAAAAAAGGATGATGAAAGCAATCAACTTCGAAAGATTATTCTCCAAATCCCAACAGTTTAATCATTAGGAAATGATTAAACTAAACAGCCCTCTCTCCAGTAATCGAGGAAGGAAATTATTTAATAAGGAAACAAAAAAAAAGGAACTAATTCTATATAGTAAACTCTAAAAACCCAAAGCTTTAAAGCAATTACCAGATTTAGAAGGCTCCAAATGATGGGAAGATTTAGCTATATATGTTTTTTTTGCTTCACACGTAACCAAATCTAGCTGGGAGTTTAAAAAAAAAAAGAGAAAAAGAAGTAGAACAGAAGAGAGAAGAAATTGTTTACAAAACTGAGGAGAGGAAGTTGAAACAGGACAGAGAAGAGAGAGATAGAGAGAACGAGAGGCTAAGGTTCTTTGCCAGGTTCAGACAGAAAGCGACAAGAGAAGGGAAATTGAAGCAAAGAGGAAGCGAGTGAGCGAGGGAGGGGAAGAAAATGATTCGGTGGGGGCAATAGTACTGGAAACCGATTAGGATGATTGACACGTGGCGAATTGTCAGACAAAGAGTTAAGAGTTGGTGAGATCCACCACTTCCACTTGGATCTTGTCTGTGTAGGTGAGAGATCTATTGCTCGATTTCTAGAGGTGGTTTATGATCTGTACCTTATCTGAAACTCTTTACCAATGATTAAGGGTGTTTTTGTCAAACCATACACCCCCATCTATATGATTCTTTCAGCGAACACTGTATATATTATAAAGTTATCTATATATTTTCTACGATGCTTTGATGAGTTTATCATCTCGTGTGAATATAAGGAAGGGTTTATATAAGCGTGTTAAAATGGATCAAAACCTATGGATTGATCCGGTCTATCTATTATTTTAATGGGTTTGGATTTAATTTTTATATCCATGTAAAATAAATAGGTTATGGTGGATCGATCCTAATGGGTTTGTAAGTTTAGTGCGTCAACCTATTTGGATTCTGGGTTACCCATGAGTTTACCATTAAAACACAAATTTAATAAATTTATAATAAATATGTAAAATATTTAAACCCTAAAACAAGTATTAGAGTTTTTTTTGGGTGCCTCCTTTCCTTTATAAAAGCATGACTACATAAATAATTTTTCTAGTTTTCTTTAAGCTGCCTCCGCTCAAAAGTCGTTCTTATTGCTCTGATTTTTCTTTTCTTTGTTCGTGCCTCATCTTCTTCGCTCAAGCCTCAAGGGTTTGTAATTATGTTATAGTTATAATTGTTTTGTTATCTATCTTATTTATTTATATTTTACTTAAATAAATGTGTTGCATATTAAGTTCCTAGGCTATTCATCTTGCATGTATATTAACTTAAAGTCTTAAACGATGATTGATAGTGGATACACGTGTTGGTGTTGCATGTGAAGCTAGGCTATTCATCTTGCATGTATGTTAACTTACATGATGATTAATATATTGTATTTTGACTATATTATTTTATTAATTGTTTTGCCATATAATATAGAAGATTGGGAGTCAACGTTAGTTGATGAAGAAGAGAGATTGATGGATGAAGATGACCATTTCACACATGAGCAATCATCAGAGATACCACAAGAGGAATCTCAAGAAAAGTCTCGTAAAGCAAGGAAAAAAACTTCAGAATGGTGGAAGCATTTTACTCATGTTGGCAAAGGTTCAGATGGCAAGAATCGAGTTAAATGTAACTATTGTGATGATAAACTTGTGTTTGAGCCAACAACGGGAACAACTCCTATGAAGCGTCATCATCAGAGATGCATTAAGAAGCCAAAATATGGGCATGTAGCTGATATGATAATTGATGCAGATGGAAAGGCAAGGAGAATAAAGATTGATCCAAGTGTTGTCCGAGAGAAGTTTAGTAGGGTTGTAATTCGGCATGATCTTCCTTTTGTTGTTGTTGAATATGAAGAGCTGAGAAGTTTTCTTTATTATCTGAATACAGATTACAAGTACTACACTAAAAACACAGCAGCATCGAACGTTGTTAAAACTTGGGAGAGCGAGAAGAAAAAGCTGAAGATGGAGTTGGAAAAAATTCAGAGCAGAATATGTTTAAGTTCTGATTGTTGGACCTCAATTTCTGGTGAAGGTTATTTATCTTTGACTGCCCATTACATAGACGAGAATTGAACTTTGAATAGCAAGATCTTATCATTCTGTGACATACCTCCTCCACACACCGGTGATGCGTTGGCTAGTAAAATCCACGAATGTCTGAAAGAATGGGGAATTGAAGAGAAGATATTCACTTTTACTCTAGATAATGCTTCAGCGAATGACACTATGCAAGAGATACTAAAAGAGCGGCTTAATCTAGATGACAACTTGTTTTGTGGAGGTGAATTCTTTCATGTTCGATGTTGTGCACACATCCTGAATCTTATTGTGCAAGATGGCCTAAAGATTATTGGTGGTGCTTTATCCAAGATAAGGGATAGTGTCAAGTACATCAAAGCTTCACAATCGAGAGGGATTGCATTCCAACAATGCGTAGAAGGTGATGATGGAGTAGTTTTGTCTCTTGATGTTCAGACTAGATGGAACTCAACCTTTTTGATGCTCGAGAAGGCCTTAAGATATCAACGTGCTTTTAATAGATTTAAAGTGGTTGATAAAAGCTACAAGAGTTGTCCATCGAATGAAGAATTGGTGAGAGCAAAAAAAATATGTGATATTTTGAAGCCATTTTACAAGATTACCACATTGATGTCAGGTACAAGTTATTCTACTTCTAATCTTTATCTTGGGCATATGTGGAAGATTGAACGTCTGGTGAAAGATAATAAACAAAATAGTGATGCACTTATCAAAGAGATGGCTAGTAAAATGCGGATTAAGTTTGATAAGTATTGGGAACAATACAGTGCTATTCTTGCCATGGGTGCAGTTTTTGATCCTCGAATGAAATTTAAGCTCTTGAAACGTCTTTATGATGAGCTTGATCCAAGTACTTGTGAAACGAAGCTGGAATATTTGAGGAAGAAAATGGTTATGTTGTTTGAAGAATACAAGAACAAGTTTCCTTCGACCATGAACTCTACAAGTACACCTTCCAGCCATCATCCCATTGAACATGGGAGAGCAAACTTTGATGATGTAAGTTTCAAAGTTTATTCATTTTTTTTTTATAATTAATTAGTCATATAGTAACGTGTTTGAGTTTTGTACAATGTAGGTTTTGTTTGAATTGGATGATGCTCATGATGCTACAGATGAGGGAAAGTCACTCTTGAATATTTATTTGAATGAACCAAAATAAGAGATGAAGAATTTTCCTGAAATGTGTGTTTTGCAGTATTGGAAAGATAACAGACATCGTTTTGGTGCTTTCTCATACATGACATGTGATGTGCTCAACATTTCTATCACTACGGTGGCTTCAGAATCATCTTTCAGTATTGGATCCCGTGTTCTTAACAAATATCAGAGTCGACTTCTTCCTAAACATGTTCAAGCTTTACTTTGTACTAGATTTTGGTTATTTGGTTATGTCGTCGATGAAAAAGGTAAACTTATCATCTATATTCATTATTTTGTTAATATTAGATATAAAATTGTTATTATCATACTTGCTAATTTTTTCTTTTTCAAATTATTTGTAGACAATGAAGCGGAAGAAGAAATCAAAGAGTTAGATGCATCACAAGAAAATTCAAGAGTTATTTAAATTAATAAGCTTTTTTGGTTTTATGGTTTTATTATTTTATGGTTTTATAGATTTTTGGTTTTAAGATTTTATGATGCTTTCATTTATTTTAATAACTATATGTTTTTATTTAATTTGTTACTTGAAAATTCTTGTTAGTTTTATAATTATATGGTATGTTTTAGATTTTTTAATTATATTTAATTTATATATGGATAACCCATATAACTCATTTAACCAATGGGTTTAACGATTATGAGTTTAGGTATATATATTTCAATCCATAAAATAAATGGACGGGTTTAACTCGCCCATATAAATTTCGAACCCATGTGAGTTTGGATAGGATCGGGTAGAGTTACCTATTTTGACACCCCTAAGTTTATAGTTATCTGAATTCAATATTCTGTCAGACAAGAAATTATCTCCAGCAATCATCATTTTTTTTCCCAGGCATTTTCCACATCACATTCAATTCAAGTGTTGACTAATAAAAGCTACGAAGCCTATATGATCGTAACTTTTTCTTGGCTATATAAATGTGTAATCGACTACGATTTTTAGTTTAAATTGTGATCTTTAAAATTTCTTAAAACCTGATTACTAGAAACCACTAAAAACTTTCTTGGCAAAGATTTGGATATTACTTAAATTTGTGTTAATATTTCTTGGTCCGTAGTGTCTCGTTGTCATGGACCACATATATAATGGTCCACCAAAAATTCTGCTCACATGAATTTTCGAACCCTTATCACAATAATTTTCATATTAGGTCAGTTTCGAACCCTTATCACATCAATCTTATCGTTTAATGTGCATCAACCGCAACCCATCTAATGATAAAAAGCATATTATGATAAATTCTTGAAATGGTTTACAGAGCAAATTACAAGTTGAGATATATGTGGGGGCATTGTGAACAAAGCATCCACCGAAATGAGACGTTTTCATTAAAAGTCTTTGGCCCTCATTTGCTTTTTCCTTAGAAAGGGACGAGTTTGTAATGGCGTCGATTCGAAGCTATAGAAGGCCACATGAGCCAATCATCCAAAGTTTTGTTTGCAGCCATATATGTATGCACGTAATATTAATAGTATATTGCGAGATATGAATTTTAATACGGGCAAAGATGAACACGGTTACAGTTTCAACCATGTTTTATGATACCCAAATTTAAAGTCATACCAAAATTATTTTCTTCTTAAAATAAAAAATAAAAATACAAAACGCATTTGACTTGAGTTATGTCATGGTATTCAAATTTATATGGTCCAAAACTCATGTCGGTATTAATCGTCGCCTCGCTGGAACATTAATTTCATCTTCTAACCGATAGATGAATGAAAGCTATATGAATATCAAGAGTTCCGAGAAGTAACACCAATAATCTGATCTGAAATTTACTATAGAACTGATAAACTACTTATAAATATTAATATTAAATTTTTCTATGAGATACATTGAATATGACTTTAACAGTTGTCAAAATGACTCCAACAAAACGAGTACATTAAAAATATGAATATAAAAAATAAATGATATGATTGATATCAGTAAAATGAATCTAGTAGGCCCAAAATTTAATTCATCACCGCTATTGCATTCTGGAGCTACGTTACTGGGCTTATTCATTCGGCCCATTTAAGCCCTAAAATAAAATTTATCAACAAAAGGGCCAAACAAAACCCTAACTCTCTATAAGAGACCGTTCTGAAACATTCAGAGAACGGTGGCGGCGGCGCAGGAAAGCGGATTAGCGGCGGAGGGTGGAAGGAAATGAAAGGCTAGAAGTGGCGGAGAAGTATGTGGATAAGAAACAAATCAACCTGAAGGGGATCATGATGTTCTTCGTTATTATATAGTTTTCAATCTGAATTTCAAATTTCGTCGCTCGCTTCTCCCTTCCGCCTTCTCCGCCTCTCCGATCTGTTCCGCAACCGACCTTGTGATGATACGCTCTTTGCAGATCTGAAAGTCCAAACATGAATATTCAAATTAAACCGCTTTTGCAAAAGAAATTTCAAGATTTCTTAGATGTATTAACAAATTTTAAGGGTATTTCGAGTGTTTACAGAAAATTTTGAATTTCAATAACGAAGGGTATTTTGAATAGATGTTAGATTAGATTCAGAAAAAGCGTATCAACCCAAATTTTAAATTTTATTCTTAGATGTGTTTACAGAAAAAAAAAAAGATATATTAACCCAAATTTTAAGAAATCTTGAAATTTACAGAAAATTTTGTTTAATCATGTTTAATTCTTAGATGTATTTACAGAATTAATTTTAATTCTTAGATGTATTTACACGTGTCTTACAAAATATCTAAGATGTATCAACCCAAATTTTAATTTTAATTTTAATTTTTTTTTTGTGTCCAAGGGTTACAAAAGTCTTATTTTTGAAATTTACCATTATCAAAAACTAAATTTTAAGGGTATTTTGAGAATTTACAGAAAATTATGAATAGTATATTTATTGGATAAACAACTGAGAAAAAATAAATTGGATAAAGAACATATTACTAGCGATGAAACTTGGGACGAAAGCTCCAGAAACTTATTCCCTTACAAGATTAAATCAAACAGTTGACGGTAATAAAATAATAACAGCAACCAAAAATAATGACAAGTTATATGCTCAATTGATCAGCTTCTATGTCTTTAGTTTCTAGGTCTTCAGTTTTCTTGGACAACAAGCAACCCCATCTCTTCTTAAACTGCAAAATCTCCATGCCAATAGCAAACACTCCAATAGCACAGATGATAGTAGTGTAAGCGATCTTCCAGCCACTTCCAGGTTGCAAGATAGCAAGACCTTTGTAGATATTGTAGACGCTTAGTACAATCACTATGTATCCCACTGTGTGATGATACCAATTCCAGTATTTTCTGTATTTGTGATCCTTGTCTGGTCTTGCTTTGAGTGCAAGTATCTGCAAAAACCCTAAACCGAATAGAAACAATCCTATCACGGTATGTGGTGTAGATCTCATCCCGGTATGTCTCGCCATGTAGATTGCTGTTCCTAATCCTCCGATTAAACCGGCGAAATAACCGGTGGTTTGACAAACTATGTGTACGTAAAACCATGCTGGATTTAATCTTTCGTAGGTCTTCATGTATCTTGCTGCCATAACTCCAATAGGCATTAAAATTCCCCAACTCATTGCGTGCATCCCAAGTCTATTTCCTTCTTTCAATGGACCGTCTTGCCATAAGTGATTCACCACGGTTGTGTTTGGAGGCAAGACTAAAGTTGCGAATAACGTCATCTCTCTATCAAGATACTCAGCAGACACTTGTGTTACACGAAAGCTAAGAGGAGATTCTTGAAGCATAGTAGAGTAGCTAGTAATTGAGGAAGTATAAGCACGCATAACACCGGACGTTGAGTTACGATGAGCCACAAGAGCTTGAGCACCTAACATGCCTTTACTCGTTGGGTTTATAGCCCAAGCGATCCAATTAGAAGACTCGAGATTAGCATGACGGTAAGCAACGTCAAGAACTCCGGTTTCTCGAACATAACTAAAGTGTAGAAATGAGTCTAACACCGGAAGATCCGTGCAAGAACGAAAGCTTTTTCCGTTGTTGAAGCTGTGAGATTCACATCTAGCGTGAAGTCCTTGATCTGTTGTTGCTGTAGTAAAAGATGGACTCAACAACAAGAACAGAAAACACAGAACGACGAAAACGGCTCTTGAAGACATGATGATGATGATTATGATTGTGTGCTTTTGTTTTCTCGGAGAACACGAAGCTAATCTTCCGAAAGAAGAGAGTTGCAACTTGAAGGACAACTTTGGAAGAAGGGATTGTGATTTTTTAGTGCAAGGTTTGCGTATTGCAACATATTTAATATTGCAACATGTTTCCTTTTTGGCCATTAAGTTTCCATATCTTTACTAACAAAAAAAAAAGTTTTCATGTTACCTTAAAATCCCTTTCAAATTTGGAAAAGCGTATTAGTTTTTCCTTTTTTGTTGTTTATCTTTTAAGGATGTTTTAGCAATTTCAAAACTCAAAAGTAACAAGTAAATTTCCTTTAGCAAAATAAAAATAAAAGACTCGGTAAATTTCAAAATTTGTAATCAATTACGCTATTTTGGTATGCCACATATTAATTAATAGTTCTAAAACGTTTGATTAACTTTATTCATAGTAAACTGAGATTTTCAAAAATATCCCATCAAGTTTAATGTAAAAAGTTAAACATATGTTCTCTACGGCTCTACCTCGTCTTGTTCCCTCCCTATATAATAATAGGTATGTAATGAAAACTCTTGCCTTGGATAACATATAATGTTTTGATAGGAGTCCTAAATCTGAAGTGTGAAGTGACACTAGAAAATAAAAAACACGGAACTTTCCAATTACTTTTGAGTTTAATGTCCAAAATTTATAATATGCATAATATTACAGTTCATTAAACTCAAACGGGCATAAACTACATGAATTTTGTTGGGTCCAAAATAAATGAACTAAAAACCATCGTCCTGATTCCTGAGGCAGACCCGACGCACTAGGACAAGCAAGGAGTGTGACATCCCGGGGCCAATTTGTTTTCATAATATAATCTGTAAGAAGTCTCACACATTTTTTTTTTTGAATTTATTTTGTTTAGAAAAAGATCCAATATATCAAATATTGTTTCATCAAACGACCCAAAGAATTTTAAGACATCTCATAATCTTTATTCAATCCCGTTTAAAAAAGCGTGTTAGAAATCTTTTTTTTTAAAACAAATACTAGCTAGTAATGTATATATATATATATATATAACAGTTAACAAAGAGACCAATCTAACAGTATTCAAGCTTACCAAATTATTTTCAGTTCGAAGCTCTTTTAATTTTTAAATCTTATCTGAACACTATTTAATCCTTGGTATTTATTTACCTTGTCAATTAGTACAAAATGCAAATATTTTTAGGTTTCAAAATTCAGATTTATTTTAGGGATCACAGTTTATGACAAACGGTCATCTTAGACAAGAAACAATTAATGCACGCTCTAATAGGGTATTATGAACATTTAGTATGTATTTGTATACGAACTACAGTCTACAGAGTATTGATTTGATTAATACACACATGATCGATAAAATGAACAGCTACAGATTATTCTTGTATTTTTGGTTCAACACGAAAATCTGGTTATAAATTGTTTTTTAAAAACAATCTGGTTAGAAACACGTTACGATGAGAAAGTCAAAATAAAATCATTTAGTTTTATTTAATTTTTTTGTTTGTGTTTACTTGGAATAGTGTTACAAACTTACAATGGACAACGGAAAAGTATTGGATTTTTCCCCTAGGTCAACTTCTATCTTTATACGCTTTCGGGACGTTGAATTAATTAAAGGTTGGGTCGGGTATCTTAATTAAATGAACGTATAATTTATAGATTAACACATTGAGATTAATAATTTGCCGAATCATTTAAGTGAGTTAGTATGATTTTACAAATACTGTTTGAGGTGAAATCTGGATTTATTTTGAACGATTCTCTTATAACGATGACATTTCAAACAATTATTTGATTTTTACGATTATTTTAGTTAATATAAGTTTCTGTCTACTAGTATTTCATTTTAGGTCATAGTCAAACAGCTTAAAAGAAAAGTAAGGACTCGCCCCGGAATATAATGGTTATAACCGGTCAAGTTAAAATTGATTAGTATTTGTTATAAGCAGTCAACTTTAACGTCTTTGCTCTGTACTTTATATTGTAATTAGTTAATAATACACACTAAAAATGGTGGGGATTATATTGAGATGACTCCATTTTCATAATGCGTTTATTTGAATCTCATATTATATTGTGAATTTGTGACGTAGGTCTATTTTATTTTAGCATGCGTCGTTATAAAGTGATCGACAGGTAATGACTTTTTTTTTTTTTTTTTTTTCAAAGAGCTTATTGTTTGGTTGGCGGTCAAACTATTATTTTCTCATTTTTTTTTGCTTCGAAAGATTTGTAAAGTGCTAGTACTAATGACTAATCAAAGTGTTGGGTATTCTTAACAGAGTAATAGTTGGGTTTGACTGGTGTATTCTTAATAGAGTAATACACCAATCAAAATCTGTTTTTGCTATATGCAGTTTAACCGATGATTACAAATTACTATAGAAGTTATAGCTTTTTTTTTTTGGGTTTTCATACAAGTTACTACGAGTGGATTTTTGTTTTCAAGAGACTGAATGTTGAAAAAAAAAAGGTTGAATCTCAAAATGATCACGTTTGCTTACAATTCACAATACATCAACTACATTTGTATCTGTACAGTCGTCAATTACCAGACCTTTTATGCCATTAACAATTCAAAATTTAAGATATTCGCAAAATATATAAGCTCAAAAATTGAATATTATTTTTGTAATATAATCTATATTTCACATACTACAAATATATTACCTCAAATATGTCCGTTCAAGATTTTTTGTTGAACTAATATCTATATAATTTTTTTAAAACAAAATAACTTTGCATTTACGTAGGATATTACAACAAATTTGTTAAACTAATTTATGAAATTATATTGTAATTGACTTTTAGTTATCAACTTTGTAATGTCAACCTAATTTTTCTTTTGAAAAATATACTTGATATATTTAACTCATGTTCTTGTTCTCTTTTCCCATTTTAAAATAGTATGAAAAAACAAAGTTTTATTAGAGTAGAAGAAACGGTAAAAGAAACGAAGATATGAAACCGCGTGAAGAAGAAGATGACTTTGGTCAACAAATATCAACTATTATTTTAAGTTGTTGCTTCTCTTTTTCAGTAATCTGACTTCACCAGATCTCTCCTCTACTCTGTTATTTGCTCTTCTCCTCCACCTCTCTATCTCTCAGCTTCTATTCTTTCTCATCTTACTTCAAAATCAAAACTAATAAACTCTCACCATAAAAAAGAAGACAATTTCTACTTCTGTCATTTTTTTCTTCCAGCTCACTTTTACTTTCCGGCAATTCCAAGCTTGATCGCCGCCGGGGATTTTTTTTTGTTTTGTCTCAGGCATATCTCCCTAATGTTGTCCAAGCATAGTTTCATTCTTTGTCTTATTTTCTTCTTCGTCACAGCATTTTCCGGAGACTCTAGAGCTGTTGCCGGAAACAATGAGAAGAAGAACATCTCTGGTTTTTCTGGATTTGACTTTCCCAATCCGATGCGCTTCGGTTCTGTTTCTTCTTCCACAAGCAACGATTGCGGCTTCTCTTCACCTGAGAACGAACCCACCAAGGAACTTACCGGACAAAACAAGACGGTGAAGTTTCATTTAAAGCGGCGAGAGACAACAACAACGAATCAAGAAACAGGGAAGAAGACAAAAACAAATTCAGTTCTCGAGCTCAATATCAGAGATCTCACAAGAATCCAAACACTTCACAAAAGGGTCTTGGAGAAGAAGAACCAAAACACTGTTTCCAAGCTGCAGAAGAAGAAGAAGAAAGAAGCTGTTACCTCTCCGGTGGAGAAAGAGCAGGCTGGTCAGTTGGTGGCGACACTTGAGTCCGGTATGACTCTCGGTTCCGGCGAGTACTTCATGGACGTGTTGGTTGGTTCGCCACCAAAACACTTCTCCTTGATTCTTGACACAGGAAGTGACCTAAACTGGATTCAATGCTTGCCTTGCTACGACTGTTTCCAACAAAACGGTGCGTTTTATGATCCTAAGGCCTCTGCTTCCTACAAGAACATAACTTGCAATGACCCAAGATGTAACTTAGTCTCATCACCTGACCCTCCAAAGCCCTGTAAATCAGATAACCAATCATGTCCTTATTACTACTGGTATGGAGATAGCTCCAACACTACTGGAGATTTCGCAGTGGAGACTTTCACGGTCAATCTCACAACAAGTGGAGGAAACTCGAATTTGTATAATGTCGAAAACGTAATGTTTGGTTGTGGTCATTGGAACCGAGGTCTTTTCCATGGTGCTGCAGGGTTGCTTGGGTTAGGAAGAGGCTCTCTTTCTTTTTCCTCTCAGCTTCAGTCTCTTTATGGTCATTCTTTCTCTTATTGCCTTGTCGATAGAGATAGCGATACAAACGTTAGTAGCAAGTTGATATTTGGAGAAGACAAAAACTTGTTGAGCCATCCGAATCTGAACTTCACTTCTTTTGTTGCCGGGAAAGATAACCCTGTTGATACATTTTACTATGTACAAATCAAATCCATTCTAGTCTCTGGAGAAGTTCTAAACATACCTGAAGAAACATGGAATATCTCATCAGATGGCGCTGGAGGAACGATCATTGATTCGGGTACAACCTTAAGTTATTTCTCGGAACCTGCATATGATATCATCAAGAACAAGATTGCTGAGAAAGTGAAAGGGAAGTACCCGGTTTATAGAGATTTTCCAATCCTAGATCCTTGCTTCAACGTGTCTGGCATCAATAACGTTCAGCTACCTGAGCTTGGGATAGCCTTTGCAGATGGCGCGGTTTGGAACTTCCCGACCGGTAATTCTTTCATTTGGTTGAATGAAGATTTGGTTTGCTTGGCAATTCTTGGAACTCCAAAATCAGCCTTTTCCATCATTGGAAACTACCAGCAGCAGAATTTTCATATACTTTATGATACAAAGAGGTCCAGGCTCGGATTTGCACCTACAAAGTGTGCTGATATATAACCTTTCTTTGTCAATTATACAGATTTTAAGTTCATCAAAGCAACTGTACACAAAAAAGGTAACAACCAACAAGAAGAACAGATTCTTTCTTTTTTTCCCTTTAGATTTTTTCATTCTTTAAGATATATTTATTTAAACATGTATTGTTGTAGATCAAAGATCATATCAAACTAATGTATTTATTCAACTCTTATTTCTGAATACAAGCGTGTTAATCATCTGCCTTGCTAAATGTATTTTCACCAAGTCTAATCTGTAAACCAACTCTAAATGAAGATTTGGTTTGCTTAGGCAAATTCTAATTTATAGTTCAAATATAAACAATAAGTAAGAGAGTAACAGCACCGTCGCTTGTGGACGTGAGTTGTCCCGAGGAGATGTGATTTGTGTGCAGAGCCTTAACTGTGAAAGGTTTAGATGGTTTTTCAAAAAGCGCCATATAATCGCAGAAATTGAGGAAGCAGACGAAGTTGTTAGTCACTCACTGTGCACACCCATGTTCTTTTAAGACCTATTTCAATTGTCTAGGAGCTTTAAGGATATGGCAGAACACAAATCACACTAGAGAAATCGGATTATGTACCTGAGAATGGTCGGAGAAGTTGGGATGTGTATCTGCTGTTGTTGGAAGAAGAGAGAGAGTTGCAGAAAGAGATGGCTCTGGTTTACATTGAGGCAAAGAAGAAGAAGAAGAAGGGTCTGGACTTGGGTGAAGACAGAGGAGCACCGAGCAACCGAGAAAACATGACGTAATAATAAATTAACAAAAAAACATGACGTAATAAATCTTTTTAAATCTCAGTTATATATGCTAAAAATGTTAATGAAAAACTAATTTTCGCATAAAGCAACGATATTGTCAGCTCATTTTCCACTTCTCAATAAATTTAGTTAAAGAGATTATTATGACATAATTGATTTTTTTTTTTTGGGCAATCAGATAATGATTACTTTATGCTTATGATGTCCTTTTGTCCCTAATTAACTAATTCAATTGAATAAAAATACCAGTTAGTTATACAGTTTAGTGTATTTAATCATAAAATCTAATTTAAGCCATCGAGATAAATCTAATTAATTTAAGTATCAGTGTGTACCACTTGTAGAAATTAATTAAAATAAATTATTTGCGCTGTCCAGAAAATATGTTTATATATCTTTTTTCAGACCAGACCAATCCCATCTCCTACAACCATCTGTCTCCACCTCGTGTTCTTTGATCCTCTCTCTACAAACCTAAAATCTCGGCATTCGATCTCGAGGAGGGATCGAGAGAAAGAGAAGGTTCGTGATGAAGATCGTATCGACGCTTTTTGAATCAACCAAGGAGAAATGTTATGCTCCAAGCTTCATCGCCGCCAATCTCTGTTTGGCTTTTATCGATGGCGCACTTGCTTTCATCGCATTCCTTCAGGTTCTGACAATTCTAGGTTTTTGATTTCAAAGGTTTCGTTTTGCTGGAAAGAAACGATTTGATTTCTGAATGCTAGATTGTGTGAGACCGTTTAGGTCTGTTTCGAAGGTGAAGCATTGTACTGAATTTCGTCTTTTAAGACGCGATGAGATGTGAAAGTATTGATTTTTGTTGTTGAATTGGGTGTTTTTAGTCTTTAGAGCTGTGTTTTTGTTGTTGATGTGGTTGACCATTAAGTTTAAAGGTCAACTCTTGAGTGTGTTTGGATAGAATGTGAGATTTGATTCGAAGAATCTGAATCCGATATGAATTAGTTTTATAAAGTAGAATCTTTTATTTTCTTGGTTCCTATGTAGTAGTTTAAGACAATGAAGTAATAAAAAAAAAGGGTCTTATTCTCTTCTTTTTTGTTGGGTGGGGCTTATAAGATTTATCTTGGCTGCCTACTGCTTTCAGTTAAATCGATTTTACAGGCGGAATAAACGAGCTGGATGGACTCGGCACAAAGTAATTCCTCTGTTCTCTTTAGGTTCTATATTGTTGTTAATTTACACAGTGTGTGTATCTGACACATCCATCAATGGAAATTGCAGGTACTTCATCTTATGATTGGCTCTTCAAACACAGGTAAACACTTGAGGCATTTGTTGTATAGGCAACAAAGATCATTGGGGAAAGTTGCAGCGTGGGAGTAAGGTCTTTATTCTTATCTATTGGCAGGTTCTGTTGTTTATTTCGTGGCTTCGATTATAGCGACTTGCACTAGGTGGCATCATTGGTCCAACGCACTCGGTTTTTTGCTGATGGGTAAATATTCTATTTCCTTGTTAAGGTTTGTGTATGTTTTTCATTGATTTCTCCTATAGTTTAAGTCTCTGATGAATTGGATTCTACTTGCAGCCTTTCCAAAAATTCTGTTTCTGGCAACTTTTCTCCTGCTTCTCTCTTTCTGGTAAGTATTTTCTCAATATTCCGATTGTGTTGTGTTGTACGTGATTGTTTTATCTGAATAATGATCTGAGATAAGACAATGATGCTTCTTGATGTTATAGGGTAGATGTTTGCCATCAGGGAAATGGAGAGGAGGATGATGATGATGATGAAGAAAACAGTATCCAGCAAATGTTGCTTGAAAAAAGCAAGAGCAAGGCAGGTTCTTCAAATGCAAGTGATCGTAGAAAGTGTTGCTCTTTCCATGGGCTTCATGTTGGCACCCGGCAGAAGTTTGTTGTTTCGGTATGCGAATAATTTTGGTTTTGTGCATTAACCACTAGCCAAGTCATTCTTGTGATGTTTACAAATGGTTATCTTATTGCTAGGCGGTTGTTCTTGTGTTCATCTTAATGATATCATTTGCGATCCTTATCTGGATTGCTTCTGGAAAGAATCCTATAGATCCTTCATTATTGGCTGAGGTATGTGGTATTTCTCCTTTGCCACATGATAAGAATATACTTTCTCTTTCCGGTTTTCTGATTAATTCACTTCCTTGTGTAGGTGTATGTCGATATTATTGCTGCAATAATCCTAATAACGGGAGGAGGAATATGCTTTTATGGTGAGTGATTGCTTCAGTTCTTTTCTGGTTTTAGCTATTCAATTTTTTCTTGTAGCTTTTCATAAAGATGCTTTGGTCAGTGGTTAACAGGCTTATTGCTATGATCTTCATTTCAATTTATTTTGCCACAATGAGTCCATTAAGCTTGATTGAGCAGCGTATGTTCACAAACTCTTTTAACTTCTTTCTCGTTCTTTAGGCCTGCGTCTGCTCTTTAATCTAAGGAAAGTGCGGTCTGAACAAGTTTCAGCAGAGATGCGAAAGGTAACTAATGATTCGTATTGGCTCCTGAAGTTTTTTTTTACCCTTGCACATGCCAGTCGAATCCTTATATTTAAAACTGCATTTTAACCATTTATATAGGTATCAGGTTTAGCAGGCGTCTCAGTTGTTTGCTTCTCTGTTAGCTCTTTAATCGCTCTTCTCACACACATTCCGGTAAGACATTATCACCAAAAGTATATCTATAAACCAACACCTAACATTTGTCGATATGCTTAGCTAAAAAAATCTTTTGATCTCAGCTCTTCTATCATTGGAACCCAAGCAAACTACATGGCATCAAGGCATTGGTTCTTCTGATCATATACTATTTCATAGGTGAAGAATTTTTCTTTCGTTTGCGGGTTTTAAGGCCTCAAATGTAGTAGTAATATTGACAAGAACGCTTTTTGACAGGTTCCACCGTACCATTGGCTTTCGTTTTATGGGTTTTGCGAGAGTTACCCCCACAAAACATTATGAGTAGACAAGAAGAACCCAGAAGGATTACTTATGTCAACTATGAAACTGTTGCAAGAGAGCCTCCTCAGCAGTGGGCCGCCACAACAGTGTCGAAAAATCAGGTACACAATTCGCTTGATGAACATCCAAATTAGGAAGTCATTTTTGAGTTCTCTTTATCGACCATAGATTGTTAGGGGGAGGTCTTGAGATGTATTTGGTTTGGACATGATGGTGCAGGTTTCTAAGGCAAGTCCTATATGATATTATAGTGTTGGCATCAAGTGAAAATCCGCCAATATTCATCTCTAGTTACCGTGAAAAAGCCTCTGAAATGGTTCTCGGCAGGATATGGTGTGTGGTGGTGGAGTGAATGAAAGTGGAAACATGCTCGTTTTGTTCTCTCTGTGTCGACTTTGAAGACAACAAAATTGTTTATAAGATATAATGAAGGTTTGAATCTGATAAAGCTCTCTGTAAATATTAACTTTTGATTGCAGTTTTTAGTTTTTAGGTGCATCATGTTGTTGGTTGGACTTGTGGATATAGAGATGTTTGTCTTCCTTTCTAAACAGCGTCGTTTAACTTCTTTCTTTCGTTATTAACAAACGTCGCCGTATTATCTAAACCAAACGACGCCGTATTGCGGATGTTAGAAATAACGGATCTGGTAAAATGTTTTTCCTAAAATAGTCGTTGTGAGCTTTTTGGATATTTGTCCACTGTCACCTTCCTCGCTAAGCAAAAGAATTTGGAGAGAGCTTCGTACTATGCCTAGAGAAAAAGCAAATAGCGAGGGAAAAAAAGCAAAGATGAAAAAGCTAAGACGGAAAAAAAAGCAGACAATACAAATATATAAAACTTAACCAATCTCTCGAAGAAAACCCTTTTGCTTTCTTTATAGATCTCTTTTCCCCTATAAAGTGGGTACAAAAGGAGCTCAATTATCAAATATGATAATCTGTTATACTTTGTTTTCAGTGAAACCTTTGATTTGAAGAACAAATTATTGAGGTTTTGGTGATAGTACTAGTTGAAGTTTCTCTATCCACGGCAGCTATGGAAGCTAGTTCGAGTGGAACTGTGGAGTTGTCGCGTTCTCTATCGAGGAGAGCTCCGTCGCGTGCGACAACTATGATGATTGATAGGCCAAATGAAGATGCTAGCGCTATGGATAGTGAGCTTGTTCCTTCGGCTTTAGCTTTTATTGCTCCCATTCTTCGCGTTGCTAATGAAATTGAAAAGGATAATCCTCGAGTAGCTTATCTCTGTGAGTTTTCTTGTTTTTTTCTTAAATTTTCTTGATGAATTCACTCTTAACATTTATTTGGTTGGCTCTGTTTTGGCTCTGTTTACCCTGTTTTTGTTCTTTGCTATAAACTCTGATATTTTCAATACAAAAAAAAATGGCTTTTATTTGGTAAGCTAAAGTTTTCTTGTTTGTTGAGAAATAAGATTTACACTCAATTATTCTTCTGTTTTTTTAAAACAACGTCAGGCCGGTTTCATGCTTTTGAGAAGGCTCATAAGATGGATGCTACATCGAGTGGAAGAGGTGTTCGTCAGTTTAAGACATATCTGCTACATAGACTGGAGAAGGTAATATATATACTTGCTTGGTGAAATGTTTTCCCTAAGAGGTAAAAATATTTCCACCTTTCTTGATAATTTAAAGCTGATGTGTCCTGTTTTGTTGTAGGAAGAAAAGGAAATTAAGCCTCAGCTAGCCAAAAACGACCCTAGAGAAATTCAAGCATATTATCAGAACTTCTGTGAGAAATATATGAAAGAAGGAGTTCCTTCAAGAAAACCGTGAGGCCACTTTCCTAACTCCTGGCAAAGATTTAACAAGGTCGTAATCTTATGTTTTCAGTCTTTTGTTTTTTTTTTGCTAAAGGGAGGAGATGGCTAGGCTTTACCAAATCGCCTCGGTATTGTACGATGTACTCGAGACTGTTGTACCTTCTCCAAAAGTTGATTATGAGGTTTGATTTATATGTTTAGTAAATTTCTCTAATGATTATTTGATTTGATTGCTTTGTGAAGCCTCATTTCCTTCTTCTGTTATTTTAGACTCGTAGATATGCAGAAGAAGTTGAAAGGAAAAGGGATAGATATGAGCACTACAATATTCTTCCTTTATATGCTGTAGGGACTAAACCAGCAATTGTGGAACTTCCTGAGGTGCGTTTGAACACATGGTGACTGCAATGAGATTAGTATGCTAGAGAAATATTTACACTCTTAGTTTTTCTTGTTATGTTGTGTGTTGTGACAAAAATAGGTCAAGGCTGCATTCAGTGCTGTTCGTAATGTGCGTAATCTTCCTCGACGAAGAGTTCACTTGCCATCTAATGCACCTAATGAAATGCGCAAGGCTAGAACCAAACTTAATGACATTCTTGAATGGCTTGCTTCTGAGTTTGGGTTTCAGGTAACGTGACTGTCTTTATAACTCCTATTGTGGTTATGATGATTTGCTAGGCTCATGTTGTAGTGTTTGCCTTTTGTGACACTATTAAATTGAGTAATAGTTACTTAGATGTTTTTGCAAATTACTTATTTTCTTATGCAAAGCGTTGCATACTCATTGCTATTTCACTTCATATGGTGGTTAAAGAGAGGGAACGTGGCAAATCAGAGGGAGCACATAATACTGCTTCTTGCAAATGCTGATATTAGAAAAAGAAATAGTGAAGAATATGATGAGGTGAGCATTGTTGTAAGGAATGCTTTCTATTTTTCTCCTACACATCTTCATGTTACCCCTTATCGTTAGTAATGCTGTAAGTTTCTTGCAGTTGAAACCTAACACAGTCACTGAGTTGATGGACAAAACTTTTAAAAATTATTGCTCATGGTGTAAATATTTGCACTGTAAGTCTAATCTCAGGTATGTTATGTTCTTGATCTAGATTATGTGATAAGTTCCAATGATTTGTTTTGCATTATGTTCAACTTATCTGATGTTGGATGCTTCAACTTGATTCTTAAAAGGTTTCCAGATGATTGTGATCTACAGCAGCTTATCTATATTTCTCTGTATCTTTTAATATGGGGTGAAGCCTCAAATGTTAGATTTATGCCCGAATGTATCTGCTATATTTTCCATAATGTAAGTTTTCTCAGCAGTAGACTTTGATATGCATATTTTTCATAACTTTCTTCAGGTTTTGGATAGATTGAAATGTTTTTCTTGTATTTTGTTTTGTTATTGTTCTGAAGATGGCAAATGACGTCTATGGAATTCTGTTTAGCAATGTTGAAGCTGTAAGTGGTGAGACATATGAAACAGAAGAAGTTATTGATGAAGAATCGTTTCTGAGAAAAGTTATAACTCCAATCTACCAAGTCATACGCAAGGTAAGTATATTATGGTTACTTATTCATGCTGTATATTCTTATTAAGAACTGTAACACTATCTTTTGACTAAAAATGATTGTACTAATTACCTTGAAGGAAGCCAGAAGGAACAAGGGAGGCACAGCAAGCCATTCACAATGGAGAAATTACGATGATTTGAACGAATACTTTTGGTGACTTTCTTTACTATATTATTTACACATATGCCTAATTGATCTTGTTTCTGATTACTGACATCTTTGTTTATTTGAAGGTCTCGGAAATGCTTCAAGATAGGATGGCCTCTGGACCTTAACGCAGACTTTTTCTTAAGCTCTGATGAGATAACCCCACAGAACGAGGTATTATCATTTGATGAGACTTTGTAATTTTGGAAGTTATGTGCGTTTAGTTTTAGAAAGCAGTCTTTTGCTTCTCAATATATTGATGTAGACACAGCTATAAGTTGTAGAAAGCTACATATCAAAATATATGATACAGCAGCATTCTGAACATTTTGATATCTTTGTAAGCCTTCCATTTTGTGATACAACAGAAACATGATCGTGTAGGTCAAATGTAATTGCAGAGGCTGAATCAAGTCACTTATGGGAAAAGCAAACCTAAAACCAACTTTGTTGAAGTCCGCACATTTTGGAACCTCTTCAGAGATTTTGATCGAATGTGGATATTCTTTGTCATGGCTTTTCAGGTATATTAATTAGTCTTGTAAAAAAGTTGATTGTTTTGAAAGCTAAGTTTCTTAATTCAGACTTATCATTATCTTTTGCAGGCTATGGTAATAGTTGGATGGAATGGCTCTGGGTCCCTAGGTGCTATTTTTGACAAGGATGTATTCAAAACAGTGTTAACTATTTTTATTACTTCAGCGTATCTGACTCTTTTACAAGGTTGTGATTTCCTTTGTAAGTTCTTGTTTACTAGTGAGGAGTTTTTTCTTATATAATGGTCTAATGTGGTTCCTTGTCAAAATTCTTTATATATATAGCTGCATTGGATATTATCCTTAATATCAATGCCTGGAAGAACTTCAAGTATTCACAGATATTGCGGTACCTTCTGAAATTTGGAGTAGCAGCTATGTGGGCAGTGCTGCTTCCAATTGCTTACTCAAAGTCTGTTCAACATCCAACTGGAGTTGTAAAGTTCTTCAGCACTTGGACTGGAGATTGGAAGGATCAGTCTTTTTATACGTACACTGTTTCGTTTTACGTGTTTCCAAACATTCTTGCTGCTTTGTTGTTCCTCGTTCCACCATTCCGCAGAATCATGGAGTGCTCAGACATGCGAATTATCAAGCTTATAATGTGGTGGGCTCAGGCAAGTATTATAACTATTCTTGTGGTTCTTAACTATATTGGTGTTCAGTTTTGTTTATCTTTTTATCAATCTTGTAGCCAAAACTATACGTTGGAAGAGGTATGCATGAGGACATGTTCTCTCTATTCAAGTGAGTGATCACTACATATCTTGTCACCATTATCCAAACTTCATAAATATTTCTTTTATCTCTTTCACTAGCCTGTTCTCATATAGCACAACTTATAATGGTTAGGTATACCTCCTTCTGGATTATGCTACTGATCAGCAAGCTTGCTTTCAACTATTATGTGGAGGTCTGTATTTTTTTTATTTTATCTTACTTTCTTTAAATTACTTATAGTTACTCTAATGTAGGCTGTCTAGGTACATATACTTCAATCTGTACTGCTTATACTTTTTAAACATGATGCCTTTGCTGAAACTATATTGTCACTGAGCCTTCTTACTGTAAATTTAATTTAAGCAATGATGAAAATTGTTTGATCTTACAAACAGATCTTACCCCTTATTACGCCAACAAAGATGATCATGAATTTGCACGTTGGTAACTACCAGTGGCATGAATTTTTTCCCCATGGTAAAATTTCAAGTTACCTCCTTTCTTGTTTGCAATTACATTTGATCACACTTGCCTTTACTAATATATGGTTTTATACATAGCAAATAACAATATTGGAGTGGTTATTGCTGTATGGGCACCAATTGTCCTGGTAAGTAGGGATTCAAGAAGCTCCCAAGAAAGAACCAAGTTATGTTATATATGGCTTACATATTTACATATTTTGAGTAGGTTTACCTGATGGATACTCAAATATGGTATGCCATTTTTTCCACTCTGTTTGGAGGCATACATGGGGCCTTCAGCCATTTAGGAGAAGTAAAATGACTTTTTACTCTCACAAGTACCACAAGAATAAATACTGCTGTACTGTATGGTTTTAATAATGACACGTTGGGTTTTCATAGATACGGACTCTTGGGATGTTACGGTCTAGATTTGAGTCAATACCATTTGCCTTCAGCCGCACCCTCATGCCATCAGAACATGCGGTAATGCGTTTTTTTCAATAGTTTAGTGTACTTGCTGTCCCAAATTTACAGACATTGATCTTTTTTTCTATGTGAACTATAGGATGACTATGTGGACCAGAAAAGCATCACAAATTTCTCCCAGGTGTGGAATGAGTTCATTATCTCTATGAGAAGCGAGGATAAGATCAGTGACAGGTTAGAAAAAATTCTTGTCATTGTTGTTGAGTACATCAAGCATATATGTCATGTAACGTTTCATATTTATGGTGTAACTCAGAGATAGGGATTTGCTGCTTGTACCATCTTCTTCAGGTGATGTGTCTGTTATTCAATGGCCACCTTTTTTGCTAGCTAGTAAGGTAACAAATATTTGTTTTTTTTAGAAGACTTCCTTCCATTCTAGTAGCTAATAATGATTCATTTGATCAAAAAGCCTGAGTTCTATAATTGGAAAATCTCATTGTAGATTCCAATAGCTGTGGACATGGCAAAAGATTTCAGGGGAAAAGAGGATGCTGAACTATTTAGAAAGATTAAGAGTGATAGTTACATGTATTCTGCTGTCATTGAGAGTTATGAGACATTGAAGAAAATAGTCACCGCTCTACTAGAAGATGATGCTGATAGAAGGTATTATACCACCTTCATACTATTTCTTCCAATGATGAAAGTTCCCTATCATATTATGCATCTTAAGCCTTGTTTTTTTTTTTTACCTTTTTGAAATAGGGTCATGAAACAGGTGTTTTCAGAAGTGGACACGAGCATACAGAACCAGAAATTTATATATGAATTCCGGATGAGTGGATTACCTCTCCTTAGTGATAAGCTGGAGAAGTTTCTATATATATTGGTAAATATCTCCCACTCATTCACTACATTAGACCCTTACACTGTAACTAATGCTTGAAACCTTTTTTGTGTTTATGTTCTAATATGTAAACAGTTAAGTGTCTATGAAGACCAGGGAACATACAAGTCTCAATTAATTAATATGTTCCAGGATGTTATTGAAGTAATCACTAAAGATCTCTTGGTAAATGGCCATGAGTAAGTATGAGAGATGCATTCCCTTTTTTTTTCCGTATAAATATATGTCATCAGAAATAGTAAGTTATGACGTCCTTTCATTTTTATACTTGTTGTTGTAGCATTCTTGAAAAGGCTCGTGTTAATTCCCCTAGCATCAAAAATGAAACAAAGGAACAGAGGTTTGAGAAAATTAATATTCATCTCATACGTGACAAATGCTGGCGGGAGAAGGTAATTATTCCATGAGCAAGTTAATAGTACGCTTCATGCCAAGAATTTTGTGTGTAAATACATGAGTTGACTCTTCTTTGTAGATTGTTCGTCTTCATTTGCTCTTATCTGTCAAAGAATCTGCAATAAATGTTCCTCAAAACTTGGAAGCCCGCCGCCGTATCACATTCTTTGCTAATTCTCTGTTTATGAATATGCCTAATGCTCCAATAATACGAGATATGATCTCTTTCAGGTGAGTTATGGAATGACTATACAGACTGAGATTAGTCACTTGATGAAGTCAATGTGATTCGTTTACAGAGAGAGATTCATTATACCACATTGTGTTTGTTCATGTTTCAGTGTTTTAACTCCTTATTACAAAGAAGATGTTCTATATTCAGAGGAAGAGCTTAACAAGGAGAATGAAGATGGGATCTCAATACTGTTTTACTTACAAAAGATATATCCTGGTACTTTCTTGATTCTTGACAAAAACCACCATTTTTTATTTTATTTTTACAAATTAAAGTTTACTGAGTTGATCTTACGTGAACTAGACGAGTGGACCAATTTTTTGGATCGTGTAAAAGATCCTAAGCTTCCTGAGAAAGATAAGTCAGAGTTTCTTAGAGAATGGGTATCTTACAGAGGTCAGACACTAGCTAGAACAGGTATAAATACTTAAAACTGTAAAATCATATTGTGCCTTTTAAGTATTACCTTATTAATATGTATACTAATCTTTGTCTCTCTGATTCTTGTGCCAGTTAGGGGTATGATGTACTATAGGCAGGCTCTGGAGCTTCAATGCTACCAGGAAGTTGCAGGGGAAAATGGTTTGTACTTTCTGAGCTATCAAAGCTTTTTGGAACCAAAATCTGAGGTTCTTTATTTACTATTTTTGCTACTTGTTGCAGCCAAGTTCAGTGTCTTTCAGGCCATGGCATCCAATGATGATAATCAGAAGGCTTTCTTGGAACGTGCTAAAGCTGTTGCAGATCTCAAGTTCACTTATGTTGTTTCTTGTCAGGTTTATGGAAATCAGAAAAAGTCCGGTGATATCCATAACCGGAGTTGCTACACAAATATTCTGCAGCTAATGCTCAAGTATGCTAAAATTTTGGATAGATTTTGATGAAATACTATAACTTATTTGCGCTAACCTTGTCAATTTGTTTTTAGATATCCATCGTTACGAGTTGCTTATGTTGATGAGAGGGAGGAAACAGCAGATGCAAAATCTCCTAAGGTCTTTTACTCTGTACTTCTCAAAGGAGGCAACAAGTTTGATGAGGTACATACTTTGATGATTTTACTAATCGGAGTTCCATAAACTATGTTTAAATTGTACCCCAAGTCAGAACCCATTTGAATCATATAAAAAAAACTATGGAGTTTACATGAAAATCATATTATCTTGCTTCTCCTTTTTTGATCTGTCATACTCTTGTATATGTTATTTTCCATTATGCTGGTTAGGTTTATATACATGTCATTCTTCTTAACGTGAATGGTACTCTTCCATCATTAGGAAATTTACCGCATCAAGCTTCCTGGTCCACCAGCTGAGATTGGTGAAGGAAAGCCTGAAAATCAAAATCATGCTATCATATTTACACGTGGTGAAGCGCTACAAACTATAGATATGAATCAAGTATGTATTCTTCTTCATTCTCATAACCATAGATTGAATGTTGCGTCCTCATGGTTAGTCTCTCTCTGTGCAGGACAATTACTTTGAAGAAGCTTTCAAACTAAGAAATGTGTTGGAGGAATTCAATAAGGAGTGTGGTGGCAGACGCAAGCCAACTATTTTGGGTCTCCGAGAACATATATTTACTGGAAGGTAAACATTTCTAATGATGAAGTATTATAATTTTCTTTGTGCTGAAGAAATCAGACTGACAAGCAACTATGTATTGGCGTATTCTTACGTTTCTACCTTTCTTGGTACAGTGTTTCGTCATTAGCTTGGTTCATGTCCAATCAGGAGCGTAGTTTTGTGACAATTGGCCAAAGAATTTTGGCAAATCCTCTAAGGTGTATTTCTTCACGACTTGAACTTTTTCCATCTACTGTCTTTCTTGAATTACTTGTTTAACTCATTTCTTCTTTAACCGTGCAGGGTCCGTTTCCATTATGGCCATCCTGACATATTTGATAGAATCTTTCACATAACAAGGGGAGGTGTGAGCAAGGCTTCGAAAGTTATAAATTTGAGTGAAGATATATTCGGAGGTAACGGAATATCTTTGTTCTTGACATGTTAACAATTTTCAGCAATAGAGAGATTTGATAGTTGGTTCCATGCAAAAACTAAAGCAACTGTTGATTTGTTTGTCAATGTATAAAGGCTTCAATTCAACTCTCCGTGGAGGATATGTTACACATCACGAGTATATCCAAGTTGGAAAGGGACGAGACGTGGGCTTGAATCCAATCTCAATTTTTGAAGCAAAAGTAGCAAATGGAAACGGAGAGCAAACACTAAGTCGTGATGCTTACCGTTTGGGGCATCGGTTTGACTTTTACAGGATGCTCTCATTCTATTTTACAACCATTGGATTCTATTTTAGTAGCATGGTATGCTCAAAAGTTCATATCTCAAGTTTAAATTTTTCTTGTTACTGATTTCCTTATGGTTAAAGGTTATGATGACTTGTGCATTTTTTTCAGCTCACGGTGCTTACTGTATATGCATTCTTGTATGGACGTATGTACATGGTTATGAGTGGATTAGAGAAAGAGGTTATTCGACTCGCAAGCCCGAATCAGCTTGCGGCTCTTGAGCAGGCTCTGGCTTCACAGTCAATATTTCAGCTAGGTTTCTTGATGGTGTTACCTATGGTAATGGAAATTGGCTTGGAAGAAGGTTTTCGCTCTGCTATTGTCGATTTTTTCATAATGCAGCTGCAGCTAGCTTCCGTGTTCTTTACGTTCCAACTTGGGACAAAGTCACATTATTACGGGAGAACAATTTTACACGGTGGTTCCAAATATAGACCGACGGGGAGAGGGTTTGTTGTTTTTCATGCCAAGTTTGGGGAAAACTATAGGTTATACTCGAGAAGTCACTTTGTGAAGGGACTAGAGCTGCTTGTATTGCTTGTTGTATATCAAGTCTATGGGAATTCATACAGGAGTTCAAGTCTTTATCTGTATATCACGGTCTCGATGTGGTTTATGGTTGGCTCTTGGTTGTTTGCACCATTTATATTCAATCCTTCAGGGTTTGAGTGGCAAAAGACGGTTGATGATTGGACTGATTGGAAACGATGGCTTGGAGATCGAGGTGGTATAGGCATCCCGGTTGATAAAAGCTGGGAATCATGGTGGAACGTGGAGCAAGAACACCTTAGACATACGAATTTAAGAGGGAGGATTATTGAAATCATACTTGCTCTCCGCTTTTTCATCTATCAGTATGGAATTGTTTACCAGCTCAATATCTCTCACCACAGCAAGAGCTTTTTGGTAACAATTTTCATCACTTTTCTTGCATCTTTCGGTTTATGATCTTATAGCCTCAATCTCTTTTTACTTTCTCTTTGAAGGTTTATGGACTCTCTTGGGTGGTCTTGCTCACATTATTACTTGCTCTTAAGGTTTCACACAGATCCTTGATCATTTAATTGCAGTATATGATGTAAGTTATGAACCAATGCTTATACTTGGTTCATTTTACTTTTATATCAGATGGTATCAATGGGAAGACGAAGATTTGGTACAGATTTTCAACTAGTGTTCAGGATTCTTAAAGCACTTCTCTTCCTTGGCTTCTTGTCAATCATGACTGTGTTATTTGTGGTTTGCGAACTCACACTTACTGATCTCTCTGCTTCCATTCTTGCTTTTCTTCCTACCGGATGGGCAATTCTTCTGGTAAATATTCATCTCAAAACTCCCTTCACAATTACACTTACATCATGTTCTTAGAACAGGTGTTGGATATATTGTTTTTCAGATAGGGCAAGTACTGAGGTCACCGATCAAAGCTTTAGGGATTTGGGACTCGGTGAAGGAACTGGGAAGAGCTTATGAGAAGATAATGGGACTTGTAATCTTCGCACCAATCGCTGTTCTGTCTTGGTTCCCTATTGTTTCCGAGTTTCAAGCTCGTCTGCTTTTCAATCAAGCTTTTAGCAGAGGTCTTCAGATCTCTATGATTCTCGCTGGTCGGAAAGACAAAGCAGCATCTTCGCACAAGTAAACCAAAAACACTCTGTTTTTCTGGTTTCTTGGGTCTTAAGCAACAACATTTTTTCTTTGGAACGGTGTCGTTTACAGTAGTTCAATAATTTGTTGTCTATAATAAGTTATAGGGTCTAGATAATGCTTTTAGTGTTGGACACCTCATTCTCATCACACTCATGTGTTGTCCTTATAACAAATGATTTTGACATATGGTCTTTAATAATAGCATATACTACTTGATTTCTTTCTTTTGGTCTTGATCAATTTTACAATAATAACGGTGGAAAGTCGATGAAAAAAATATTGAATTTGACCCTAAATTCTTGAATGCACATCATGAAAACTCGAGAATTCGTTTTGACTTATTTTTGGATGATTATAATATGAATATACCTTCTAGTTATTGCTTGATACACCAATTAAATGTCCGAGGGATATATGATGGATGGCACTTCAATTTCTTTATTCTTTGGCTTGTTCTTGCATGTGACAAATACTCTATTGTATAAGAGATAAAAACAAACTAATACTGTAATAAATGTGATACATAGCCGGGAAAATGGGGGATGCATAGAAAAACGTAGAACTCTCAAGAGTTTTGTTTTCTATCATTTTTCACTAGAATCCTCAGAACAGAAAATCAAACATAAATCAAGAAAATGTTTTTATTGCAAAATTAAAAAGTATGAATAGTAGACTCGTTTTTCTTAGAAATGCATGGTTTTAGAAGTTCATTATCCAAATTCAAAGTTTGTAACATTCTCCAAATAAGGTAATATTAAAAAGAAATCAGTTTAGCTTTGACGTCAAACAAGAAGTCATTCAAGTTGACATATGAGAAGAAGAAGATAAGGGAGGACCTAAAATTCGTAGTAAAGCCTGAATTCCCTCTTTTGTACTTTGCCTTGTTTAATCTCTATCCACTTTGGTCTTTTCTTCATTTTTTTTTCTAACTTTAAAATAACATTTTTTTTCTGGAATTAAAAAATAATTTATAAGTTGATCCAGCTATAAATGTCACAGTTGTCAAAGCTCACTTTCTTTGCTTTCCCTTCACTGCTCTATCTTTTCTTGAAATTGTTTTCCTCAAATTGCAAATCAAAGCTTTCTTTCCAGCTTTATAGAACACAACACACTCTCTCACCCAAACTTTTTCATCCTTTAACCCCATTCTAATTCCCTACTCTACATACTCTAACTCTCTCTTTAATCCTTACCTTCATTTATCTTTATTACTTGATTAAAAAATTTCTATCTTTATTCTGATTCCTTGTTGAAATTCACCTAAATCGAGTTTTTTTTTGTTTTTTGTTTCTGGGTTTATTTGGTGAGCTAGAGAGAAGCTTCAATTGCAATTCACCATTAAGCATATATATGCTAATTTTGTTCTCTTCTTTATTTCACTTTCTCTTTGGTTTTGCTTCAAGAGGAAACTTTTGTCTTTGTTTTCTTCTGTTCTAAGCAGAAGATATACCAAAAGAGCAAGAACTTAGTCGCCACATTCTAAAGGTATAACAATTCATGGAACAAAAAAAAGAACTTTCTGAATTCTTCTTTCGGTAGCATTGTTGTTGTATGATTCTTCTGTATAAATGTCTCTTGCTTCAATCGTAAGTGATTCTTTTCCAATGGTTTGAGAGCTGGGTTTTCTCTTTTTCTCTTTTTAGCTCAATTTTATTTTGGTGACAAATGTTGGAAACTTAATGCGCATAACCTGTTTGTTGATATGCCGCAATTAATTGCTGCTTTTTGATTATTGTTTCTCTATGTGTCAGCATTTCTAGTTCCAAGTGGTTATGTAGACTTCTGAGTCGGCAGCTTTACTTACCAATTTAGATTCTTCCATTTGTCCAAGAATCCCAGTTTTTAGATTACTTTGGGGAGAGAAAAAAATAATCTTCCTTTGCTTGTAAGATTTGTGAAAGTCAGAGATGTCTTAGTCCTCTTGATGTATAGGTATGCAAAGGTTTTTAAATGGTATGTTTTCTTGTTTCCTAGGTGGGAATTGTGAAGTTGTGAATAAAGGGAAGACAATTTGTCAGCGGATACAGCACCAAAGATGTCATCTGAGAGTTCTTTGAGTGCTGAAATGTCGAAGAAGGTCTCTTTTTTAGGTTTGACGGGTATCAAATTGTGGGTACTGATTTGTTTGGTAGTTGTCACATTTGTAGTTTTGGTTCTCTGTATCTTATCTCTATGGATTGCATTTCGTCGAAAATCCCGGAGATCATCTCACAAGTTGTTACCCTTCAGTCAAATACCACATGTGCCGAAAGATATCAAGGTTGATGATAGAGTTGGGTTTCAAAATCATAATGAGAATTTATGTATCACAACTGCTGATAAATCTAGTGACAGAAACTCGGGAAAGATGATGTCTTACTTGGCAAGAACGAAGTCTAGTGATAATGATAGTATAAGTCAGTGTAGCTCTGTACATCATCATGAGAGAGCTTGTAGTTCTCACTCTGGTGAAGAAGGAAGCTTTGGAACCATTTGGAGACAAGCTTCCTTATCACTGGGCAGACTTGTAACAGCCTCTCCTTTGGTTGGTTTACCAGAGATATCTCATCTTGGTTGGGGACACTGGTTTACTCTTAGGGATCTTCAGTTAGCCACCAACCGATTTTCTGCAGAAAATGTAATCGGTGAGGGTGGTTATGGAGTAGTCTATAAGGGTAGACTCGTCAACGGTAGCGATGTTGCTGTTAAGAAGCTTCTTAACAATCTGTAAGTTTTTATTTGGGATTATCAGATGCTTATGAACCCTGTGTTTGTTTCCTTTTAACTTGTTTAGTAATCCTATCACAACAACTTCTGTCTCTAGGGGACAGGCTGAGAAGGAGTTCCGGGTCGAAGTTGAGGCTATTGGTCATGTACGACACAAGAATCTTGTAAGGCTTCTAGGATATTGCATAGAGGGAGTTAATAGGTAAGTCTCACCTGCTTCTTATCAGTCTAAATATGCTACTAATCTAGTCTCATCAGTAGTCTCTTATTGTACCGTCGAAAGAATATTCAATTACAGTTAATGCTATGAGTAGATGAATCAATGTCTATTTGGATGTAATGCAGGATGCTTGTTTACGAATATGTGAATAGTGGTAACTTAGAACAGTGGTTACATGGAGCCATGGGGAAACATAGCACTCTCACTTGGGAGGCACGCATGAAGATCCTTGTCGGTACTGCACAAGCGTAAGTTGTTTAAGATGTCTACTGTTGTTGGACCTTTAACTTGAAATTTTAAGGGGATATTCACATGATCTGCACTACAATTCACAGGCTAGCTTATTTGCATGAAGCAATAGAACCGAAAGTAGTCCACAGAGACATAAAAGCAAGCAATATCCTGATTGATGATGACTTCAATGCAAAGCTTTCTGATTTTGGGCTAGCCAAGCTCTTAGACTCGGGTGAGAGTCACATCACGACCAGAGTCATGGGCACCTTTGGGTAAGGCTAAAATCTGTACCCTCTTTGGCGATGATGGGTTTTTCTCTTCATCTTATTGAAAGGTCATGTGTATGTGCATCAGGTATGTAGCACCCGAATATGCTAATACAGGTCTATTGAATGAGAAGAGTGACATCTATAGCTTTGGTGTCCTGCTTCTAGAAACTATAACTGGAAGAGATCCAGTTGACTATGAACGTCCAGCTAATGAGGTAGCCTATACATATGTCTGCTTTGTCAATGTATCCAGGAGTTATGAATATGTTAATTTGATGTTGAAATGTGTTCTCGTTGGCAGGTGAATCTGGTTGAATGGCTAAAGATGATGGTTGGTACAAGAAGAGCTGAAGAAGTTATTGATCAAAGGATTGAGCCCAAACCCGCTACACGTGCTCTGAAACGTGCACTTCTTGTTGCCCTGAAATGTCTGGATCCCGAATCTGAAAAACGGCCCAAAATGAGCCAGGTTGTGTGGATGCTTGAATCCGATGAACACCCTTTTCGTGAGGTATATATACTAAATTCACCGAATTTGGATGAAATCTCTGGAAATATTGAACTTTATCATACTGTAACAAGTAATGATCCAAATCTACAGTACTGTTATGTGTCTTGTGCATATATCAACAACCTAGTATTTTTGTTTTGTTTTTGGCAGGAGCGGAGGAACAGAAGAAGTAGAACAGCAAGTATGGAGATTGTCGAGACTGTAGAGCAATTAGTCGACACAAGCAAACCGGCTGATCAGTCAGAGAACAACACAACAAAAACTGAGAAGATTCATGAAAAGGAAGTATGATGCAGACCCTGTGAAAAACTCAGCTAAGTAACTTCACATCCCCAAATGCTCTACTAATCGATGACACATGAGTTTTTTCGTCCTTGTGGAGAAACAAAACAAATCTGGTTAAAGAACACTTCCATTTAGGTTCAGATCAAAAAGAGCTGTTCCAGTTATGTCTAGCATCCGCCAAGTAACTAAAATGATGCAATCTTAGGAGCCATTTTTTTATGAATGAGAAGCATTTTGTCTCTCTTGATCTTTGTGATTTCTTGGTTCTTCTAAAATCTTTGAATCTTGGCTTTTAGGATGTCAAACATTAGCCAGAGCAGATTTGTTGTTGTACTATGAATTGAATTTATTTGTCATCCTCTACTGATTTGGACATGTATATATTCAAGTTATGACATATGTGATAGATTACTGATATTGCAAGAAGGAAACAAACTAGAATTTGTTGATGTCTGAATAGTGTTACTAAAGTTATATTTTATTGGAGAGCATATCAAACAACTACAGTTTTTCTAAAATCTCTGTTACATTTTCGATCTTTAATTTGTTATATCATCAGCAATGTGAGTCAGCCGAGTTGTAATGAGACCAATACTCTTTCACAAGCTTTCCGAACAAAGAATCTTCATTCTTCATCAACTTCATTGGCTCATCATACTCCACAGTTTGTCCTACAATCCAATCAAACAGATTCAGAGAAAACAAAAGATGGAGAAATAGAAAACGATTTAAGATGATGCAACACTCACCATCGCTGATGGAGAGAACCATTGTACAATCCATGACAGTGGGGATACGGTGAGCAACGGTAATTACTGTACAATCGGCAAATTCTCGCCGGATTGTTTTCTGAAGTATCAAATCTGTGGCATTATCTATCGATGCTGTGGCTTCGTCGAGGACTAATACTCTGCTTCTTCTCAAAACTGCTCTGCCTAAACAGAACAACTGTCTCTGTCCCATGCTCCAGTTCGATCCATCCTCCACAACTATCAAAACAATAACCCAACTTTGAGCCACGAAGAATCTGACTTTGCATAAAAGTTTACTTTTTGGGGACTAAGATTTGTTACCTAATGAATCTAAGCCTTTCTCTTTTTCTTGAACCACCTCTTTCAGTTGACACTTGCCAAGAACCTGCATTTACAAAATGGGTTCTTTTATCTCAACTTCTTCATAAGATTCATAGTTTATCAAATGTTAATTTTAGTTAGACGTACCTCCCAAATCTCAGCATCTGAATGCTGACACAAAGGATCCAGATTAAATCTCACTGTTCCATTGAACAGAGTTGGATCTTGAGGTATAATCCCAAACCTTGATCTCAGATCGTGAACTCCAATTTTGGAGATGTCAACGCCGTCAACAACAATCTTTCCTCCTACAGGTTCAACAAGTCTGAACAGAGCACCGATCAGAGTAGTCTTTCCACTACCGGTCCGGCCAACAATTCCAATCTTGTGCCCTCCTTCAAATGTGCAGCTAACTCCTTTTAAAACCAATGGGGCATCTCGTCTGTATCTTATCTGTATATATATGAACATTTATAAGATTAAGAAACTCTCACTTTATGAACTAGGGAGTAAAAATGTATTAATCAAACTTGCCTGCAAATCAGAGATTTCGACTCGGCCTGTGACCGGCCAATTAACCGGTGGTCTAGTCTCTTCTATTACTTCAGGAGCCTCAGGTGTTAAGTGTGTGTACTGATTAAGCCTCTCAACTGAAATGATCCAGTTTGCTAAGTAGCATTGGTTCTGTACTGAGTAAACAAGTCCCAGATTCAAAGATAAACCGTAAGATAGCGCCATACCAATGAAACCTGCACAACAAACAAACAACCATAAGTAAGCAAACAGTGAATCCCATCTCAATAAATTTCTATTTTTGATGATGACTCACCGGAGCTAAATGTTCCTGTAGGGAGCAAAACCATGCAGAAAGCAGTGGAAGCAAGAACAATGGCGCTGACGGTTTCAAGCCGTTGGATCAACCATTCGTTAGCTGAAAAGCTGTGGAAGAAAGGACTAGCGTTTGTATCGATGAGTGTGAGACTTTTCTTGAAAAACCTCTCTTCTTCATCAAATGCTCTTATTGTTATTGCTCCTGCTACTGATTCCGCTAAATGATTCGCCACCAAAGATCTTGTCGTGCCATTGATCCGCATCAACTCTTTCGCTGTTTGGAAGTAGTACTTCTACAAACCGATCAAAAGAAAAGAAAAGAAAACAGAAACTCTTACCGTTAATTCATACAGAGAACACAAGATCAATTAAGAAGAATTCAAGAAAAAGAATCTTACCTGTAAACGAAAAGCTAGGTAAATCATGGGAACAGATACGAACAAGACTTGCCAAGTAACAATAGCTAACACTCCAAGACTACAAACTGTGTTTACTGAAGACGCAACCACAAAGATCAGACCGAAAGGAACGTCAAGATCTACAATACTCAAGTCAGATGAAACCTGCAAATCCCCCAGAAACTACAGTTTAAAGAGATTTGACTACCAGAAAATAAACATAAATATTCATCAAGTTCATTAACATTTACCCTGCTAAGAATCCTTCCAAGGGGTGTGGAGTCATAAAATGACATAGGTGCTCTAAAAAGAGAGTTAAGAAGCTGAGAAAACAGCGAAGCTGATGACCTCATGCACATAGTCACGACACAGATAGATCTAACCACCAAGCAGAGAATAGAGAACAACCCAATCAACAAGTAAACCAAGATCAACTTCAAAGTGCTAACTTGAGGATTCTCTACGTTTGCAGCCATCCAAGAGTTCTGAAGAATCTGTCCAATTGCAAATGTGAGCTGAGCTAGACTCGCTATGAAGAAGAATATGTAACCTTTGTTTTGTTTCATGTACTGTATGTACGGTCTCAACCCCGTGTCTCCCTTCTCTCGCTCCTCCTGTTTGATCAAACGACTTGGTTTCAAGACCTTGGATTGAGCGTACAACGAAGGGACTTTGTTGATTTCCTTCACCGGTTTTCTGGGGTTGTCTACTGCAAACACTCTTTCGGAACCAGCGGTTTCTCTGTGAGCGTTCACAAGATCTTGAAAGTCTTTGCTTCTAGCTAGGAGTTCTTGATATGTATCAGCTTCAATGATTTCTCCATCTGACATTAACTAGAGAAAGAAGTACAATAAGCAACCAAGACAAGAACTGATCAAGAAACATAAAAAACCAAAATAATCAATTCTGATAATTTCAAGATCAAATTACCAAGACAGAATCAAAAGCAGGCAAGAAATCAACTTGATGTGTAACCAATAACACAGCTTTTCCCGCGAGAGCATCCATAACGTATTCCTGAAATCACGCTCATTAGCTTCAACATTCTCAAGAAACAAATGTGAAGTTTTGCTTTTAGTAAAGTACTTACTTTGAACAAACTCGTAGCAGTGTGTGCATCAACAGCACTGAATGGATCATCAAGGAGATAAATGTCTGCATCTTGGTATAGCGCACGAGCGAGTTGAATCCTCTGTTTCTGTCCTCCACTTAGATTAACACCTCTTTCACCAATCTCAGTCTGGTCTCCATCAGGTAAAAGCTCAAGATCTTTGTCTAGGCAAGACTTTTGAATTGTCTCACGGTAACGTTGTTCATCCATCACACCTCCAAAGAGGATGTTATCTCTTATTGTCCCTGTTTGGATCCATGCTGTTTGAGAAACATAGGCGATGGTACCATAAAACTCCATCTGTTGAATGATCCAAATCAAGATCAGAAACAATAAATTTTGAATATATAGTCATTAGAATCTAAAGCTATAAGAGGGGATAGAACAATGACTTACCGTTCCTGAGACACATGGAGTTTCACCAAGAATGGCAGCTAAAAGTGTTGACTTTCCTGAGCCAACTTCACCACAAACAGCCACTTTCTCACCATACTTAACCTCAAGACTCACATTTCTCAAGTTTGGTTTTGTTGCACCTTTCTCCTCCCACGAGAAGCTTGCAGATTTCATCACAATCGCGTTTTCTTCACCTTCTGGTCTCTGCTTTCTCCGCCTCTCCCCACCTTGAAGCTCAGGAGCTTCTAGGAATGTTGAAATACGACTGAAGGCAACTTTAGCCTGAATAGTTACTCCAATAACATCAGGGATCATTCTTACTGGATCTTGGACCAGACGCAGCGTTGCAACAAAAGTGAAAACGTTACTTGCTCTCAATGGAATGTTAAGGAAATAACAAGTGGCAAAAGTTGCAGCAGAGACAAACACTGGTGATGACCAGAAGAGAACTGCATTGTAAGCCTTTCTCATCTGAACCGCTTTCAAAGATTTCAACTCTGTGTTCCTTAGCTTCTCAATAACCTTCTTGAAATGTGATTCCCATGCGTAGAGCTTCAAGACCTTCATGTTTACAAGAGACTCGTTGCAGGCCTTGAGCCGCTCATCCTGCGAGGTCATGAGCATGCTTTGGAACTTGTTCTGAAGTTTCGCGATAGGAGCGTTGCATAGAACAGTAAAAATTATCACAGCTAGAGCTGAAAACGTAGCAACTCCCACAGCATGAAAGAGAATCCCAAGCGCGATTAGTAGCTGAAAGCTTGTAGTCCAAAGCTGGTGAAACCAATATGGAAATTCCCCAATTCTGTAGGCATCAACAGTCGCGTAGTTCATAATCTCGCTGCCTGAATGAATCAGTCTTGATGAGTTGTTCAACCTCAGCTGTTTCTTGTTTATAGCTGCAGTTAAAAGAGACCTCACGTGTAAACCAACAAGTCTACATCTGAAATACCATTGTCGCTGTGACAAAGACTCAATCATCTTTGAGAAGAACAACAATACAGCCAACACAAGCCCTTCATACCTAAAGCTTTCATTGCCTTCAGCAACTAAAATGAAAGCATTAAGAAGCAAGGGACCAGCTGAAACAGCAACAATCTTCATAAAAGCAAAGCAACCAGAGATCAAAAGCTCTCTCCAGACACATAGAACAGTCACTTTCAAGATAGAAGGCCTACGAGAATTCCCTAATCTTCTCTTCTGCTCATTGAGATTCTCTTCAAACAAAGAATAACACGTCTCTGCACGCTCTTCCTCACGCAGCTCAGGTATATCTTCTTCCTCCAAATCTTTCACATTACCTCTCTTTATGAGAGAATTCAACCACCAGAATGATAACTTACTGAACAACCCAGCTCTAGCAAACTGGCTGACCCGGTTATCAAAATCAGATTTTGCATTGTACCCATTAGAATCACCAACATTAAGAGGCTGATACAAGCTACTCTCACAAGATTCTTCAAATCTATAACCTTTATAAGCACTTAAGAGTAATAAAACTGACCCAGGTAGTAATAAAACATCAAGAATCGTCCTAATTGTTAATTCATCTCCAGAAACAGCATTGTTCACAGATAAATAACTTGAGACCAAAGCATAAAAGAAAGAGAAGATAGATAACAATCTCAAGGAATATTTTTTAATTTTTGTTCCTCTAAGACAGATTACTAAGTTAATAAAGAGCCATGTAAATCCTTGAATCAGAATCACCAGCCAGAGAATTAAGGGCTTATTGTAGTTATCTCGTAAAACCCAAATCGCAAAAATCAAATCTAGAGATCCGATGATTACGTTGAACAGAGCTGATACGATTCGTAGACAATGGAATCGTGGATTATGCTTGGGAGATTCCTTGTGAAACAAGCAAATACAGAGAGTAATGAATGAGAGTGAGATACCAAAACATATCTGAAGAAATCGAAGAGTGCAGTTTGATGAGTGATGATGATTCTCGCATAACCAAGTCCAAAAATTTCCTGTCATTTTTTTTTCTCTTCCAAAAAACAAAAAAAACAAAAAATAAGGAATCAGAAAATATTTTTGTACTGACTTCTCCGTTATCTCAGTCTAGTTTTTCTGGGTATTTTTAAACAAGAAGTGAGATAGGAATAAAAAAGTATGTAAGAGCGGGAAAAGAAAAATCGATTCGAGAGAGAAAAATAGTAGAAAAAAAAACACACAAAAGAAGAAGAAGAAGAGAATTGGATAGTCTATGAAAATGGAGGATACGTGGGATAATCGAATAAGTACTCAATTTGTCTGATAAAATTCCAAAAACATTTGCTTTTTTTTTATCGTTAAAGCATTTTATATTGTGAGATATTGCACAACACAAAATTTATCTATTTAAAAAGATATTTCCTTTTTATTATTTTTAACCGAAATATTTAATTTTTTGGTTTTTTTTTGGACGGTTACTTCACCAATTCACCACCTTTCTATGACTGAAAAGTTGGAGGTTTCATTCATATCCAAAGAAAATATTTTAATTTAGATTTTTTCATTTTCTTATGCGTATCACTCTGACACAAAATAAAATATATCAGTATTTATTTACTGTGAAAGAGCTCAAGTCTTACAACACATCTTATTATTGGAAACAAAATTGACTTTTAACATTGATAAAACCTATAAATTAATAGTGTTAGAAGTGTGAAGGTGTGATTACCTTAATTAAGGATTTTCCATATAATTTAAACACTTTCATCTTAAAGAATAAATTAAAAGATTTTTACATCAAACGTCTGAGATCCAAACTAAGAGCATCATTACTGCAGGGTTCTTAATAGGTTTTTTATAATATAATAATGTTGATTTAATAAAAAAAGGAGGATTTCACTTAAGAACCGTTTCTTAATTAAGGAACTTAAGAAACAATTCTTAAGTTATTTCTCGTTCTCGTCGCTTCCTTCTTCTTCTTCTTCCTTCTTCTCAATCTTCTTCCTTCCCGTTTCCGAGCTCCACCTCCGGAATCGGCTGCTCCACCTCCGGAATCGCCTGCTCTCACCGCGCCAGTCTCGTCGCGGCAGCACTCCTAGCTGCCGCTGCTTCGTTGTTTCTTCGTCCGTCTATTTCTTCAGCCGCGGAGGAGATTTTGGCGGAATCAATTGCTCCTCCTCCTCTCGGAATTGCTCCTCCGCCGACTGTACCTGTAGAGAAGGAAGAGGCGATAACGTCTAGAATCTAAGTAGAGATCTCGGAAAAATCAGCAATGGTGCAACCCCTTTCGCCCTTGCTCTCTCGATCTCTGAGTAATTTACACTTTGAAGGAGAGATTTCTGAGGAAAAATCAGCAATGGCGCAACGGTTTCTTAAATCAGATTTTTTTCTTCTTCTCTCATTTGCATGCTCAAATCATCCAATTTTGGGATTGGAGAATTAGGTTTTATATTTTTTAATTTTGAATCGGCAGCTTCTTCTTCGTCTTCTCTACTTGAATTTGCGAAAAATTGGATGCAGGACAAACGAGGCTCAGGGAACTTGACTTCATACGATGGATCCAGCATTTTGGTCACCAGACCTCCGAGGTAATCTGCTTCTGTACCTAATTTCAAAAATCTGATTTCTGGAGATCGTCGGAAATTTGTTCTTATAATAATTACTCACTAAGAAAACTAGGAATTTTCAGTTATGGGTCCGAAGAAAAAATGAGTGATGTTCTTGCTTTCTGGGAAATAAACGAGGACATATTTCAAATTGCCAGATTCTCTGTAATTATGAGAAGGATGATAATCACCATTTTTTTGCGGATGAATCATGTATTTGGTCTGCTCGAGAAACTTATAAAACGATGGAACAAATTGAAAAGAGGAAAGTAATAGAAGCTGGTGATTGTTGCTTGCAGGAGGTAAATTGGTGTATCAAACTACAAAGAAGAGAGCTAATGGTCCCAAATGTCCTGTTACTGGCAAGCGGATTCAAGGAGTAAGTCTTTTGATTTCGACTTAGCTCTGTTTTTAGTGTTCTTGAATTGATATATGTGTGATTTGGTATAACATGGAATCTAGATTTAAGGTTTAGATAGAGTTGAAATGAGACTGTTAAGAGTTAAAGTGTAGTGATTCTGTGATTTGATAGTTGAGATATGTAAAATGAATCAAATCAATCAGATTGAATGGTTTAGAACATTTAATTATTGGCTAGTCTTTAGATTTTAGCTCTGTTTTATTGTGTTCTTGAACTGATATCTCTGTGATTTGGTATAACATAGAATCTAGATTTGTGGTTTAGATAGAGTTGAAATGAGATTGTTATAGTCTAACGTGTAGTGCTTCTGTGTTATGATAGTCGAAGTATGTTAAATGAATCAAATGAATCAGATTGAAATGTTTTAGAACTTTTGATTATTGGTTAGTTTTTAGATTTTAGCAGTAAATGTCAATTAATTTGATAGTATTAGTTTTAGCAGTAATTTTTTATTTAAGAATCCCATTAGGGGTTCTACCAATAAAGCAGCAAAAACAGAATTTTTTTAATACAGTTTCTTAACTTCAAATTTATATTAAAATAGTATTTAAGAAACTCATTTGGGTTTTTACCAATAATGATGCTCTAATGTATACTATTCGGAAAAAAAAATAGTAAATTCATAGCTTTGTAGACTCGTGTGTCTTTGTTCCGTGTATATCAAATAATATATTTCATTTGTGAATTGTTAGGTAACGGTTGGTTTATTATTGTTCACTGTAAATTTTATAACATGATATGATATATTGAAAAAAGGAAATTATAAACATTTTGGTTTGGCTAGCTATTTTGTTTATTCATATTAGTTACTGTTTTGTGTGTCTTACACAAAATGAAAAAATAAAACTAGTACTATAAACTCGACCACCCTCAACTGTGGTGTGGTTATAGAATATTATTCGATTCTATAATAATCAGGTGAATAAATTAAAGATCGGCGATTCAGCGATATGCGTTTTTCTAAACATGATTGGCGATATGTTCTTTTAGCATCTCAATACGCATAGTACAAATTAGAAGGAAAGCAACAATACGTTGTGTAATGGGATGTGCTTATATAAATTCAGATTCGCCGTATATGTTATTTTTGGGACCTCAATCGCATTAATTTTTTTTTTTTTTTTTAAATACGTCAATCGCATTTTATGCAAGGACGATATTATAACACGTGACAGTGTAAACAGCGCATCCCACGGAAGCCGGATCCAAATCGAACAAAAACTTCTTCACAAATCACAACTTTTTCAAATATTAACATTTCAAATAACTTTTACTTTCTGTCTATTTTTTTCAACCACAGCTTTTCGTTGGTGACTAATAATTAAAGGTAGATTTGGGCATTCGGATTTTCGGATCAGATCGGATCAGATTTTTCAGATTTTGAATTTTTTGGATAGGGAAATTTTGAATCCGTTCGGATTCTAACAGGTTTTTGGTTCGGTTCGGATCGGATCTAATTGGATTTGGATCGGATTTCAATTTTTTTTATGAAACCCGAGATAGAACCGAACATATATTCGGTTATTTCGGATTCGAATCTAAAATCCGAAAAACCCAAAAAAATCCGGACAAAATCCGAAAAAACAACAAAGAAAAAAGTTCAAAGTAACAAAATAAGTTCCAAAACAAGAAAAAATAAACATCAATTCCAATTCAAAAGTTACAAACAGAGATAACTGAATCAATAAAAATTAAAACAAACAGTATCCAAACATAAGTCCTTCATCCTTCATAGCCAAATCATAACATCCAACTCCAACAAACTAATCAAAAACCTCTGCAAAAGAATTTGTAGAAATTAGATATGTAAAAAGTAACTATCAGTTTTGTTGAAGAATGTAAAAAATGGTTAAGAAAAAGAAACATGTTCATTTTATCAAAATTTCGTAGTAGCTAACAGCCTAACACCGTAACACATCATAGTAGCTAACACCGTAACACAATACTAAGATGAGAAGAAAAATAAACTTGTTCCATTGTTAAGACTAAACTACATATAAAATGAAAAAGGAAAAGAAAATTGAGATCTCGAGACATATGTATCACCTTATGTATGAGTGTATATAACTATACATATAAAATATATATATATTGTATAGTTACTATCGGATTTATTTCGGATAACCGATCGGATTCGGATTCGGTTTAGTTCAGATTCGGATTATTGGGGTAGAAAAATTTTGAATCCATTCGGATTATATGAGTACTCGGTTCGGTTTCGGAACAGGGTTTTTCGGTTCGGTTTCAGATCAGTTTTCGAATTTCGATTTTTTTGCCCAGACCTAACTAAAAGGATTACATTAGTGAAAAAAACATCTTTTACTTTTATGGTAAGCTGCAAAAATGTCCAAGTTGCTCGTTGTATACTAGGTATGTGAAGTGTGAAGTTTTTATTTTTGTTTGTTTTTCGGTTTGAAATGTTTAGTTTTGAAGTATTAATTAATATCAATAACAAAATAAAATTTAAGATGGATGTCGAATAACAAAGAAGTTACCAAGAGAAAGGGGTTATGTTATGTTCCATGTATATTAATCATATTCTCATTTTAATCCATTGGCCAGTTTATTGAGCGAGACTTTCTATATTGTCCAAACCTGTTAGAACTAAGAATGGACGTATAGTATACGTTTTAGAGAAACAATACATGCATACAAACAACATATATAGAGACTCATCACGTGAACGAATCAAAAATTCACTAAGCCAGACTTAGGGATTTGTAAAGAATAAGTAAAAAAATGTTGAATCACATGTTCGACCTAAAGTAGCAAAGAAAGTCAGGAATCCGTATAACTAATAAAATTTTGGTCAACAATGCTTAGAAAAATACTTTTTTTTTTGTTTGTGATCCTAGAAAAATACTTGATATATAGGTTAATAAAATTTATCCACCTCTTTTACGTTCTTATACGTCAATTACAATAAAAATGTCTCGTCCATATTCCTCTTTGATTTAGTTACACTAGGTTATAATATATATCGTTAATTCGTTACATAAGTTTTTTTATATAAGGAAATAAATTTAATATCATTATAGAAGTTATGAATAAATATAGGGAAAATACCATAAAATACCTTCAACTTTACAATTTTTCTCAACTAAAACCATCAACTATTTGTGTTTCCAAAACAAACTTTCAAATTGATAAAATTTTCCAAAAAAACTTAAAACTATTTTTGTTTTTTTTTTTGTTTTTGTTTTTAAAACAAACTTCTAAATATAAAGTTTTGTTTACTTAAATCTTCAAGTTTCCAATATTAAGCCCAATTGAAAGTTTACTATAGGTCAACGGTTAACTATTTGTTAACTATGTTTATCCATTTTTAACGTATTTTTTTGTTATTATTTAGTTATTTACTAAGGAGAAAATAAGTTTATAACTACAGAAAATCGATTTATTCATCTACGATTCATATTCGAAACTGACAGAGTTAACAAATATTTAACAGGCATTTGCTGTGTTAACTGGAGTTATCATTGACCGTCAGTTAACCCTCAAGATTGGGTTTTTTCATTTAAGATTTTTATTCGAAACAGAAAAAATTAACAAATAGTTAACATGCGTTTTTGGAGTTATTGTTGACTGTTAATTAACTTTCATTCAGATCAATATTAAGAACTTAAGGGTTTAAGTAAGCAAAACTTTATATTTGGATGTTTGTTTTGGAAACAAAAATAGTTTAAGGTTTTTGTTAAAAAATTTTATCACTTGAAGACTTGTTTTGAAACACACAAATCAAATAGTTAGAGATATTTTACCATAAATATAATCTTTGTTGTGTATTGTATATAACATCGTCATGGCTCACGTCGTTCGTTTTGACTTTTGAGAATCTATGTCTTGAGTCTTTTTGTCCTAATTAAATCCAAATTCCACCCCGTCTCTTATATATATCATGTAAACCCCACATATTTACATTTATAATTTTAAGAACATAAACTTTTGTTTGATTGGGAAAAATTTCTTGACGTTTTCAAGAATTTGAAGAGAGGATATAGATCTTAGAAACGTAGTACAAAGCTTCCTAAATTGTTCAATAATATAATATTTGTAACTTTACCAAAACAAGAAAAACCCCGGCCCACCTTCTCGCATGAGCACGTGTACTCGATTTAATGTCACATCAGATTTAAACTGGAATCGTATAATCTTTGAATAGTCGAATATTAAAATTATAAATTATACATTTTACCACATAACAGTTCTACTTCAATCCTTTTAACCAAACAAGAAAGAAAGCAGTAGTTCTAATTCCAGTTATTGTTTCCAGTTATATATTAAGAAATTGAACATAAGCATAGTAACAACACATACACAAGAATAGAAATGAAAAAGCAACGGACGAGAGAGTTTTGAGCTTTTCCCCCGAGAAAGCCAGTCCTAGTAAGAGAGTAGTAGTACCTTTGCTTTTTTCTACTACGCTAAATGACAAATTTCTGGTTACCACTTAAAAGTAAAAACAAAACAAAAAAGTTTGGATGTTTCTTTTACAGCGTCATTTGCTACGTCACTTCGAATCTATATTTATCAAAATCCCTCTTTTTTTCACCGATATTTATCCCTCCTTTTTGGCAACTTGCTTTTTTTTTATTTCCTTGTGTGTTGCCTTTACTTTTCATTGCTATTTTTGGGTATTTTCTATTGCTACAAGCCTACAAGATTTAATGCCACTCGTTCAATTGGTTGAAAGTTGAAACTACATAGAAGTTCTCTATGACGAACGTTTGAGAACATAAAAAAACAACAAACTATAAATTAGTTTAAGATTGATTCCATTTTTTTTTGGTTATTCGTGATCTCATAAAATTATTTTTTTCTGCCAAACAAAAAGAAAGAAAATATAATAAATACCCTTTGTGACTTTGTGAATTCAAATTTTTTTTTTTTTTTTTTGGCAACTCTCCAAATTTGGCTAGAGATCATTACTTCACATTAAAAGGCCCAAAGGCCCGAAACAGGTTATAAGACCCATCTCCGTTTAATCTCGTGAGAAGCGGGCAAAATCATCTTTGGTCTAAAACCGAGATTCTGAATTCTTCTTCTTCTTCTTCTCCTTCTTCTTCGTAGTAGTATCGTCTCTTTCGTGTAAAATTTCGCTTCTGATCCAATTGTCAGATTCTCTCAAGGGTTTATCTTCTGCGTTTCAATTCCATACTTGAAAACCCTTATTTCCCTCTTATCTCTGCAATTGTCAATTTCTTTGGGCTACACAGTTCGTAGAACCCTAGTGTGGGATCAATCATTCACTCCGATCAGAAAATTTTCACTATGGGAGGTACTAAAAAATCGAATTCAATTCATAGAGACATGATTAGCAGTTTACCAGATGATCTTCTCTGCCACATCTTGTCTTTCCTTTCGACAAAGGAGGCTGCTTTAACTCCTGTTCTGTCCAAGCGCTGGTCAAATCTGCTTCAACTGATGCCTTTTCTCGATTTCGACGATTCCGTGTTGCTGAATCCTAAAAAGGCTCAACGAAGACGAAATGGGGTTTTCGAGGATTTCGTGGATAGGTTATTGTCACTACGAGTCGAGACTTCATCACCTGTTCAAAGAGTCTCTCTCAAGTGTCGTCAAGGAGGTGTTACACCAGATTGCATTATTCGCTGGATACTAACTATAGTAGTGGATCTTGGTGTCTTGGATCTTTCTCTAGGCATTGATTTCGGAATCCTTCATTTGCCATCGAACGTCTTTAAAAGCAATACTCTGGTGAAACTTAGAATTGGAACTATGATTCGTCTTTCTCAGTTTCCTTCATATTTAGTTTCTCCAACGCTTAAGTCCCTTGTTCTTGATTTAGTTGAGTTTCGTGATGGTGTTAAGGTTGAGTTTAAGCCGATTCTATTATCTTTCCCTTCGCTTCAAAGCCTACATATTCATGAATCTAACAGGTGGAACTTTTGGAATGGGTCTGCTTCATGTCGAACGCTCAAGAGTCTTATATATACAAGTGATGTTGATTGCTGTGCTCCTAAACCTTGTGTTTCGTTTGATTCTCCTAGTCTTGTTTACTTAGAGTATTCGGATGTGGTAGCGGATAAGTATGAAAATTTGATTTTGGACAGCCTTATTGAAGCTAGGATTGATCTTCATTTGACCGCTGATCAAGTCATGCGCAAACCAAAAGGTATTGGTTTTGTTCCTGGTGATGTTACAAACTTGTTAAAGGGGTTAAGAAATGTCAAGATCCTCTGCTTATCTCCGGATGCTCTAGAGGTCAGTCTTCTTGAGATCTGTAGTTTCTTTGAAGGGTTTTTATAGGTTAGTAATAATCTTAAAGAGTTGATTTTGGTTGTGTGTTTCAGGCGCTCTATTACCGCGGTGTAAGGATCCCAGTGTTTAACAATTTGATTAGTTTATCTCTGGGAAGTGATAGACCTCATGGCTCCCCATTAATCTTCTGGAAATTGCTTCCATCTCTGCTACGCAACTCTCTAAATCTAGAAACTCTCATCATCAAGGTATTATGATATAAGATAGTCATAGTTATACTAATTCTGAATCTACAATGATATCTTATCCAATGTTTTTGCAGGGTCTAGTGCGCTATGTTGTTCAAGGATGGGAAAATGGGTATGTGAATACGAGTCCTACGAGCCTTGTCTACTTTTCATGGGATGATGTGTATGATTCTCTGTCATCATCTGCAATGAAGGTTCTAGAGATCACTGGCTATAAAGGAACTTGTCAAGAACTTAATCAAATGAAGTGTTTCTTGGGGAAATTACAGCATCTTCAAATGGTTAGGGTTTGTCTCAAAGCAATGGATGTTAGAGAAAGAAATCGCATCATGAAAGATCTTTTGCTTCTTCCTAAAGTTTCATCTAACTGCGAGATCCAAGTCATGAAGGAAACTGCTTGAGTTTCCCAAGTTTATTGTTTTTAGTTGTCGGTATATGAATGAAGCTGATTGGACAAATCACAGTCCGAATTGGTTATGATTATCTAAGTGTATATGTATATATGGTCTTTTGTGATTGTATTATTTCATATTTTAAAATTTTAGTTAACTATATGAATTTTCTAAAAAATAAAATTAATTAAACTAAATGGCTTTTAATATTTTGATTCGTCGCTCTCGTCTAGAGTAGCGAAGCACTAAAATTTCAATCCATCGCTTCTCTCTCGCAAGAAAGTTTCTGAATTCGATTGCTCGAATCTCTCAATAGTTTCGTGGGATTCGCCTTAAGATGTACAAGTAAGTTTCCTTTATCATTCTTCTGATCTTGTAGATACTGTTTGTTTGATTCGCCTTATGATTATACCAAGTTGAGATTTTGCGTTGGAATCGTTGTTGTTCTTTGCTCAGGATCTCAAAGTATCGATCTTTCAATCTGCATTCGAAAAAGATACATTCTGGTTCTAAAGATTTCATCAACGATTTGCCAGATGCACTTCTTTGCTATATATTGTCATATCTGACTACAAAAGAAGCAGCTTCAACATCACTTCTCTCGCGAAGATGGCGTTATCTACTTGCCTTTCTTCCAAACCTTGAATTTGATGACTCCATCTTTCTCCATCCTGATAAAAGGGTAAAGACTCCTTTACATGAGGTAGGTTTTGTGGGTTTCGTGCCTTGGACTAGTAATAAAAGGATGAAGCTTTCTACAAGTTTTACGGATTTCGTGGATAGAATCTTGGATTTGCAAGGCAATTATCATCTACACAAGTTCTCTCTAAAGATGGTACGTCGTTATGATTATGTTGATCCAGATTGTGTCATTCATTGGATACATAAGGTGTTGGTACGTGGTGTATCGGATCTTCAGCTAGTCATGGATTTGAAGGATGTGAAACCGGTTCCTGCAAGGATCTTCTTTAGTCAGACACTAGTTAGGTTGGTTATGAACATTAGAGATGGCCCTGCTATTGATGTGACAGATGTTCATCTTCCAAAGCTTAAGACTCTCCATCTCGAGTCAGTCATGTTTAAAGAGGAGCATATTGGGTTTAGCAAGCTTCTTTCTGGTTGTCATGTGCTCGAGGAACTTGTGCTAGGTCGTATATGGTCGTGTGTATGGACATCTTGCACTGTTTCTGTCGCAACTCTCAAGAGACTGACGTCTTGCTGCAAGAACTTGAGACTTTGGGGAATTCACAAAACATCAAATATTATGTCTTTTGATACTCCAAATCTTGTCTACTTGGAATATGCTGAAGTCATAGCGGACAAGTATCTGAAAGTGAATTTTGATTCGCTTGTTGAAGCTAAAATCGATATTTGGATGACAGATCGTCAGTTAAAAGAGGTGAGAGTTAGAGACAATGAAAGTTCTACAGAATTAGAGGACCAATTCGTTCAAGGTGATGAGAAAAACAATATGGTCGGCAATGCAACAGATTTTATAGTCGGAATTAGCAATGTTAGGGTCCTCTACTTATCTGCAGACAGTCTCGAGGTTTGTATTCTCATTCTCATCTTTCTTCTAGTCTTACTCATGCTATGCTGTTTTGTGTAAGCATTTGAGTCAGTGATTGCAACTAGCTGATTGATGAACTAGTTGATAGTGAGATGGTTTTGGTTTCAGGTACTCACGTATTGTTGCAAACCAATACCAATATTCAACAACCTCATTCATTTAACTATCAAGAGTAACCCAAAAATTGGATGGGAATCATTACCAAAGCTGCTCCAGAATTCTCCAAATCTTGAAACTTTCGTCTTCCAAGTATGAATCCTTTAAAGCATCATGTAACAAATCCAAAATGATTAATGCAACTTTACGTTGAAACCTTTCCTCTTATGTTTCAGGGACTACTCTACAAAGCTACGGAGAAGAAGGACGTTGCTACTTGCCTATCATCAAGTCCGGTGAAAGTGATAGAGATATTCTTTAGTGGTGAACAAATAGAGAAGCAAATGGAGGTGGTCAAGCACTTTTTGGAAACAATGCCACATCTTGAACAACTGGTTTTATGCTACGATTCATCTTTTGACGGAGATGTGAAAATGTCATGGCAACTTCAAATGCTTACAAGGGTAGCTTCACCAAGGTGCAAGGTCCAACTTATCCCTATAGCTAGTGCCCTGAGCGTATCATATACTGTTCCCACTTCAGTATCGACGAAATAAGGTCCCAGCTCTTCTTTAGGAGAACATTTATGGTTTCTGACTTTTTGGTTGTATCAAAACCATATATAGATGTGTCTAATAGTTCTGTATAGTTGCCAAAAGATGTATATTCTAACCAAGTCTATTACGGGTTCTTCTTCCTTGTTTAGTTTAGCATCACAGGTTTAAAAACATGTTTGTATTCTTTACCCAGTTTTGGTTGACAATGTTTTGACTAGTTGACTGGGATAAACAAATCCAAAAACAAGAGTCTTCCAAATCAAAACGAAACGTTTATACGCTTTTAAGTCCAACACAAATCAAGCAAACACTAATCATGATAATCTAAGCATTAAGATGAGTCAACAGTTGTCAATATGTCAAAAATTGCTTTTCTCTTACAATATTAGTATATTACCATCGTTAATGTTTTTTTTGTAAAGTGCTGATTTAACTCAACACTCCATTTTTTAGACTTATGATGTCATCCCCAGAGAGTATCTTACCAAATCTTTCTATACTCCAGCCTAAGAAATCGCTCTTTCTTCTTCACTTTTGCCTAGAAAACAAAATTTCGAAAACCTAAATTCCTAGAATAGTTGAGTGATTTTGGTGGGTTTTGCTTTTATCCCCAAGTAAAGTTTCAATTTTGATATTGTGCTCTTCTTATTTTCTTCAAGCTAGCAAATGTGATTTTGATTTTGATTTTGTGCGGATTGTGTAAGAGAGAACAGCTTTGGTTTTTAGGTTGCAACTTGAAAAAGGAAAAAGATGGAGTTTGGTGGTGGTGGTAGAGATTTAATCAGTGGTTTACCGGAGGATCTTAGTTGCCACATCTTGTCTTTCCTTGCCACTAAAGAAGCTGCTTCTACATCACTTCTCTCGAGAAAATGGCGGTATCTCTTTACTTTTGTCTCTAATCTTCATTTCGACGATTCTGTCTATCTGAATCCTGAGAATCAGAAAGAGATCCCTACAACAATTACAGATTTTGGAGGAACTCTCTGAGAATGACCTTTCTACAAGTTTTATGGATTTTGTGGATAGAGTTTTGGCATTGTAAGGTAATTCTCCTCTAGACAAGTTCTCTCTAAAGGTCAAAGATGGTGTTGATCCAGCCCGTATCAATTCTTGGATACATAATGTGTTGGAACGCCGTGTATCCGATCTTGATCTTGATTTTAACACTTTTTTGGAACCTGACTACCTGGTTTCTCCAGAGATCTTCTTGAGCAAGACACTTGTTAGGCTGAAACTAAGTAGCCCCGACTTGGATGTTGAAGATGTTCATCTCCCAAAGCTTAAGACTCTCCATCTTGAGCCAGTCCATTTTGTAAAGCATGGTATTGGGCTTACCAACCTTCTTTCTGGTTGTCACATGCTTGAGGATTTAGTTCTGAATGATATATCTTGGTTTATATGGGATTTTGCCTATGTGTCTGTTACAACTCTCAAGAGACTAACGTTTCGCTGGGGAGAGCGAGATAGGAATCCAAAGAGTGTGTCCATTGATACTCCAAATCTTCTCTACTTGAAGTTTATTGATACTATTGCAGATGAGTATCCAAAAGTGAATTTTGATTCGCTTGTTGAAGCCCATATCGATCTTCGGTTGTTGAAAGAGATATTGGCTCATGGGGAAAATTATTTTGTTGGCAATGCAACAGATTTTATAATGGGAATATGCAATGTGAAGATCCTTTATCTGTCCGCCCACACTCTTCAGGTTTGTATTTCATTACTCCTATCTTTCTTCTGGTCTTTAATTTATGCTACTTAGAATCTTTTTAACATAGCTTAAGGATTTGAGTTAGTGATTGCAATTGAGTGATGATAGGGTTTCGTTTCAGGTACTTACTTACCGTTGTGAAGCAATACTACTATTCAACAACCTGACTGATTTAACCATCGAGAGTAATCCGAAAGTAGGATGGCAGTCATTGCCGGGTTTGCTCAAAAATTCTCCAAATCTGGAAACTCTAGTCTTCCAAGTATGAGACAAACAAACCCTTTAAAAAGCATATGTTGACTCATTTTTCAAAAAAATTGAGATGTTTCCACTATTTTTCAGGGACTCAGCCACAGATAGTTGTGGAGGCGTGTGCTTGTGCAAATCTTGTGAGGAGGGGATCCCTAGTTGCCTATCATCAAGTCCGGTAAAGGTTCTAAAGATACACAAGTTTGGTGAAAATGGTGATTACTACGATGACATGGAGATAGAGCAGATCAAGTATTTTTTGGAGACAATGCCAAATCTTGAACATGTGAGATTGTACTACTGTACACCAAATGATGAAGATGTGATTGAAGTTTCCACTCAACTTCGGATGCTAGTTTCTAAAGTAGCTTCATCCAAGTGCATTGTCCAAGTAATCTCTGATAGCCTCAGCTTGTCATCCACCTTATCGATAAATGGTCTCCTCTTCTTTAGGAGTCCCTTTCCAGTTTGAAGATTATCCCTCCTTTTTATCTCAGAGAAGATTAACAAAGCTTTGAGAGTACCTCAGCTTGTAGTTGCTAAAATGATCTTCTCTTGTTTCTGCCTTATTTTGTTCTAAAGACGTGTTTTTTTAGGCCTTATCCTTTTGGCTGAGAATGGTAACTTGATGTTTAGTTTGTTTCAGTTGTATGTTGTGTAAACATTTTTTGGGAAAAGAAATGGGAGTATATAATATGAGACCTAACTTGTCATAGTAGATACTTTGAATTAAGCTCAGGCCCAGAGTTTGCAACAGATCATAACCCACTTAAAAAAAGATTAATGAATTCGTTAGCCAAAAAGAACAAAATTAGTGTTTGACCAAAGTTTGAAAATGCCAAAATGGTTTTTTGTTAAATTAATAACAGCATCGGGACTCACTCATGGACCCTCTTTAACACTTCCACTTCCCTCTCTATCATTCAGGTATTCAGCCATTGTTCCGAATCAAATCTCTCAGATTCTGCTTTTTCACGAGTAAGTTTCCCAGTGCTTCTTCTAATTTTTGTGCTTTGTACTGTCTGAATTTTGATTTCTCCTGGAATTTGCCTTTGTGTGTTTCTGTTTGATTTTTTACTTTATCGACTGTGCAAAACACTTACCCTTGAGAACATCGTATTTGTTGTGTGTTTGAGTTTTAGCTTCTGAAAAACCCCTCATTGAATTACTTACATAGACAAACTTACATCATCTTCCAGGTCTTAACTAATGACATCGAAAAAGATTGATACTGGTTCCAAAGATATAATCAGCAATCTACCAGAAGCTCTGATTTGTCACATTTTATCATTCCTTTCCACAAAAGATGCTGCTTTGACTTCAGTTCTCTCCAAAAGGTGGAGGTATCTTTTGGCCTTTGTACCAAATCTTGATTTTGACAACTCCATCTATGACCATCCTGAATTATGTAGTCCAAGAAGCCAACAAATGCGTCAAAGTTTTCAGGCTTTTGTGGATAGAATATTGGCTTTGCAAGGGAATGCTTCGGTAAACAAATTCTCTCTAATTTGTGAATTTGGTTGTGATCCATCTAGTGTCAATGCTTGGATATTCAATGTGTTGGAGCGTGGTGTAGTAGAGCTTGATCTATACATCTCTCCAGACTATAATTATCCCTTGCCTTCGAAGGTCTTGATGAGCAAGACATTGGTTAGGCTGAAAGTAGAAGGTACAGATTACTTCACCAGTGATGTGGGAGAGTTTTTTCTTCCAAAGCTTAAGACTTTGTATCTTAATGATGTTGGATTCAGCAAATGCTACAGATTTCTTTATGGGAATATGCAATGTTGAGATTCTTTACTTATCTGCTGCCACTCTTGAGGTATGTTAGTGTAAAATACTGCTTAAGGATATGTTGAGTTAACGATTACAAATGAGCTAATGATGTATTTGGTTTTATTTCAGGTACTTACTGTTTGCTGCAAAGTAATACCAGTCTTCAATTACATGATTCATTTAACAATCGAGACTAATCCAAAAGTAGGATGGGAATCTTTGCCGAATCTACTAGAAAATTGTCCAAATCTTGAGACCCTTGTCTTCGACGTACTAACACTTATCCTTTGTCTGCATCATATGCTAACTCGTTTTATTCAAATATTCTGAAAAACCATTTCCTTTATTATACTTCAGGGACTCCATTTCAAAGCTACAAATCAGTGCCTGTACGAGAGCTACTATTTCAAAGATGCAAAGAGATGTTGGGAGTACTTGGGGGACAGTTGCATTTGCAAACCTTGGGAAGACACTCCTACTTGCATATCATCAAGTCCGGTGAAGATGTTAAAGGTACTCAAGTTTGGAGAAATTTATAATTACAAAGATGATATGGATAAGCAGGTGGAGGTGATCAAGTACTTGTTGAAGACAATGCCAAATCTCGAACAAGTGATATTATACTACAATAGTCCATTTAATGAAGATGTGAGTATAGTATCAAGCGGACTTCAAATGCTTGAAGAAGTAGCCTCACCTAAATGCAAGATCAAAGTAATCTCTGATAACATCAGCTTCTCATTTAATGTGCACTCTTCCTCATCAACAAGTGGCCTCGTCTTCCTTAAAAACAGATTTCCGGTTTGAAGATTTGTTCTTCTTTCCATTTCAGAGAAAATCAGCAGAATCTTTGGTGTTTACCTTAAAACATCAATGAGAGTATGTAGTTTGATCTCTGTTCTGTGATCTGTGCCTTGTGCCCTTTCATTAAGTTATCTCAAGTCCTTTTGAGTCTCTCATATGCATCTTTTTACCAAATCGCAAGCCATGGGATGTGTATTGGCTACAACTTCTTTTGTATTTTGTCGGTTAATAAAGACTTGGTTGAATGTTTTGTCTTTGGCTCCAACTTCTTATTGTGCATTCTACATATAAATAAAGTAACTAAAAAACTTTAAGGAGATAAAACAAGATATGATAATTGGTTTAAGTAAGGAGCAGCAAATTGAGGACGATATAAGTATCTTTGATCATTTTTCTTTTAAGAACCAAATCAGAGAGTGGCATTTTGGTATCACTCTCATTTAAAACAATAATACGACGTCGTTTTGCAGTTTGTTAGTAAAAATAACACTAAACAAATCCAGCACTGAAACGAGTCCAATTGAGAAAACGTAGGCCCAAATGCCACCTGTAGTTAAAATGACAAAAATGCCTTTTTTAGATGTTATATAGAAATGATTGTAAGTTTACTGAGTGATTCACGGTGGCTCAGTGGCAAAAGCTCTATGCGGCGCGACCCGGGTTCGAATCCCGCGTGTGGCAGGCAACTGGGTAATTGTGGACAACTGGGTGGATCCCGAGAAAATCACGGGGTCATTTTGGTAATTTTTATAATTTGAATGGCATGAGTGGCATGGCCAGATTAACGAGTGGCATGCACCAAAAATTTCTAACCCTCAAAACATTGATTCCACTGAAACCCTGAGTCGACGACGATTGACGAAACCCTAAGTCCCTAACCCTAACTTTCATTTTCTACTTCCTTCCCACAATAATAACCTCTCAGAGGTGATTTTGATGGTCCCAAGTAAGATTATTCATTTCTTGTCCTGAAAATTTGATTCAAATAGAGCTGCTGCATTTGCCAAGCTTCATTTCTGGTTCTCCTGTGCTTGAGAAGTTAGTTGTGATTAATTTGATGTGGGATTTTTGGGAATCTTGCTCTGTGTTTAATCCAACCCTCAAGACTAAAAAGTTACTGTTTTGCAATTTGAGAACATCGTATTTGGAGTGTTTTTATTTCATTTATGAAAATCCTGTTTTTTCTGATTGTTTTGTTTGGAAGTGTTTATTTTCTGTTCGAAATAGATGGGAATCTTAACTGAAACCTCTCAGATTATGCAAAACTATTGAGTTTACACTTGAGACTCCTTTGCCATTGAGAACAATGTATTGTTTTGAGCTTAACTTCTTAATTTCTTTGAGTGAATTACTTACATAAGCTTACATCATCTTTCAGGTCTAAACTACTGACTTGCCTCAATGACATCGAAAAAGATTGATATTGGTTCCAAAGATTTGATTAGCAGTCTACCGGACGCTCTTGTTTGCCATGTTTTGTCCTTTCCACAAAAGATGCTGCTGTGACTTCAGTTCTCTCCAAACGGTGGAGGTATCTCTTGGCTTTTGTACCAAATTTGGATTTTGATAGCTCCATCTTCAAACATCCTAAGTGTAAAGTTCGTTGTGATTCAGCTTGTATCAATGGTTGGATAACCAATGTGTTGGATCGTGGTGTTTTAGATCTTGATCTATACATCTCTTCGGAATGTGATTATAAGCTGCCTTCAAAGGTCTTTATGAGCAAGACATTGGTTAGGCTGAAAGTAGGAGGTAAAGGTGAGTTCATCATTGATGTCCAAGAAGGTTTTCTTCCGAAGCTTAAGACTTTGTATCTTCTTGATGTTCTTGAGTTCAAAGATCAGAGTGGTGCTGGGTGTGCCAAGCTAATTTCTGGATGTCTTGTGCTTGAGGAGTTAGTTATGATTAATTTGATGTGGGGACTTTTGGGCTTTTGCTCTGTATCTAACCCAACACTCAAGAGAGTAACAATTTGTTGTGAGATAATTGATGAGAATCCACAGAGTGTATCATTTGATACTCCAAATCTTGTTTACCTAGAGTTTACTGATACTGTTGCTGTCAAGTATCCAAAAATGATTTTGGATTCACTTGTTGAAGCCAGGCTCGATCTTCGGATGACACCTCTTCAGGTCACTAATGCAAGAGATTCAGTAGATGGTGTGGAAGAAATGGTTGGAAATGCAGAAGATTTATTTGCGGGAATTAGCAACGTTCAGATTCTTTACTTATCATCTGACACTCTTGAGGTTTGCATATCAATCCCATCTCTTTCTTCATATTTTTCTTGCTCAGAAAGTAAACGAAGGCAAACAACCTCGACCTCAGACACCCTTGTTTCAGTTTGGTAATTTTCAAGAATCAAACCAGTGACTGAGGCCTATTTTCGAACCATGTTTAGTTCCATCATTGATATTGAGTTAATGTTTGCAATTTGGTGATTATCTAGTTGATTTGATTTTTGTTGCAGGTATTTACTTTCTGCTGCAAAGCAATACCGCTCTTCAACAAATTGACTCATTTAACTATTGAGACCGACAAAGCTGTAGGATGGGAACCATTGCCGAATCTACTAGAGAATTGTCCGAATATGGAAACCCTCGTCTTCGAAGTACCAGCTGACACATATCATTTTCATGCACCAGCTGACACATTTTTATCAAACACAATTAAGTACTGAAAACTGTTTCCTTTATTTATGCTGCAGGGACTCCATTATAAAGATACAAATCAATGTGAGGACGAGAGATTCAGTTTCAACGATACAAAAAAAATGTTGGAACAATGACAGATATATGTGCTTGTGCAAACCTTGGGAAGGCACTCCTATTTGCCTATCATCCAGTCCGGTGAAGATTCTAAAGATATTGAAGTTTGGAGAGGTCTCTGTTTACAGTGATGACATGGATAAGCAGAGGGAGGTAATCAAGTACTTGTTGGGGACAATGCCGAATCTTGAACAAGTGATATTAGACTATGGTAGAATTGATGGTGATGTGACGGAAGTGTCAACCCAACTTCAGATGCTTCATCAACTAGCTTCACCAAAGTGCAAGATCCAAGTAATCTCTCATAACCTCACTTTGGCATCTACTGTGCGCCCTTGCTCATCGAAAACTGGACCCACCTTCTTTAAAAATCCTTTTCCGGTTTGAAGATTATCCTCTTTCAACTCAGAGAAGATTTAGCAAAAGTTTTGGTTGTTAGTTTTAGCTTAAAACAATGGCAGGTATGTAGTTTGGTCTCTGTTTTGTTATTATGTGCCTTGCTCTTTCAGCTTCATATGCCATTTCCCATTGGCTTTTGTATATTGTGGTAAAAGATCTAAAACTCTTCTTGTGTTTGTTGTTTAAAAGACTTATGTTTTTTGCTTTGTCTTTGTCCATTAGTGTAATTCAGCTTCTCAATATGCATTCTACTTCATTTCTCCTCGCAACTGAGTTAAACAACGGAGCGGAACAAAGCACAAGTATGCTGCTAATTAGCATGTAGAAACCTGTAAATTTGGTTGGTACTCAATGAATTTTTAGAGAAAATGCACATCAAATAAATGATAACGCAAGAAGTATATATTAGACATGACTGAAGAAATAATAAAAAAACATCAGATCACCCATATAAAAAAATAAAATATAATTTTGATTTTTCTACTATTTTGTTTCCAGTTAAATTTTATCACATATTTTTAAGTAACAGAGTTTCATCATATTCTTATTTAAATTATGTTAACTTTTTATTAGTTATTTGTATATATATTTTTTTCAAAACTTGATCAATTGATTATCCTACTTTCATTTGAATTAAATTTAGGTTTAAGTTATAACAAAATCTGATCGATTGACTAATAACATTTAGTTTGAGACATCAACTTTTATATAGTAAAGATAAAAAAAAATGCTCATTGTTTAGGAATTCAAATAAATTACTAGGCTCCCAAGTCCCACCATCTCACGCATCATTGGAAATAAAAAAAATCTAGGGCAAGGGGGAGAGGTGGACGCCGAGAGCGGTGAGTTGGAGATGAGAGCTTCTTCCGTAAAACCCGATGATCTTGGAGCCTCGTACTCCTCCAAGCACAAAGGACTTCCCCTCAAAGAGTCCGAACAGAAGCGACCTCTTGCCCTTGTGCGACCGGAACGTGATGGAGGTGATGTGACTTTCACTGTAGGTCCCCTCGACGGATTCGATGTAGTCGTCTTCGGCAATCATAAACTGTATAAAAAGCCATGAAAATATATAGTTCCATGAAAGTATTAAGTTAGGTAATAAATAAAATAAGAAATTTTACCCCGCGAGCCGTGGTCGATTTCCCATGATAGGCTTCGATGTAGCCGTCGTCGCCAACCACAAACTGTATAAAAAGCCATAGAAACTGTTCTATGAAACTAGCTATTAAGTTAGAAAATAAATAAAAGGGTAAGAAATTTTACCTTGCAAGTCTCGGTCCATTCCCCATGATCGGCTCCAGCTACAACTACATTACCGTTGCAGTAGTAAAACTTGACAAACGCGACGCCATAATTATTTAACTGTACAATTATTTTCTTCACATTGTCGAAGAAGCCATCGTCCCACTCGTCTCCTCCAACTCCAACGCTCACTTCTACTCTCCTATCTCCAACCTGATGTTGGCTCATCGTGAACGTAGGAACTTGGACCAAACTGGGAAAATAGGTTCGGTGACGTGGATGATACTCAACCAAATCTTTTATCTCAATTTCATCGAACTTATCTCCCTTGGAAATATAAATATAAGCTTTTCCCTCCTTGTTATAACAACACATTACAAGAGTGAGAGTTTTATCTTCATCGACCAAGTAATAACTTGGCGGGTAGTAGCTGGCTCCTAAACTCGACCATTGAGGAACTAATACACTCATCAAACTCACCCACTCTACACCTTCTCCATGTATCCCCATTTTTAATATTTTCTGTTGTCACCCAAATCTCTATATTCCTTGTGTTATAGCCTTGCTCTAAAAACGAAAATCGATCTTCTTTAAATACCGCAAGTGATCTAGTATATGGACGACGCACGTGTTTAGTAGGCAAGATACAATAGGGTTTCAATCTCTCCCTAGAAAAGTCGAAACTTTGAATAAACTGCTCACGAGAGACACGATTTAAAGCAACCCAATATAAAGTTCCATTCAATGATACACTATAATACGACATATGTAAATCCCATTTTCGGATACAAACTGGTACGGTTTCCATTCATCGGATCCAAACTCGGTGAATTGAGCTTCCAGGGTTTTGTTTTGATTAGCGTAAGACGTAAAGATCTTGTAGTGCTTGTCAGGTCTACTATTGTCGTATCCCATCCCATTGAAATCACAACACTGGCGGAACTAGAAATTTTATTTGTGGGTGTCAAAATGTGAGAGTCAATATAACAATTAAACTGATTTTATTTTAGAGTTTTTAACAAAATTACACCAAAATTTTAATTTTCATGGATGTCATATGACACCCCTCCTCTTGAGCTACCTCCGCCCCTGAATCACAACATAGTAAATCATTGGGTTTAACCCACCTAATCTGTCTTAACCATGGGTTGCAAACCCGATTCCTTTATACGTAACATAAATAAACAACCCGTCGCAATATTCGACGTGCATGGGCATTGAAAGTTCATAACCAGGAATATCTGAGGGTAAATTATACACCTCTATAGATGGACCGTCAAGATTAACGTCCACGGAACAGATCTTGGACTCGGCAAGCAAGATGAATTGTGGACGGGCCAGACCCAAATCACTGTTGAAGAACCTCCTTTCCTTGAAAAGAGTGTTCCATCTTTTGCAAACGGATCTGAGTCTAGCGAGATTTTTTGTTGGAAGGTGAGAGAGTATCTCTTCCTCCATTTCATGTGGAAGTGTCTCTGGTTGCATTATGTTCTGTTTATGGAAAAGAGGTTAAGTTATGATAAAAAAAAACAATTATATTACAATAAGATTATATATATAGATGGATGTGTATAATAGAAATTTAATACTTACAGATACTGGTACTATTACTACATTAAGAAAATAATAACTATATTAACAGGTGGAAAATTTAACAAAACAGACGTATACTTTTGTCCAAAAATGATTATAATTAATTAGAAAAATATAATTAAAATGAAATGACTACAGATATGAGGCAATTAAGATTAATTGGAAAAGTATATAAACAAAATAAGTTTGTTTTAGATTGAATGTGAGTAGATTTGTATCCTAAAAATAAATAATTATACCAAAAGTTAGAAAAATAAATAAAATCTGGCAAATAATATCCATCTTTAAAACACGTTTAATATGATTAAATTATAAGATGTATATGAAAAGATACTTTTTAGATAGCTATATTTTTTTGCCAACAATTTTAAGATAACTAAAATAAAAAGTGTTATATAACTATGAAATGAAGTAAATATCCTGTTGCTCATCAAATCTAGCTTAGATAAAAATAAAAAAAAATAAAAAAACCGGTGGTACAACGCAAACTGAGATAAATGTTAGCTAAACCGGTGATTTACTTATAATTCATCGAATAAGGCTCGACGGAAACGGCACCGGTTTTACCGAAATAAACTCTGTCTTTGTTTATGTTTTGTTTTGCTTTGCTTTGTCTTTGTCCATTAGTGTCATTCAGCTTCTCAATATGCATTATCCACGCAACTCTGAGTTAATGTGCTAATTAAAAAGACTCGAAGAGATCAAATAACCAAAAAAAATATATGATCAGTCTTCTACAAGAAAACTGAGTGGATCTCGATTCCATAATGGATTTTCATTTTTTTTGTTTTTTGTTAATCCATTAGTTAAATTAAAAAAGAGAGAGTAATCATAGTCTATAGTCAATACAGACAAATAATTAAACTCAGGCCCAGAGTTTGCAATAGATCATAGCCTTTTTAAAAAAAAAAGATTAATAAATTCATTAGCCGAAAAACAGAACAAAATGAGTGTTTTAAAAAGAAATTAGAAACAAAATTAGTAACCAAAATTTCAAAAAAATTTGTTTGTCATCTGAATAAATCCAATCTATGGGGGTATTATCAGAATTCGTTTTAATTAATTAATGTTCTAACATTAGAAGAAAAAAATTATTAAACTTTTCATTCTTTAATTGTTGAAATCAAAATAAATATAAATATCATTTATGAAAATTATTTTTCATCTTATATTAGCTAGAATTATATAAGCATTTGATATTTTAAATTTGGTTCTTCTTTTATTCTTGAAATCAAAAGAAGTATTTAAACGTTAGTAAAAAAAAATCACTTATATGTATTAGTTGAGATGCAAATTATAATCTGACCTTAACTTTGAAAGCATCAATTATAATTTCATGGAAGAGATCTTTAAAGAAAATATATTAAGGTGAGTGAGTATCATCAACTGTGAGAAGTATTGGAAAGGATCATCACCAGATCTCAGAATATTATTAGATGTACGTAAAATATATCACTTTTATTAATTCCAACGATATAAAATTATAAATAACAACATAATTAAGAGGTGAACCATAAACCACACAAGAAGGACAACGTAAAAACATACATATAGTAAGTACTAGTTTAAAAGGAGAGCCCTAGAAGTAGCTAGAGAGCTGTTTTATTTGTTTATACCCATCACTAGCGCTATTGTATATTTGATAACGAGCGAGATATAATATAAATAGCTGCTTGCTTAATTAAGCTTCAAAATAGACACCAAATTCATGAAGGTAAAGAGTCCCAGATTTGCCATGGAACCCGATAATGCTCTTTCCGAAATTGCCATATGTGCTCGGTAGTTCGTGAGTGATATCTGGATCACGTGCCTCGAGTCGCTTAAGGTTTTCTGGGTCGTGTGGCTCGACTCCGCACGCAATGGTTCGCCTGTTTGTGACGAACTCAATCTTCCTCACACAGTATCCGCTATATGCGACCACGGTGTGGATGTATTCACCCTCAGTCAGCGAAACCTACGCACCGAAAAAGGAGGAAAAAACATTTAAATCATGAATATTTGGAATAGAACAAAAAAAATCAAATCAAGAACCTCATTTGTTACGCCCGTCTTGTCTTCAACAGTCCCGTCAACTCTATCATAGAGAAAAGGTTTCGTCCCGTGATCGAGACCAGTTACAAGGTTCCCCGCGCCGTCGATATAGTCAAACTGAACCAAGGTGATACCAAAGTCATTGTGAATTATTCTTATATTCTTAACCCCTGCGTGGCCCCCATCATCCCACTCGGTTCCATTCTCAGCAACAAAGTCTGAACTGTATCGTTTCTCACGGCGGAATGCCATTTTCCTTGAAAGATATTCAAACACGGACTCAGTTATGGCGCAATGAATCTAATGATCAACTACTGTCTTCATGCAATCAAAATATACCAATTAAACAATATACATTATAGAGATCTTAGGAGAGATTAGAGACTTAATAAGCAAACTAAAAGAAATGACGGTCGAAACTAAAAGAAGAGAAGACTGTTTTGTGACCTTTGAGTTTTCTTTGATCTGATTCAAGCCTTCAAGGTATATGTGATGATGGATACTTGAGAATGATGAGTGGAATGTAAATTGGGGAGGGGATTATCTGTTTATATAGGGGATGTGTTTTTTTTTCTTTTCTTTCTTGTATAGAACCTTTTTATTCGTTATCAAAAAAAAAGAGAACGTTGGACACAATTTTTCTAAATTGTATATCAATTAAATATTTTTTTAGTTGCTCAACTAATTAAGATGTAATTTTATATCTCAATTTTGTAGTGTCTTTCTATTTATATAAAGTGGTTGTGTCACATTATGCAAAAACGTGAGTGAATACCCTATATAATAGGGATAGATGCATAAATATGATTTATAATATATATATATAACACTTATATTATTTTTAGAAAAGGGTAACCATTTTGAAAAATGAAAGCATGATAAAATTTAGTACCATTAATACATAAATTAGTTTAAAAAATATAAGAGATAATAACTAATTATAATCCTTTCTCCAAAAAATATAAAAAATAAAAGAGAGAATAACTAATTATCGATCACAATTCACAGGTCACCACAAAGTTATTTTGATTTTTAAGATCGTGAAAACTGAAAAGTAATAACAGAAAAAAAGAAACCATGACTCACTAGTCACTACCTACTTCGAATATCCACGTATGTTCCATACATGATACAACTACGCCAGATTAGCATACAACGAATAGGTTCCATTATCATTCGTTTTACTTCTTCTTGACTCGTTTTTTTTTTTTCTTGTTCAAATATTTTCAAAAGATTGAAACATTTTCATTTATAGGATTAAATACCTTTATGCAACTAGCTTAAACGTTTTCCATATATAGATTTAACTTTATTATATTTGTAAGATCAACACATTGTAGGATCGTGAAATCTCGGATCGAAAATTACGAAGAAATTCCTATTAATTATCCACGCATGCATATTCGACGCCAGCCATTTCTTGTCTTTGAGTACTAGCTACTTCAACCAACTTTGATCAATTTTTCCAGTAGATGTATTAACGAGAAAGTAAAAAAAAAAACTAAATTAAACGTAGACGAGGATCATCTGAATGTATCAACTACAAACGACCGAACTAAATTCCAAATCGAATTAAACAAAATGTTGGTTCTACTTTGGTATAACATGATCATCAAACCGGTGGTAGGACGAAAAATCCGAATATAATATCGTAGCCCATGCACTAAGAGATAAGGCCAGAGTTTGCAAAATATCGTAGCCCATTTTATAGTTGACAAAAAAGTTATGGCCCAATATAAATTAATGGATTCCTTAGCCCAAATGAACAAAAGTTAGTGTTTAACCAAAAAACAAAAATTAGAAAATGGTTTTGTTATAAAACAATAACTATCTATGGCCGTCCCGCCACAATGCAACTCAAACTCGGCGACGGTTGTATAAACCCTAAAATTCCTCTTCCTCGTTCTCTAACATTCAACATCTGAATCTTTAGTGCCAGATGTTCTCAGGTTCTACTCAATTTCTTACCTGTGTTTTTCATATTTGGGATATCTGAATTGAAATCTCTCCTATTGTACAAAACCAAAAGACCTTGCAACTGGTTTGCCATTGATAAAATCGTATATGTTTATACTCTGAAATAATTACTTACACAAGCTCACATCATCTTTCAGGTCTTAACTTGTGATTTGTCTCAATGATATCGAAAAAGATGGATATTGGTTCCAAAGATATAATCAGCAATCTACCAGAAGCTCTGATTTGTCACATTTTGTCATTCCTCTCCACAAAATATGCTGCTTTGACTTCAGTTCTCTCCAAAAGGTGGAGGTATCTCTTGGCTTTTGTACCAAATATTGATTTTGATAACACTATCTATGACCGTCCTAAAATGGGTAGACGAAAAAAGTTGGAGTTGCGTCAAAGTTTTAAGGTTTTTGTGGATAGAGTAATGGCTTTGCAAGGGAATGCTCCATTAAACAAATTCTCTTTGAGGTGTAAAATTGGTTCTGATCCATCTCGTGTCAATGGTTGGGTACTCAAGGTGTTGGAGCGTAGTGTAGTTGAGCTTGATCTATACATCTCTTCGGAATATTGTCATCCACTGCCTCCAAAGGTTTTGATGAGCAAGACATTGGTTAGGCTGAAAGTAGCAGGTACAGATGAATTCACCATTGATGTTTGCATTTTAATGATGTTTCGTTCCGTGATGAGAGTGGTGCTGCATTTGCCAAGCTGATTTCTGGTTGTCACGCCCATGAGGAGTTAGTTATGATTAAAATGACGTGGGATTTTTGGGATACTTGCTCTGTGTCCAATCCAACACTCAAGAGAGTAATGATTGATTGTGAGAACATTGATGATAATCCAAAGAGTGTATCATTTGATACTCCAAATCTTGTTTACTTAGAATTTACTGATACTATTGCGGCCAAGTATCCAAAAGCGAAATTTGATTCGCTTGTTGAAGTTAGCTTAGGCCTTCGAATGACACCTGGTCAGGTCTTTGACGCTAGAGATTTAGTAAATCGTCATTATGGTTATAAAAGATGTAAGGGCGGAAATGCAGCAGATTTTCTCAAGGGAATAAGCAATGTTAAAATCCTTTACTTATCATCTGAGGCTCTTGAGGTTTGCATACGAATCCCATCTATATCTACATATTTTGACTGCTCTGAAAGTAAAACAAGACAAATAAGCTAGAACCCAAATTCCCTTGTTTCAGTTTGGTAAGTTTTAAGAATTAAACCTGTGGCTGAGGCCTATTTTCGAACCAGTTTTAGTTTCATTAAGTGTATTCGAGTTAATGATTACAAATGAGTACTGAACTTTTTTTCTTTCTTTCAGGTCCTTACTTTTTGCTGTAAAAAAGCAATACCAGTCTTCAACAACCTGATTCATTTAACAGTTGAGACTGACCAAGAAGTGGACTGGGAATCATTGCCGAAGCTACTCGAGAATTGTCCAAATCTAGAAACCCTCGTCTTCGAAGTACCATCACATATCCTCTTCTTGCATCAACTGATACATTTCTTTTCAAACACACCTAACTTCTGATAAAAAAACATTTCCTTTGTTATATACTTCAGGGACTCCATTACGGAGATACAAATCAATGTTTTGACACGGATTACCGCTTCAAGGACACAAACGAATGTTTTAGCGATCAAGGTGACACATGTCAGTGCAAACCTTGGTATGGCACTCCCGTTTGGCTATCACCAAGTCCAGTGAAGATACTAAAGGTATTGAAGTTTGGAGAAATCACTAATTACAAAGATGACATGGATAGGCAGACGGATCTTATCAAACACTTTTTGGAGACAATGCCGAATCTTAAACAAGTGATATTATACTATGACACTACATTTGATGATGATCTGAAGATAGTATCAACCCAACTTCAGATGCTTAAAAAAGTAGCCTCAACCAAATGCAAGATCAAAGTAATCTCGGATAACATCAGCTACTCATCTACTGTGCACTCTTCCTCATCGACAAGTGGACTCGTCTTTTTCAACAACAACTTCCCGGTTTGAAGATTACCATGCTTCATCTCATAGAAGTTCATCAAAGCATTGGTAGTTAGTTTCAGTCTTGTCTCTGTCCTCTCAGCTTCTCGATGTTTATTTTGTAATCATTCGTGTTGGTCATATTCGTAAACCATGTAGAAGAAAGTTTTTGTAAAGTTTGCTCAAACTCTAAGCAAGCTTCTTTTGTTTTTGTTGTTCAAAGACCTTTGGTTTTATGCTCTGTCTTACTGTTTCAGCTTCTAAAATATGCATCTACTTTTTTTTGTCCACATTGGTTACATATTTTTGTAAACTTCATTCATCACTAATACGACGTCGTTTAACGGATCCAGCATTGGAATTCACCCATCTCGTCACATTGCTATCTCACTGACGGCAAAGATAGACAAAAGCCCTAATTTTCATTTTCAGCTCTCTTCTTCCCACAACAACCTCCGAATCCGGTGATTTTGATGGGTCCAAGTAATTTTCCTTATTTCTTCTTCTGATTCTTGTTCTCACCTAGTATCTGCCTCTAATTCCACTCCAGCCATTAGCTTTCTTTGTTTTTTTTTGTTTGTTTCCGGTTTGGAACTTTAACGATTGTGTAAAAAGACAAGACCTTGGAACTGTTTTGTAGTTTGAGAATGTCGTAATTGGTGTTCCGTTCTTAAAACCCTGTTGTTTTCTAATTGTTTAGGTTGAAAGTGTTGATCTTTTGTCAGAAAAAGATGGATTTTGTCTCAAGAGATATAATCAGCAGTCTATCAAATGCTCTAATTTCCCACATCTTGTCTTTCCTTCCCACAAAAGAAGCAGCTTCCACATCGGTTCTCTCTAAAAAATGGCGTTATTTGTTTGCGTTTGTAACAAATCTTGATTTTGATGACTCTTTCTATCAGCATCATGAACCAAAAAGTGATGATGAAATTATTAGAAGTTTTATGGAATTTGTGGATAGAGTGTTATCTTTGCAAGGGAATGATACCGTAAACAGATTCTCTCTAGACTGTACTAATTACAATGTTGATCTAGTTCGTGTCACTGGTTGGATATACAATGTGTTAGGACGCGGTGTATCAGATCTTGATCTAAGCCTCTTGGAGTATTGCTTACCTTCCGAGATTTTTTTGAGTAAGACACTGGTTAGGCTGAAATTAATCAGTATCTCAGTTTCACCATTGATAGGAAAGATGTTTTTCTTCCAAAGCTTAAGACTCTCTATATTGATTCTGTTGTGGTTGAATAGCGTGGTTTTGGGTTTGTAAAGCTTCTTTCTGGCTGTCCCGTACTCGAGGAATTAGTTCTGATGAATATGGAGTGGGAAAATTGGAAGTTTTGCTCTGTGTATAGCAAAACCCTCAAGAGGTTTACGTTTCCCTGTGAGGACACTGATAGTGATGAGAATTCAAAGAGCGTGTCCTTTGATACTCCAAAGCTTGTTTACCTAGAATATTCTGATGCTGTTGCGAGCAAGTATCCAAAAGTGAAGTTTGATTCGCTCGTTGAAGCTCATATCGGTCTTCGACTGACAGACGATCAGATTGTAGATCCAAGCTTTTCCGAAGAAGACTATTTCTTGGTAGGTGGTGAGGAAAAAAGGATGGTCTATAATGCAACAAATTTCTTTATGGGAATATGCAATGTTCAGATCCTTTACTTATCTGCCAAAACTATTGAGGTTTGTATATCAATCCCATGGACTAATTGTTTGAGTTGATGATCGATCACAAGTAATGATATAGTTGATTTGGTTTTTGTTTCAGGTACTTAATTTCTGCTGTGAGCCAATACCGGTTTTCAACAACCTGATTCAGTTAACGCTCGAGAGTAACACGGAAATAGGATGGGATTCATTGCAAAGTCTACTCAAGAACTATCCAAATCTTGAAACCCTTGTTTTAAAGGTATAAACCAAAACCCATTAAAGCATATTTGTTTATCTGTCACATGAAAACAAATACAACTTAACTATGAAACATTTCCTTTATGCTTCTTCAGCGTCTTCTCCACAAGTATAACAAGGGATGTGGAAACGTGTGCTGTTGTAAACGCCCGAAACATCCTTCTTGCCTTTTAACTTCTCCAGTGAAGGTGCTAAAAATATTTCTGTTTGATGACAATGATGAAGAAGACGGGTCGGAAATGAGGCAGATGAGGCATTTCTTGGAGAAAATGCCATGTCTTGAAGAGTTGATAGTATGTTACAATACATCATACGACCCATCTGTGTTTGAATTATCTAAGAAGCTTCAGAAGATTCCTAGAATAGCTTCAGCAAAGTGCAAGATCCAGGTAATCTCTAAGAATCTTAGTTTGTCATCTACTCTTCCTTGTTCCTTAACAAGGAATTGGTCTGCTCTTCCTCCCGAGGAAGAAGAAGATTCATTGTTTGAGTCTGCTCCTTCTCCCGAAAAAAAAGTATTCCATAGATGACTTTCCTCCTACTCCCGATTCCGAAGAAGATATGTGGTTTCCTAGGCGGCTTTGATCTAACCTCAAAAACAGTTTAGATTTCCTTTTGTTTCTGTCGTTTGTACTGTTGTACTGTGGCTTTTGTCCTTTTGAAACTGAGAATGTGTAATGTTATGTAGTGTTTGTTTCTCTTCTTCTATCATGTTAAACCTGTTGTACTCAGTGAGTGTAGAAGAAATGAAACGTGAAAACCTAACTCGCTATTAGAAGTCTTTATTATTTGAGTGCTGCTTAATCAAGTGAAGAGGAAACTAAACACTATCACTGTTACTTTCAAGCTCTTTCATTCCATAGGATTCTTCTTGTGAATGGTGTGAATGAATGACATTCTCTGTTTCAGTCTCACTTTTTGTTTTGTCCTCTCAATCTCTCATTTTAATATTCAACCCAAAACTCTGTTTTTTTGCGTTTTGTTCGTTTAGTGCGTTCTTAACGCGGTAACTCCCCAAACGCTTTTTAAAAAGTTTATGGAATTTGGTTATGCGTATCGTAAGCGTATTTTTTTCACGGAAGGAGTAACTCTAATTCCATTTCAATTCACTAATTGACGTTCTAACTGTAGTTTTTGTTATTAACCATATTAACCACCACAACTGTTTTTATTATTATTGGGTATAGGACCAATCAAAACGTCACTGTGATAACTCTGCTTTTCTTAAAGTTCACTTATAACAAATCATAAACATTCCATTAGATCTACGGTTGAAAGTTTTCAAAATTAGTTATAATAGAGCTTTAGATTTGTATTATGTAAAGGGTCATTTAGTTAGGAACTTTTGATGTACTATGCTACCCTAAATACACGGTACATTTTTGTAAAGATTATGATAAATGCATAAAATTAGGAGTGATTCATGATGATATAATATAATTTACCTCAATATTTAAGAACCAAATTAGGGAGCAATGTTTGCTAAACTTTAAATAACCTACCCACCGAAAAGGCTAAAAATCACCTACATAAAAACCTACACGACGCCGTTTAACAAATCCAGCACTGGTGCTTTGCTTACTGCTTAATTGCTTATACCGTAACACGACGCCGGTTAGCAGATACAGCGTTGGGGTTCACCCATCCCGCCACATTGATATCTCAGTCACAGTTCTCACTGACGGTAACGATTGACAAAAACCCCAATTTTTATTTTTCAGCTTCAGCTTCAGCTTCCTCTCCACCACAAACCTCCGAATCTGAAGCTTGTCAATCCTCGAATGGGTCCAAGTAAGTTTCCCCATTTCTTCTTCTGATTCTTCTCCTCACGGCACTATCTGCTTTTAGTTTTTTTCTCAAGCAATTAGCTTTCTTCTGTTTTTGTTTTTCTCGTTTCAGTATCTTAATCAAACCTTAACGATTGTGTAGAAAGAAAAGACCTTGGAACTGTTTTGAAATGTTAGAATGTCGTATTTGAGTTCCTGTTCTGAAAATCCTATTGTTCGTCTTACTGTTTAGGTTGAAAGTGTTGATCTTCTGTTCTAAGAAAATGGACTTGGTCTCGAGAGATTTAATCAGCAGTCTACCAAATGCTCTAATTTCCCACATTTTGTCTTTCCTTCCCACAAAAGAAGCAGCTTCCACATCGGTTCTCTCTAAAAAATGGCGTTATTTGTTTGCGTTTGTAACAAATCTGGAGTTTGACAACTCAGTCTATCTGCATCCGGAAGTGGGTAAACAAGAAGGCTATGATGAGCCTAGTGAAAGTTTTATGGAATTTGTGGATAGAGTATTGGCTTTACAAGGGAATGGTATCTTAAACAGATTCTCTCTAGACTGTTCTGTTTATGTTGATGAAGCTCGTGTTGCTAGTTGGATATCCAATGTGATGGGACGTGGTGTTTCAGATCTTTATCTAAGGCTCATGTTTGTTACCTTTCCTTCTAAGATCTTTGTGAGCAAGACATTGGTTAGGCTGAGATTAGGAACGACTGAGGATCTCTGTATCACTACTAGAGATGTGAAAGATGTTTTTCTTCCCAAGCTAAAGACTCTCTATATTGATTCATTATCCTTTATGCAGGATGGTGTTGGGTTAGCAAAGCTTCTTTCTGGCTGTCCTGTGATTGAGGAATTAGTTCTGATAGATATCGCGTGGGAATTTTGGGACTTTTGCGCTGTCTCTAGCACAAGCCTCAAGAGGTTATCTTTTTCCCGTGAGGACAATGGTGAAAATCCAACAAGCATGTTGTTTGATACTCCCAGTCTTGTTTACCTAGAATATTCTGATGCTGTTGCGGGCAAGTATCCAAAAGTGAAGTTTGACTCGCTTGTTGAAGCTCATATCGGTCTTGGACTGACAGAAGATCAGCTTCTATTTGCAGATGCAAGCTATTCTGAAGAAGACTATTCCTCGGAAGATGATGAGGAAAAAGAGATGGCTTGTAATGCAACGGATTTTCTTATGGGAATATGCAATGTTCAGATCCTTTACTTATCTGCCAAAACTATTGAGGTTTGTATATCAATCCCATCGGTTAATTGCTTGAGCTGATGATCACGAGTCAGTAATGATATATTATAGTTGATTTGGTTTTTATTTCAGGTACTTACTATCTGCTGTGAGCCAATACCGGTTTTCAACAACCTGATTCAATTAACGATCGAGAGTAATTCAGAAATAGGATGGGATCCATTGCCAAGTCTACTCAAGAATTGTCCAATTCTAGAAACCCTTGTTTTAAAGGTACAAAATAAAACCTCTTAAAGCATCTTTGTTTATCAAGTCACATAAAAACAATTACAAGTTTAACTATTTCGTTATGTTTTTTTTCAGGGTCTTGACCACAAATATAACAATGGCTGTGGGAACGTGTGCTGTTGTAAACGCCCGAAGCATCCTTCTTGCCTTTTAACTTCTCCAGTGAAGGTGCTAAAAATATTTCTGTTTGAAGACAATGATGAAGAAGACGGGTCGGAAATTAGGCAGATGAAGCATTTCTTGGAGAAAATGCCGCGTCTTGAAGAGTTGATAGTATACTACAACACAGCATATGACTCTGCTGTGTTTGAATTATCTAAGAATCTTCAGAAGATTCCAAGAATAGCTTCAGCAAAATGCAAGATCCAGGTAATCTCTGAAAATCTTAGTTTGTCATCTACTCTTCCTTGTTCCTTAACAAGGAATTGGTCTGCTTTTCATCCCGTAGAAGAAGAAGATTCCTTGTTTGAGTCTACTCCTTCTCCCGAAGAAAAATATTCCATGCATGACTTTACTCCTTTTTCGGATTCCGAAGAAGATATGTAGTTTTACTAGGCTTTGATCTAAACTCAAAAACAGTTAAGATTTCCTTTTGTTTCTGTCGTTTGTACTGTTGTACTCTTGGCTTTTATCCTTTTGAAACTGAGAATGTTTAAGTTTATGTGGTGTTTGTTTTTCTTCTTCTGTCGTGTTAAAACTGTTGTACTCAGTGAGTGTAGAAGAAACGAAATTTGAAACCTAACTCGCTATTATTTGAGTGCTGCTTAATCAAGTGAAGAGGAAACTAAACACTATCACTATTGCTTTCAAGCTGTTTCACTTCTTGTGAATGGTGTGAATGAATGACATTCTCTGTTTCAGTCTCACAGAGATGAACCAATTTTCGAAAATATCTGTTAATTGAAGATCGAGGTGAAATATATCAAATACGCACGCTTACAATTTTTCATAATACCAGGCACTCATATAGTCGTATGAGTTATGACTTGAAATGCTGCATTTGCATCCGTATAATTATACATGTATTTGTCTCCATCATGCTTTCCAGGCATACACGTGGCTGGGAGAATTTTTTGTAGTGTGAACGCAAGTATCTTCCCATTTTTTCAACTGGTCTTTAAGATTAACAATATAAAATTTTGAGTTCGTAATCTAATGTCTATGATAAAGTATGTTTATTTTCAGATGAATCATTATTTATATTTATCTGCTAATCTTCATTAACAATCTTTAACAGAAAATTTTACCACTAGACTGATATATCAAATAATGGAATAGTCTAATGATTAAATGGGTAAAACTCACTATGAATCCATGGGACCTACTCACGTGACTTACCTTTACCTACAGGCTACAGTGACAGAACAAGAACTGGCGTCGGTTTATTAGAGCATCTCCAACCATAAGAACTCCATGAGGGGTTTTTAGCATTTTTTAATAATAAATTTAAGAATCTCTGTTAAGAACCGGTTCTAAAAACTATTAAATAAGAACTGGTTCTTAAGAAAAGGGTTTTTAATATGCGTTTATCAAATACAGTTTATAATTTTTTAATGATAAGAACCCCTCCTAAGAACTCCTCATTTTTATCATTGGAAGTGCTCGTAAAGGCTCCTTCTTTTTGTTTCTTCTACTTCTCAATTTGTTTTAACTTTGCTGAGAAAAAAAGGACTAGGTCAAGTGGTGAAATCACTAACCAGAGAGCTTCGAGAAGTCTAACTTCGAAAATTTTCATTAAAATAAGAGTCAATGCGTTTGAAAGTGACTTCTCCATTTCTCTCTAATATCTTTTAGTTTGTGAATATTTTAGTCTTGAAAGATAAATGTCAAAACATCTCATGGCTTGGCTTCTTCATCGTTTACAAGACTTTTTTTAATACCAAGTTGCTACATCACTAGTGGTCCATAATTAGTTGCATTAAAAAAATCCGAATTTTTCCTCTTCCAGACTTCCACTACTACCCTTATGAACCCCTCACCGTCCGTTTGAGGTTGCAGGGTGATTCACTGATTCTGATGGGGTCTCCTTTTACAGTCAACCCAAGTAAGTTTCCTAATATCTGCTTTTGACCTTGAGCTCCCATAGGATCTGGTTTTGGATTTTAGGACCGTGTATTTTTGGTAATTACTTTTCAGCTTCTGAGAGCCTTTTGTTGGATATATAAAGGTCTGTAAGTGCTGATATGTCTTAAGAAAACATGGCTGATTGTTCCAAAGATGTAATCAATGGTTTACCAGACAATCTTCTTTGCCAAATCTTGTCCAACTTGTCTACAAAAGAAGCTGCTCTGACATCACTTCTCTCAAAAAGATGGCGGTATTTGTTTGCTCTTGTACCAAATCTTGATTTTGATAACGTTTCCTCTCTGCATCCCGAAACTGTGATGGAGGACCAGACGAGTTTTATAGATTTTGTGGATAGAGTATTGAAACTGCGAGGGAAAGATCATGTTGGCAAGTTCTCTCTAAAATGTGGAGATGGTATTGAAGATGAAGACGTCTTCCCTTGGATATCAAATGTGTTGAGACATGGTGTATCAGATCTTGCTCTACATGTCTCTCCCAGACTGGTTTATTGGTTGCCTTCAAAGCTTTTTGCTAGTAAGACACTGGTCAGGCTAAAAATAGGACCTGAAGATGGTTCTAGAATTAAACTGAGAAATGTTTCTCTTACAAAGCTTAAGACTCTAATTATAGATTCAGTTGTGTTTGAAGAGGGTGAGATTGGGTTTACAAAGCTTCTTTCTGGTTGTCCTGTGCTTGAGGAATTAGGTTTGCGTAATCTTGCGTGGGATTATTGGGATTCTTGCTCTGTGTCTTCAAAAATACTTAAGAGACTAACACTATGCTGTGCACAGTGTGATGAAAATCCAAAGAGTGTATTGTTTGATATTCCAAATGTTGTCTACTTAGAATATTCTGATAATATTGCGCACAAGTATCCAAAAGGGAATCTTGATTCGCTGATTGAAGCTAGGATCAATATTTGGATGACGAATGATCAGAAAGCAAATGTAAGATATGTATCAGATGGTGATGAGGAGACAGAGATGGTTGGCAATGCAACGGACCTTCTAATGGGAATATGCAATGTGAAGACCCTTTACTTATCTTATGACACTCTTGAGGTATGTGAATCTAACATTACTTGAGGGTTTTAGTTAATTAGTGATTGGAACTGAGTGATTATCTTGTTGATTAATTTTTGTTTTGTTTCAGACACTTAATTTTTGTTGTGAAGTGATACCGGTGTTCTACAACTTGACTCATCTAACTATTGAGAGTAATCCGGAAGTAGGATGGGATTCATTGCCAGATCTGCTCAAGAGTTGTCCAAATCTTGAAACTCTTGTCTTCCAAGTAAACAACTCAAACCCTTGAAGATGAATCTGTTGACTCGTTTTATACTAAATTTTTTGAGAGGTTTCTTTATGTTTTAGGGACTGCTTCACAAAGCTACAAACAGATGTGGGGATGTGTGCTTGTGCTTAGGTTTGGAGAAAAGTCTTTCTTCCCTATCACAATGTCCAGTGAAGTTTCTAACAATATTGAAATTTGGAGAAGCCTATCATGATGATGATGGCAATTTGAACGTGGAGATGGAGAAGATCAAGCATTTCTTAAAGAAGATACCGAATCTTGAACAACTCATAATATACTACAATTCACCAATCGACAATGATCTAGCTGAAGTATCAAGCCAACTTCAGATGCTTACTGAAGTAGCTTCACTCAAGTGCAAGATCAAAGTAATCTCTGATAACATCAGCTTTTCATCTATTGTGCCCATTTCCTCATCGATGAACTCTGGACTGCTCCTCTAGAATAACCTTTCTGGTTTCTCAAGTCCTTTTGGAATCACTCATGTGGTCATACTTCTTTTACCATTTGGAAGCTATGGGTGTGTCTCCTTGCTACAAGTATCTGTGGTTACTAAAAATATCTAAAAACTCAAATCAATACTCTCCTGTTGTTTGTACTTCGTTGGTTAGCGTCATGTCGTTCGTGTGTTTTATGCTTTTGTTGTGAGAAAGTTTAGTTCATGTTTTGTTTGGTTTCTTCAGTTGTGTTAAATGTTGTGGAGAAGAAACTTAACACGAGACCTAACTTTATATAGAAGTCATTGTTATTTAAGTGTTTTTAATCAAGTGGAGAGGAAACTGAACAATATCTCTGTTGCTCTCAAGCTGTTTCACTTCACAAAGTTCTACTTCTGATGCTGAATTTTGTGAATGGTGTGAATGAATGACTTTCTCTGTTTCCGTCTGACAGAGAGTTAATCACATGATTCAAGAATCATAAACCAGATTGGTGAGAAACCGAACAATGTTGAGTTTAGTGTTGTTGGGCCAAAACCAGTAAGACAAGTGGAATTGGTGGGGGCATTGAGGCCATTTTGATTAACAGAAGATGTTAAAAACGTCAAATCAATTATAAAAAAACTATGTTCACATCTTCTCTCACTTCATATACATACATTTCTCTTCTTTCTTCTCTGAGTGTGTGTATGTGAGTGTATTGTTGGGATAGTGGATTTGTGTGATAGAGAGGGGAATGATGGGGAAGAAGAACCCACAACTGTAGAAAATGGTGGAATTAATCACCAATTGGAGAGCTTCTAGAAGTTTTTGACTTTGGAACTTTCCAATAAACTAGAATCAGTACACCTAAAAGTGAAATCTTCTTTTGTTCTCACCTTTTCACACAACGAGGATAAACAAATATCAACATAGCACGTAAAGACGTTGTGTGCTAATTGTTTTTAGTTTGTGAATATACCATTGGATCAAGGTGCTTGCTTTTATTGTTTTGAAAACAAATTACTCTAGGAAGGGCACATTTTTTTGGTTGAGATATTGTTTTCAAATAACGGGTCAGGTAAGATCCAATGAGGGTATTTCGATGTGGACCGTATCCAAAAGTTTGGCCTTTTGAGTAATTTGGATCCCTTAATAGTATTTAGAATTGGTGGTTTCCGTTCAACCACAAGAAGTCTCAAGATCAAAATGGAGAAACTCAAAAGATCTTTTGGATCATTCTAGTATATTTTATATTTTTATCTTGAAATTTAATGTTTTGTATCCCTTGAAGAAAATGTGGCCGTTCATATTTGGAGTGGACATCAAATCATCAACTCTATACTATGTTGTATACAACAGCTGCAACATGTGATTGATGTAGAGGTTTAATAATATTCAATAGTATTGTTTTGTTATTTTGTAGCCTGATAAAGTGATAATGAATAATTTTAAAATTATATTTGTTAGCTGTCTAAGCAGCCGGTTTTATTATTAAACTTTGCATGACAACTATCTTTTCTTTGAATATTATTATTCATTCCAATCAATCAGAAAGTTAGGTTTGAGTCGTTTGACATACATTGTTTTGTATTTATATATTTAGATGTAGTGTGAACACCCAGTGAAAAAACATTTAATTGTGGTATAAACATTGTCGGCACTCAAGAGAGTTAAGTCATTACGAATTATGAACTATACTATTTTTTTTGTTAGCGTTATGAACTATACTATATATAGAGTATTAGATATTATCTTGTACTCACTTTATAGATTAATATGAAAAGATTTCATATTTATAAGTTTTTTTTTTTTAATTCTTATGACTATGACTATATCTTTCACATAGGTCTAAAACATCATAAAACGTAATTTCACACAAAGTGCATAGAGACAAAGTGGTAAAAGAACAATCAGATGTGAACGAATCATTTATTCGGCAACATTGTTTAGGATTTTAGTCTCACCAGTTGACTTGCGAAGTAACATGACTAACCAGATGGATAACAATCATATAGACAAGGCCGTCGACTTAAAAAAAAATTAAAGGCAAAGAAAGATTCAAAAGTATATTTAGTTAATTAAGAAAACCTTGATGACACAATTTATTTTCAAATATTGTGGTGTTTTAAAATTAACAGATCATTCATTTCCTTAAAACGAAATTCAATACAATTAGGAGTCATATGCGAGTGTTTCTGCAAACAAACTGCTTATAATATTATATATATATATATATTTTTAATGTGTCAATCAGCCAACTAAACAATCGTTAAAAATGTTTATTTCTTATAATAACAAGTACGGCCAAAGCTACATGATTTAAATAGAATGTGAAAACTGAAAAGTGAATCCTATTTTGGCAAAATTACGATGACGCAGCATGACATTTTTTAAATTTTATTTTTCATTTTAAGCTGTGGACTCGTTTAAATTAAAAAGTATATAAATTGGAATATCCAGACGAATACAAAACAAATCCGCACGCGTACGATTTCATATTCACACTACGTTACATCTGTGTATACATACATACAGACACTTGTTTCCATGTGTCATGCTTCCTAGGCATACACGTGGCTTAGAGAAGCTTTTTTAGTGTGAACGTAAATTGCTTTCGATATTCTAATTGGTCTCTAAGATTAAACGACATACTTGTAAAACTTACTGTTAGGATTCGTAATCTTGTCTATAATTCAGAACATTATTGTATTAAAGTATGTTTATCCTTTGGGATGGATAATTTATTTGTTTATCTCCATCAACAATCTTTAACAAAAAAACTATCCCACTTTACTAATATATCAAATATTAATATAATATAGTCGAATGATTGACAGATGGATAACTTTTTAATTGTTTAAAATTTTGATTATACATAAAAATTTGGTTTTTTTTTTTAATTCGGAGGTGTCCATAATTCCTTTTAAGTCGAGCTTTTTTCGCGTATTTAAGGGCGGATTGGATAACTAGCTCACATCAAATCCAGATCGGAAAACCATTTATGGAGCTTCTTTTATCATTAAACCAACGCGAGTTGGTTAATTTTTGGTCTGAAGAGGCTAATATCGTTTGCACTTTGCAGAATCATTTTTAAAAGAAATTAGAAACGTGAAATCTTGATTAATATTTTGTGAAAAGAAATTAGTGGTAAAACGTTTTGAAGCTTTGAAAATTTTAAAAAACTGTCATACTTTTCTTTTAAGTGTATACTTAACTATAATTTAATGAATTATTCAGCAATAATCACGGTTGGTCCCATATATACAAAGATTCATGGGACCACTCAGCTTCACCTACAACTCCCAGTTCCAGTCCATCCTCTGCATCCCTCTCTCTCTGACTCTCGCTATATATATATTCACACACACGCCATAAACCAAATACAAAGAACTGACTTCCTCCATTAACAAGCAACCAGCTTTTCTTACATTGTAAGAAGAAGAAGAAGATACATTAACAGAAGTTTATCATCACCATCACCATGTCTCTTTCTTCCGACAGTAATAGCGTACCGAGACAGGTAATCAAGAAAGTATTAGCTAAGCTTGAGAAGGAAGGCCAAGGCACTGTCGTTAGAAAAGGCATCTCAGAGTGAGTTTTCTTTTTCTTTCTCAACAAAATTTCATGAAAATCCAAATGCCTTCACCTTCAAGTTTCTTACATTTTCTCTTGTGGGGTTAATTCAGGCTTGACCAGGAGTTATTGGACCCGTTCGTGTTGCTAGTTGATTTTTCCTGTAAGCTTACGTTGTAAAATTGTGGTTTTTGATGTTTACGTATTATAGGAATCTAAAGCAGCCATTATTTTGCTCTGTTTCTTGATCAGTTTCGCTTGCAGCTGGATTCCCAAATCATCCTCACCGAGGTCAATATCACCTATACTTTCTTAAACACACATACACATACATAACATATACACGTATGCACAGAGCATACTATGTTCTATAATGTCTCTCATGTAATTGATAAAATCTGTGCAGGTTTTGAAAGTGTTACATACATGCTACAAGTAAGAACAACCTCTTCTTGAATTCTCTATAGATTCAATTCTTGAATCTTGATTCTAATGACTTTCAAAATTTATGCAGGGAGGTATTATTCACAAAGATCCCAAAGGTCATCAAGGCACAATCCAAGCCGGAGATGTTCAGGTGAAAGAAACAAAACAAAACAAAACAAAACAAAAAGAACCATCACATCCTCTCTGAGTTTACTGGTTTCACTCAATTTTGACTTTGATCTGACAGTGGATGACAGCAGGAAGAGGAATCATTCACTCTGAGTTTCCGGAAGAAGAAGTCAACAATGGCTTACAACTTTGGATCAATCTCCCTTCCACTGACAAAATGTAAAAGACTATTTTTAGTTTTTACTATCATCTCTTACAGAATTCTAGTTTTTGAATCTTGTGTTCTTTTGATTTTGACAGGATCGAACCAAAATATAAAGAACTGTCGAGTTTAGAGATCCTGAGAGCAGAAGAAGACGGAGTAGAGGTTAAAGTCATTGCCGGAGATTCAATGGGAATGAAATCTCCAGTCTACACAAGAACACCTACAATGTTCCTTGACTTTACCCTAAAGCCAGGATCTCAAACTCACCAGACAGTTCCAGAATCTTGGACCGCTTTCACCTACATTATAGAAGGCAATGAGGGCGTGTTCGGTTCCTTGAACTCTCCTGCTGTATCGGCGCATCATGTTGTTGTGTTTGGACCAGGGGATTTAGTTAGCGTGTGGAACAAGTCAACCTCGAGGTCATTGAGGTTTCTATTGATTGCAGGGAAACCAATCGGTGAGCCTGTGGTTCAGTGTGGTCCGTTTGTGATGAATACACAAGCTGAGATCGATACGGCTTTTGAGGACTATCAGAATGCTAAGAACGGATTTGAAATGGCTAAGTGTTAGAGGTCACCGTTAAAAGAGTTTGTAAGCAAAAACCATATGAGTTTGTAAACAATCCTCTCTTTCAGAAAGTTGATTAGACTCGAGAGTGTATTACAACTTTGACAACAAATCAAAATTCTGCTCAGTGAAAGCTTGAAACTGATGATTTTTCTTCAACACAACAGAAACAAACAAAGATAATCAACATTCTCAGTCAAAAGGAAAAAAAAACAATAATAGACACGAATCATTAAACGAAGAACAAAGAGTAGAAACAAGAAAATCTTGCTACAGCCTTTAGTTAAGATCTTTTACCAACTAGAAAAACTTGTAGCCGGAGACAAATCAGAATTGATCTTGTAAAGAGGAGGACCCCATTTAGTTGACAAAGTAGATGTTAAGCTGAGGTTATCAGAGACCACTTGAATCTTGCACTTGGGTGAAGCTACTTTAGGAAGCATCTGAAGTTGGCTTGAGAATTTAATCACATCTTCATCAGTTGGTATATTGTACAATATCAGTTGTTCAAGATTCGGCATATTCTCTAGGATGTGCTTGACCTGATTTATCTGCCCCTCTGTGTCATCATCACCAAACAATATCTTTAGCATTTTTACAGGACTCGATGATAAGCAAGAAGGAATGTCCAGCTCCTCCTCATCCTCATCCTCATCAAAATCTTTACATATACACCCGTCTCTGTCCCCACATCTATTCATACATTTGTGATGGAGTCCCTGAACAAAAAAGAAACCATTTCAAATTCAAATTGTATGTTTAAGAAATGTGTAAGAGGTTGCATTAAAAGATGTGTGTGTGTTACTTCGAAGATGAGGGTTTCCAAAATTGGACAATTCTTGAGTAAAGATGGCAATGATGTCCATCCTACATCCTCGTGAGTCTTAATAATTAGATGAACCAAGTTGTCGAATACCGGCACTGTTTCGCAGCAGTAATTAAGTACCTGAAAGAAAAAAACAAATCAACTAGATCATTCATCACTCTCTTGTGACCTTGTAATGATTAAATCAAGCCCTTAACCAAAATACTCTACTAACAGAAACAAGAGTATTCAAATTCCAAGTTGTTTTGTTTCTTCTTCTTCTTCTTCTTTTACTTTTCTGAGTAGCAATTAAACAATAAGATTAGGAGAAAGATGGTACTGACCTGAAGAGTGTCATCAGACAAGTAGAGGATCTTAACATTGCATATTCCCATGATAAAATTTGTTACATTACCAATTATCATTTCTCCGTCTGGATCCGCTTCAACATCTTCTGCATATCTTACCCTTAGGATCTGATCATGTGACATTCGAAGACCGAGATAAGCTTCAACAAGCGAATCAAAACTTGCTTGTGGATACTCAACTGGAAAATCTTCAGAGTACTCTAGGTAGACCAGATTTGGAGTATCAAATGACATGCTCTCGGTATACGAATCACAATCTTTAGATCGAGAAAACTTTAGCCTCTTGAGGGTTTTGTTAGACATGGAGAAAGTTTCATAAGAGTCAGTCATCAAATTAATCAGAACTAATTCCTCGAGCTCGTGACAAGAAGAAAAGCAAGCAAATGCTTCCATCTTTTGGAGAGAACTGATGTGGAAGCAGCTTCTTTAGTAGGAAGGAATGACAAGATATGACAACTAAGAGCCTCAGGTAAACTGCTAATTACATCTCCATAACCACCAAAATCCATCTTTTTGGAATGCATTGTGACAGACAGATCAACACTTACAACCTGAAACAGAGTCAAGAACCACCACCATCTCAGGTAAGAAATTCGAAGTCTTTGTAGTTTTCATTAAGATTTCAGAAAGAAACAAACCCAAGGTGAAAAATTAGAAACATAAACTAGATGAGTGGGAAACTTACTTGGGTATAATAAAAGCGTAGTCCAACATGAACTCACGACGGATCAACCAAATTCAAGGGTTTATAGCCAAAGGAAACGATAAGACGAAAAGTTAGGATTTATTTGAAAGCGTCGCCGGAAGTGACGGATGAGTTCCCTTAACTTGTTTTGTTTTCTTTGAGTGTGTAGGGCAAGTCACGTTTTTTTCTCTAGAGTCAACTGAAATTTATATGAATATTGAATTTAATGTTCTGTGTGACATCATTAGTTGAGAATATTATGTTAACTATATCATTTATTTGATCTCCTTAATCGAATATATATATACTCTCCATATGTACTTGTCCGCTACATGATCATAGTATTCAAAGTAGACAAGATTCGGTGTATCAAACGAATCACAATCCGGAATTATATCATAGTCAATGCTGTTTCAGAAAGTTAACAATGCTCTGCTTGTATGAAAAATTAGCTACTTGAACTAAGAACCGAAACAAGCAAAAGATAATCAATGAAGATGGCAAATCATCAAACAAAAGTCACAAAAGGCTTAAAGAAGAGGATAATCTTGGTTTAGCTGATGATAAGAGATTACTCTGATCTTGCAATTTGGTGAAGCTGCTCTAGGAAAGTTCTCAAGCTGGTTTGACACTTTAATCAGATCATCATCACTTGATGTATCGTAGTATACTGTCACTTGTTCAAGACACGGCATTGTCTCTACCAAGTACTTAATCAGCTCTATCTGATTCTCTATATCATTTTCACCAAATCTCTTTATCTTTAAAACCTTCACCGGACTTGATGATAAGCAACTAGGAAGCTCCCCTGAAAATTTGCATAGGCACCCGTCAACATCTCCACATTTGATTGTACATTTGTGGTGGGATCCCTGAATCATATAGGAAACAAAACATCAAAATCTACTTTGTTTGAAAATTGTGTTAGCAAATGCAATAAAAAGGATATGTGTTGGTACATCGAAGATAAGGGCTTCTAGATTTGGACAGTTCTTGAGTAGAGCTGGCAAAGATTCCCATCCTACTTTCTCATTCTTAATAGTTAATTGAATCAGGTTTTTAAATACCGGTAATGGCTCACAGCAAAAAGTAAGAACCTGAAACAAATACCAAATCATTCATAGGCAATAATCACTAACTCAAAAAGTCATGAATCAATGTTAACAGTAATAATATATATACCTCAAGAGTGCTGGCGGATAAGACAAGGTACTGAACATTGCATATTCCCATGAGAAAATCAGTTGTATTACCGACCAATTCACCATATCTTTCAAGAGCAGACTGATCATTTGTCATTGCAAGGTCAATACTAGCTTCAACAAGCGAACCAAAATTCACTTTTGGATACTTGACAGCAACATAGTCAGAGTAATTCAAGAAATCAAGATTCGGAGTATCAAATGAAACACAATTCGGATTTCTATCGTACTCTATACACCATAAAGTTAGTCTCTTGAGGGTATTGGAAGACACAGAGCGTTTCCAAAGATCAGAGTAGACATTCTTGAGAACTAACTCTTCAAGAACATGACAACCAGAAGTAATCTTTTGAAAGCAATCATCAGCTTTACCTAACATAACTTTATCAAGGTAGAGAGTCTTAAGCTTTGGAAGAAAAACATCTTCTTCAACGTCAATGCCATAAACATTTCCAGATTCTATACTCAGCCTAACCAGTGACTTGCTCTCAAAGACCTTTGAAGGCAGACGACCCTCATCGAGAGTAACACGTAAATCAAGATCCGTTACCCCACGTGGCAACACGTTTAATATCCATTCTGTGACATGATCCGAACGAACAACACCATGTCCACACGTAAGAGAGAACTTGTTGACAGTTGCAACTCCAATACTCTATCAACGAAATCTATAAAATTCCAACTAATCATCCGAGCCCTTTCTATTTGGTCATACAATACCGGAGGATGTTGTTGATATACCGAGCCATCAAAATCAAGATTTGATCTGTAAGCAAAGAGATATCGCCATTTTTTTGAGAGAACTGAAGTCAAAGCTGAATCTTCAATGGCAAGGAATGACAATATGTGACATATCAGAGCTTCTGGTAGACAGCTGATTTTATCTTTGGAACCAATATTATTCTTTTTCGATTTCATAGTCACGTAAACATTCACTACCTGCAAAAAAAATTACATGACCAAGTAAAAAAACAGATCAAAGAATTTCAGAAGCTTAGCTCAAAATAACCAATTGCAAACAAGTAGTACAAAGGTTTTTGTCTTTTCACATATCGAAATGTTCAGAATTTAATTAGCAAAATTGGTAGATAATAGTTAAAAAATTTGACACCAAAAGATGAGAATAAGAAATGAGGGAACTCACTTGGGTTTTAGAGCAGATTCCATCAAAATTACCCAAACATAGCGTTTCTGCGAATTTGTGACTGTCGGATTCTGAGGTTTATTGGGACAGCCCGATTTCTGAGGTTTATTTTTTGGTTTTCTCAAAAAAAAAATAATTGGGCTTCCGTTGATATGGGAGTACATTGTGGGCCTTGTGGCGGGGGGGGGGGGTGAATTCTGAATTAACTAATCCCAAAACGACGTCGTACAAACTAGTTTTAAAAAATTATTTATCAAAAACATATTGACCAGATTCAAATTTATTTTATCCTTTTTTATGATGCATTAGCCATTAATAAGAGAAAATTCAATTCCATTTATGATAATTGGTACAATGCATTACAACTTCCAAGCAAACGATTAAGGGAAACGAGAATCCTATAAAACTAATGACAGCACCATTCAACTTCCTAAACTTTATGATATATTTCCTTATTGTTTTGTTTTTGCTGTTGAGATTTACGTCAATAATAAGACCGTACCAATTTAAGTCGTTTCCCTGCGTTTAGATACAGTACGTATTGATCATATAAAATCTATGTACGCATGCCCAATATCACATTTCCATTAGAAAGCCAATAGTTTTTTTTGTTATCATCATCATCATCATTACTATGGCATCGAGACAGGTCATTAAGAAGATATTTGCAAATGTTGAGAATGAAGGTGATGGTGCTGTTATTAGACAAGGCGTCACCAAGTGAGTTTTTCTTTCTTGTTTCTCAAAATTTTCAGGAAAATCAAATGGCTTCACCTTCAAGTTTCATTTATTTTACTCGTGGGGTTTAATTCAGGACTGACCATGAGTTATTGGATCCGTTCGTCTCGCTAATTGAATTTTCCGGTAAAGTTCTTTTACTTCCTGAATGTGTGAAATTAGAATTGTGATTTTGATGTTTACTTATTATGGGATATAATCTAAGCAGTCATTTTGTTGTTGTTCTGTTTCTTTATCAGTTTCACCTCCTTGTGGATTCAGAGATCACCCTCACAGAGGTCAAATCATTTATTTTCATTCTTATACATATACACAAATTTTCTCTGTTCTGTAATGTTTCTCTGATGTAATTAGATAAACTCTGTGCAGGTTTTGAGAGTGTTACATACATGTTGCAGGTGAAATTGACAAAAGTCTTAATCGATAATTAAAGCTTCTTTTTGCTTACATGAATCGTTTTATTTTTATGCAGGGAGGTATTAACTACGAAGACTTCAATGGTCACATCAGTACAATCCATCAAGGAGATGTTCAGGTGAAAGAAAAACATAAATCATTTAAAAGACAAGTGAATCCTCTTAATCTTTCTTGTTTCATCCTTTTGATTATGGTTTTATTGCAGTGGATGACAGCAGGAAGAGGAATCATTCATTCCGAAATGCCTGAAGAAGAAGTCAACAATGGCTTACAACTTTGGATCAATCTCCCTTCCACTCACAAAATGTTAAAACAAGATTCTTCAAATCATTTCCTTGTTCCTTCCTCATCTTTCTCAATGTTTTTAAGATCTTTGTTCTTTGACTTTCAACAGGATCGAGCCAAAAAACCTAGAAATATCGACTTCAGAGATTCCGACATCAGAGGAAGATGGAGTAAAGGTCAAAGTCATAGCCGGAGAGTCAATGGGAGTCAAATCACCTTTCTACACAAAGATACCAATCATGTTCCTTGACTTTACTCTCCAGCCATTAGCTCAAACCCACCAGACAGTTCCTGAGTCATGGACCACCTTGGCCTATGTTATAGAAGGCGATGAAGGAGTGTTTAGCTCCTCAGACTCTTCCACAGTACAAGCACAAAATGTTGTGGTGTTTGGAACAGGGGATAAAGTTAGCGTGAGGAATACGTCAAGCTCTAGGCCGTTGAGGTTCTTGTTGATTGCAGGGGAACCTATCGGCGAGCCAGTGGTTCAGGACGGGCCATTTGTGATGAATTCACAGGCTGAGATTGATATGACCATTTCGGACTACCGCAATGCCAAGAATGGCTTTGAAATTGTTAGCTGTTGGGCGGCAGAGTGAAGAATTTGAAGCAATAACCAGAAAGTTATTTTTAGGTTTTCTTATTTATTTCACATGGTTTTTAATCTTACATTTTAGATCATATCAATGTCAAGTAATAAACAACACATGCTACATTTTAGAAAATTGATTCATTATAGTTCAATTTTAGCACTTTCAGATTACAAATCTGTGACTCAGAAGATCTGTTTTACAATTTGAAGCTTTTCTTTTACGTCAAAGTGAACCAAATTGTTTTGGTATCCTCCCTTGAATTAAAGGGTAATTTCTTCAAAAAGACAAATCAAAGCTTGTACAGAAGAACTAAACATTAAGTTAGCATTGTTGGTCTAACCGACACAAGCATAAATAAAACAAGTCATTAGATACTATTACCAACTTAAAGCTGAGACACACTCATGGCTTTGAGATGGTAAAAAGATGCATGATGCAAAGGAAATGTGCTTAAGTAGATGACAAGTTCAGGTTCTCAGAGATTACTTGAATCTTACACTTGCTTAAACCTTCTCTAAGAGCCATCTGAAATTGGCTTAATACTTCCTCCACATCTTCGTCAATGGACGTTTCATAGTGTATGTATTATGAGTTGTTCAAGACTCTGCATTGTCTCAAGAAATTACTCGACTTGCTCCATCATTTTGTCCATGTCCTCATCTTCATAGATATCTCCAAACTTCAATATCTTAAGGACTTGATGATAATTGATAGGCGAGTAGGAATGTCCTCCTCCTCCACGGTTTGCACAGCACTCATCACTTTTATACTTTTCATTACATCTCTGTGGTCACTTCGAACATGGTTATAGATGCTTTACATAGCAAAAATATTTTGTTCTTCCAAAAATTATGGGTATGTAAATGTGAGATTCGGGTTGGGATCTCCTGATTGGTTCAAAATTTGACCAAACCTATTTGTTAATTGTGTGCATGGGACCTAGTGGTGAATGGTGATGGCTGCTATAAGCCTAGAACCAGCTACATAATGTATCATATGAGGTGGTTCACCTAATTTATGTTAATTTGTATATAATATTATTAGAAAAAATCAAGCATTGCCTTGTTGATCCATTATTTATTTCTTTCTTTTCTTCAACAAATGGCCATTCTAGATTCATTATTTATTTCAAAATACAAAATTCTGTAAAAAAAATATCAAATTATAACAATTAGTATTTGATATCATTCATATTATTTGGTTTTGTTATAATGAAAAGAAAAAAAACTTAAGACCACAAGTCAATATTGTCAATTCATAGAACGTACGGCTACTTAAAATCGTTACAACTACTTTTTTTAGTCGTATAGTCAGAAAGTTTTTAGATGAAATAATTAAAAGATCATAATACAAAAGGATTTGATGATGTTCTACATAATATAACGTTTAAACTCTAAAATTGGTTTCTCTAACCTTTTTAATCTCATATCAATTAGAAATTCACAACTCACAGTACTAGTAGCATTTTGAAAGAAAACGATCAATAGAAATGAAAAATCACGAAGGTTTACGAAGTACTATGGTTTAAGTGCAGATAGAGACGCCCAAACACATGGGACGGGTAAATTTATACCCGCATTGAAATGTTATTTCGTAAGCAAAAGTATATAAAAACTTTTTTTTGAGAGAAAGATAAGTTCTGAGACGAATCAATCTGTTTCTTTTTTTTTAAAACTAAAAAATAGTGAAGAAATAAATAAAAGCATTGGCCAATCGGGTCACGTTTCTTTAGTATCTAGACAAGTGTACGGCGTCATTTTTGTTAATGGAGATTAGTCAAGGACTTAATTAGACTCCGTTAATGTGTCATTTTCTTATTAGATGTTGGATTTGTTTATTACTTGTACAAGAAAAACTTATATTCTCTTCTATTTATCATAGAAATATATATCTTATCGGACTGAAAAATCTAAGGTCATTTAAAATAGAGCAATTGGACCAATCAAATTGATATATTTTTGTATGATATGTTCCACAAAGAAGTTCCAAGGGGTGATAAGTGATAACAGATTTCTTCCAAATTACTCTCCACTTTTTTCTTTCAATTATTTTCCACTTCTAATTTCTATAGTATCAATTATAAAAGTAAAAAATCAAAACGGATGTTACATTTACGGTGACATTTGTTCCCCTACCTTTGGTAACAAAAGTCAAGTCATCATCTCAACAAATGGATGTAAATGGTTGAGCCGGTTGCAACCAAGAGGAGTTGACCGACACGTGGCCATGTGATGATTTTACCTTTGAAGCATGTGGAAGTGGAATGTGTAATCGTTCGCCAACAATAATTCCAATTTATTTTCTTTATCAATTTGTCGAGGCATGTTTGTTGCCACCTTTCATCCTAAAATACTAGTACGTTTTCGTATTAGTAATATTTTTGGGTATATAGACTATATCTATTTTATGGATAGAGTTTTAAATTTGACGCTCCTGTTTTTAACGAAACTATACAAAACTCTGTAACGTGATATTGAAGGTACCAAGAATGAATGTCGCGGGGATCGTTCTGTCAGTATCTCTTGGTTTTGACCAGAACATTTCTTGGTTTACAAAAACTCTGTAACGTGATATTGAAGGTAACAAGATAGGTTATATATAGTCAGGCCTGAATATATAGTTTTGATTTACATTGATATGTTTTTGTGTTTAATTATTTTATGGCATATTTAAACGGGTTCGGTGAATATTTTCTTAGTCTTTTAATTATTTAAAGATATGTTTGCTGTCATTGTTGTTCACTTGTTCTCTTGGGGGTGATTGACTCGTTTATTGAAAAAGTATGTTTTACAGCTAACTGAATAAAGTATGTGAAGTACGTATTTAACATTTTGTTTTTGAAAAACTATTCAAGTTGAAGATTTGTCTATATATCGAGCTTAATGATTGAATTATAGACTTTGTTACATTATTTTTCTTCAAATCCATTGTGTTACAGTGCTCATACATAAATATCCCACACATTATCTTATACCTTTTAAATTATTTTGATGCGCCGATATTAAGTTAACTTTTCACTTAACATTGATGATATTCATTTGGATTTAGATTATAAATTATTTGCATACTATATAATTTTGCATGAAAGATGAACTAATAGACATTTGCTGGTTCAGAAGATATAATCATGCATCATACATGTATATTACTTTTTCTAAATTAAATTCTAGTACTTAAGAAAAATAGTAAGCGTTTCTAACTCAAAAACGGATGAAATATATATGGAGTATTAATTTTGGTCATTTGTTTACATGGTTATATATGTAATTATGAATAGAAGGAGATGTTCAAGTGATCAGGTTGAATTCCAGTAACAATTGTACGAAGATCTGCATTGAAAACCAAATTTGAATTTTAAACCAAGTTAGGCAATTATCAAAGAGGTGGGGGCAAGAGTGCACTTTTTACCCACGAAATAGTGGAAACATGAATTATTATTTATCGTACACGAAAACTAAACCTGCGTTATGTAAATGCTGGCAACGTCTAGTAGACTAGTATATGTATTATGAGTTATATGCCTTTTATGTTCCTTTTTGCTTTTGGTTATCGACTAAATTAATGTACTAGATACCAACTAAATAAATATAGATTTATAGATGGCCTTCTTGAGACAACAAAACACATTGGTGTACAACTATTTATACAAATTTCACTATTTTTTTTGTTTGTTCTCAACTAAAATATTCAGGCTAAAATCAAAATAGTTCTAGAACATGGTATATACACGATGTAAAGAAGTTGTAAATCATCCAAAGAAAGGGCTAGCGAAATTCTTATTTTCAAAGATAATTTAATTCCAACGCATGTCTATTCTTTAACATAATAAAATTTTAATTCCCCAAATTTTTCGTACTTCATCAGTTGGTCCAGTCGATGTAATTATAATTTTTCTATAACTCGGTTTCATCTTTCATAGACAGGCTGTCTAGTTAGTGATCATTATTGCCTTTATAATTTTTAGCATATATATATATATATATATATATATATCTTTGACTTCATTAACTTATGACCTTACGGGGGAATGGGGGATATATATATATATATATATATATATATATATGTTATCCTTTTCCATTCACATTTATTCATTTTACTATGTTTCAATTTACAAATTACAAAAGTATGACTTGTAAACACGAGGACCGTTCTGGCAATACGTTGTTATGCATCCATTAATTAGTGGGAAATTGGTGACTTTATTTGTATAACCATTTGTAACATTGTAACAAAATTATGAAATTTCGATTTTGTCTTTTGAACTTGGTCACGAAACTTGAAGACGGTCTATCTGATATACATATATTAGGATAATATAAACCGTTAAATTAAACTTAATTATATATTTCGTCATTGTGATTAACATATGTTAACAAGCAGCTAATTAACTACTACTATTAAACTTTAAACTATATAGTAAGTAGGATTTGTTTAAAGAATGTATAAATAATCAAATCAAATTTCGGGTGGTTGAAGATTAGTTTTCTGACTCGCTGAATAATTTCCAAACAAGTTCTCTATAAGTATATTTTTTAAAAAAGAATAGTTGCCAGCTAATAATAAAACATGAGGAAGCAATCAAAAGACTACAAAAATGTTGAATCGGCTACTAAATAATGAAGCACACCTCCGACGACTATCTTTCATTATATAAACATACCATTTCCATGCAGAAACTCAAACCATCTCTTCTAAAACATCTTCTCTACTTCTCTCTTTTCTTAACCAAGAAAAGAAATAACCATCTTCTCTATTAAAGACATAATTCGTCACCAGTAAGACTTTCCGGTAAAAACAATGGCAACTCCGGCATGGAGTCATGCCGGCCGGACTCATATGGTAGCTGCCGTTATGGCACTACTCATGGGTTTGACCTTGGCAACAGAACCTTATTACTATAGTTCTCCTCCACCACCTTATGAATACAAATCTCCACCTCCTCCGGTAAAATCTCCACCACCACCGTATGAATATAAATCTCCACCTCCTCCGGTAAAGTCTCCTCCACCACCATACTACTACCACTCACCACCTCCCCCGGTGAAGTCTCCTCCTCCACCTTATTATTACCATTCACCTCCTCCTCCGGTGAAGTCTCCTCCACCTCCTTACTACTACCACTCTCCTCCTCCTCCGGTGAAGTCTCCACCACCTCCATACTACTACCACTCTCCTCCTCCTCCGGTGAAGTCTCCACCACCACCATACTACTACCACTCTCCTCCACCTCCGGTGAAGTCTCCTCCTCCACCATACTACTATCATTCACCACCTCCTCCGGTGAAATCCCCTCCTCCACCATACTATTATCACTCTCCTCCACCTCCGGTGAAGTCTCCTCCTCCACCATACTACTATCATTCACCACCTCCTCCGGTGAAATCTCCTCCTCCACCAGACTATTATTACTCTCCACCTCCTCCGGTAAAGTCTCCTCCACCACCATACTACTATCACTCTCCCCCTCCCCCAGTGAAATCTCCTCCTCCACTATATTACTACCACTCTCCACCTCCTCCGGTAAAGTCTCCTCCACCACCATACTACTATCACTCTCCACCTCCACCAGTGAAATCTCCTCCACCTCCATACTATTACAAATCACCTCCACCACCATCCAAATCATACTCACCACCGTACCACTACTCATCTCCTCCGCCGCCGGTGTCATACCCTCATCCCCATCCTTATCCACACCCCAAACCACTCGTTTTCAAAGTCGTTGGGAAAGTTTACTGCTATAGATGCTACGACTGGACTTACCCTAAAAAGTCCCATGACAAGAAGCATCTCAAAGGTAAATTTGCAAATTAATTTATATATATATATATATATATATATATATCTACTAAACGTTAAATACTTTGAAATATTGCACTGAATATATCCATAATCCATAATGTTGGCGGAGAAAAGAAAACGTTATTAGTTATTACACTTATTATTTTTAAAAGACAGAGTTTGTTATTGACTAAAGCGAGATTAAGACCCAAGAGAATAAATAAAAACGTTTACTTCCTCTGTTCCAAAATATAAGAATTTTTAGCTAAATTTATTTGTTCCATTTTATAAGAATGTTTTCAAATATTTATGCACTTTTTAAATAAAATTTAATATAATATAATCATTTATGTTGCTTTTTATTTTGAGAATAGAAAAAGTAATAAATTAAAATCTTTTAAAATAATTAATGATGACTTTAATTTTAAAAAGTAATTTTTTTAATATATGCGGTTTTAACCAAACATTCTTATAATTTGGAATTGAGGGAGTAATAGATAACAACATCTAAATATTTAAATAAAATTGTTTGTAGGCGCTGTCGTGGAGGTGACTTGTAAAGCAGGAGACAAAACGGTCAAAGCGTACGGAAAGACAAAGATCAACGGTAAATACGCAATCACCCTCGAAGGATACAACTACCGCAAATATGGCGGCGAGGTATGCACAGCCAAACTTCACGCGCCGCCAAAGGGCTCACCGTGTAATATTCCGACAAGTTACCATATGGGTAACAAAGGAGCTAAGCTTCATGTGAAATCAAAAACTAAGTACGAAGTTGTGCTTTACGCTAAGTCCTTTGCTTATGCACCTAAGAAGCCTTATGAGGAATGCCATAAACCAGCTCCTTACCACCCGCCTTACTACTATAATTCTCCACCACCACCAACTCCGGTCTACTACTACAAGTCTCCACCGCCTCCAACCCCAACTTACGTCTACCAGTCTCCACCACCTCCAACTCCGACATACGTTTACAAGTCACCGCCACCTCCGACTTATGTCTATAAATCTCCACCACCACCAACCCCAACATATGTTTACAAATCACCACCACCACCAACACCAACTTATGTCTACAAGTCTCCGCCTCCTCCAACCCCGACTTACGTCTACAAATCACCACCACCTCCTACGCCAACATACATTTACAAATCACCACCACCTCCTACCCCAACTTACGTCTACAAATCACCACCACCTCCTACCCCGACTTATGTATACAAGTCACCACCACCTCCAACTCCGACATACGTTTACAAATCTCCGCCACCACCAACTCCGACATACGTTTACAAGTCTCCACCACCACCTACTCCCACATATGTCTACAAATCACCACCACCTCCAACTCCAATCTATGTATACAAATCTCCACCACCACCAACTCACTCTCCCACACCGTATTACTACCACTCATCCCCACCACCGGTGAAGTCTCCACCGCCACCCTACTATTATCATTCGCCACCTCCACCGGTGAAATCTCCCCCACCACCGTATTACTACAAGTCTCCCCCACCACCAGTCAAATCTCCTCCACCACCGTACTACTATCACTCTCCTCCTCCTCCGGTCAAATCTTCTCCACCACCATACTACTATCATTCTCCTCCTCCACCGGTCAAATCACCACCACCTCCATACTACTACCACTCACCTCCTCCACCGGTTAAATCCCCACCACCACCGTATTATTATCATTCCCCACCTCCTCCGGTGAAATCTCCTCCACCACCATATTATTACCATTCCCCACCCCCTCCAGTGAAATCTCCCCCACCACCATACTACTACCATTCACCACCTCCACCGGTGAAATCACCTCCTCCTCCTTACTACTACCATTCACCACCCCCACCGGTAAAATCTCCCCCACCACCATACTATTATCATTCTCCACCTCCTCCCGTGAAATCTCCACCACCACCATACTATTACCATTCTCCACCTCCTCCAGTGAAATCACCTCCTCCTCTTTATTACTACCATTCACCACCTCCACCAGTCAAATCTCCACCACCACCATATTATTACCATTCTCCACCTCCTCCCATGAAATCTCCTCCACCACCATACTACTACCACTCTCCACCACCACCGGTCAAATCTCCTCCACCACCGTACTACTACCACTCACCACCTCCACCAGTCAAATCTCCACCACCACCCTACTACTACAGCTCTCCACCACCTCCTGTAAAATCTCCTCCTCCTCCAGTTTACATCTACGCTTCTCCCCCACCTCCCATCCACTATTAGACTCACCAAGTATGCTAAACAACATCGTATAATCTAAACTCTTTTGTTTACTTTCCTGCTTTTCGATAGGATGCATATATCTAAAGACTAAAGCAGACTTTGGTCTCTGTTTTCACAGGTTTTCTTTTAAAAAATGGAATAAAGAAAAGGTATAAGAGGAGATCAAGAAGTGAACCAAATAAGGATCGTCAAATTTATCTCAACGACTACGATTCTCTCAAGACGAACCACTTCGCTTCCATTTCAATAGGATTACTCATCTCCTTTCACGTTTTCATCTTAGCTTCCTCAATTCGGATTGCCAAAACTGGGTCGTAATTTATTTGTTGTGCATAGTATTTTATTCGGTATAGATCCACCATTATGAAATGAAATTTGTTTGCAATGAAGTCGGGTTTCTAATTTCTATCAAATTTCAGTAAATCGGTTATAAATATCAAATATTGGCGATGCTCAAGTTGCTTTGCAGACTGAAAGTTCTACCCTTAGCTGTTTCAGACCAAACTCGACTTAAAATTTACCAACCCATAAACTACCAAGCCAAATTACCCTCGGATCTGTTGAAACTCGGGCTAGCCCGATTTGACACCATTCCCAAAACATGATCAAGTCACACTTAGCTTATACATAAAAAGTATTTACCCATCACACAATGCCACTCAATATATGAAGTAATATTATTACATGTACATTACAAACTGTAGATCATCAGTTCGGAATCTAAATCAAAAACAGAAACAAAACCTTTGACAGAGTCTTTTCTCAGAAAGAAAACACACCATTCTAGTTTTAAGAGGCTCTTCGAAACTGATCAATTGACCAGAGCGAGCCTGTCTTAGTTATTAGTACTAATTAATGGGTGAAGAAAACTATGACCGTTTTATAAGTTTCACATCATCTCAAAGAACCGAGATATCGTCTTGATTTTACATTGAGAGCAAGAATTTTGAATGTGTCAAAAAGAAAGATTGAAAGTCTTAACTAGGTGGACCGTTGGCTTTGCTCCTGTACACATCTTCTAGACATTCTTTGGCTCGATGAACTTTAGATTGAAGGTAAAAGCTCCCTGCTTTCGCGTTATTCTCAAACAGTTTGTCGTATTTCTGCATCCACACATAGACTCACTCTTTTTAGTAACTCAGAGTATCAAAGTAGAACAAGAAAACTATCATCTGTGATGAAAGAGATATGTTATACCAGTAATATGTCTTCCCAAGAGGTCTTCTCGGTTACACCAAGAATCTGCCTGGCCTCTTGTTCATTAATGGCTTTTCCTGCTTTACGTACTGCATTCTCCATTGCTTCCTGCGCAACGCCAGATTTAGACGCATCTGCAAACAAAGATTCTCGGGTAAGATATGCCTCCTTCATTACAAATACACGACCCTTACCAATTCAATATACTCATGTAAAAGAGAGCAATCTTATTAAGAAACACATAAACACTTATCATAGTAGTAGTAGTAAAAACGTACAGTAAAACCTCTATAAATTAATAATATTGGGACCAATGTATTTTTATGATATTTTATTAATTTATCGAGGTTATTAATTTATAGAGGTAACATTTGGGTCAAAATAACAATTTGGGACCGGAAAAAACTATTAATTTAGCGAAGTATTAATGAATCGAATATTAATTTATAGAGGTTTAACCGTAGGAGCTATGATAGACAAGTGACTTATAACCAATCTATGAATTGAAAAACAAATCTTCCTAAGAGAGTTAGTAAGCCTTATCATTTGGATTCATGAAGAAACCACTTGATGTCAAAAAGTATTGGAACTTACTAGCAAGTGCTTGACGATAGGCTTGAAAGACAGCACGACCAATTATCCCACTGCCCATCACAATCAAATTTGCAAGTAATCTCCCAGCCTGTATAAGAAAAACAATAAGAATATTGAAAGAACAGATTCGATCTTGATAAGCAGTGATGAAGAAAGAACTTTAAAACAAACACACACGTCCAAATTCAAGCCTTCTCAGAGTTGTTCAAGCAAAGGCAAGAACATATTCAATCTATCGCTAATATATTTTTAATATTTCAACAATTTAGATATCTTTGCCTGATTGATCAAATCTAGGAAAAAAACAAACGAGAGCTGAAAATTGTCCTTTTCAATTTAGAAAATGTTTATAATCACTGCAAATACAACCTAATACTAATATTGATGGAATTCAATCAATCATACAAAGAGGATGAAAGTTTTTCACAAAATTTACCAAAATTGATCTACAAATGATGAAATCAAAGCGGCACAAGATAAAAAAAAAATTGGAAAAAAAAGAAGAGAGGAAACTCACCATGGAAACCGATTTATTGATCAATTAAATCTCGATGTGATGCTTATCTCTTCAACGATATTCGGATTCGTTTTCGTGGGGGCAGAGAAAATGAAACTTAAGGAAGGGAATAGAAAAATCTAGGGCTTTCTCTTCTGTTGTTTGTGTTCGTGTAATAATAAGTTGGGAGATACAAGGTTGACCAGAACGAAACAGGTGATTGATGCCCAAGGAATTTTTTAATGATGACCCAATCGAAATTCAACACGTGTCATGCAATGGGCTTTGGGCTGCCACTATATAAGGCCCATCTTCTAGTCGGAGGATCAATATTGACCGTTGAAAATTACAAGTCCGGTTTAAATTGAATTAGTATTGAGTTTATTTATATGGAAACTAAACCATTGACAAGGACACACTAGTTTGAAAATTCTTTTTGTTCTAGTCTTTGACTAAATATGTAAACATAAATATAAATGTGTCTTTTTATGTTCAAATATAAAATATCATTTACCATTTTATATGTAGATTTTAAAATTGTAAACGATATTTCATCGCATTAAACAGAGAAGAATATTTGGGACTTCTTGAGAACGATCACTCCCTCAAGATTTTCCTAAGAGGAGTCGGACATAATTTTCCCTTTGTTGTGCCCACGTCAAACCAAAATAATTAGAAGATTATATCGTACAAAATGCCTTGTTATGACGCTATAATCTCGTCCAACAAACCATCTTAATTAGTAATTAGTAATTAGTAATGAAGTTACATTTGAGAAAAAAAGGGTGGATGTATAATTGTTTTAAACTTATTATAATTCAATGAATAGATTCTTTATTGATTCGTCTAAGTTTGTTATGTGTTGGTGATCCCTAGTAAATTTCTAATACCTTGCAGAAAGCTTTCTGTCCTGTTATTGTTAAATACAGGTTTTTAGTTTTATCTCCGCTGTTATCGCGTCGGTTGCTATTACTTTTTTTTTTCACAGTATCGTGTCGTTCACTCCACCTTTTTCAATGTTACGCCGTTACACTAGAGAAGAAAAAGGCAAAGATGTGGAGGATCGTCCCAGATCTACCAGAAGAAAGCTCACGTATGTACCTAGATTTGATAACTCATATCTTATTGCTGAACACAAACTTACTCTCATTGGTAGAGTCACTAACCCGGAGGTTCAAAGACCCAAAGCCCTAGTTGGTTACATGCCCAAATTTTGGGAGATGGAGGATTGTATCACAGGCTCAGATCTAGGCCAAACCCACTTCCAATTCAAATTCAAATCTGAGGAAGACCTGAAAACAGTACTACGAAAGGCTCCCTATCACTTTAAACATTGGATGTTTGTTCTACAAAGATGGGAACCAATAAAGTCTAGCTCGTTTCCTTCATTGATCCCTTTTTGGATCCAGATTCATGATATACCAATCCACTTCAAGAATAAGGAAACCTTTGTCTCTGTGGGTAAAGATATAGACAACTACCTTGAGGTTGATGAAAAACATGGGAGAGTTAGGGTAGAAATCAATGCCCTGGAACCCTTGGAAGTATGACACCGAGTTAAATTCCACACGGGAGAAGAGGTAACTGCGGAACTGGAATACGAGAAGTTAGAAAAATATTGCTTCCACTGCAAAGCATTATCTCATGAGGAAAAGCTTTTTCCAATCAAGAAAGAACATACCTCGTATCATACAGATCGCAAGCGGATAGATATCAACCAGCTCAAGGTCTCCCAGCGTTTTGCTTGGGAGAAAACACATAATAGAGAATCAAACCATGTATCCCATAGTTCTAATAGAACTCAATTCCCACCCTTGAGGACTTCTGGCTATAACCCTCGAGCACAAAACAACTTTGATATGAGAACACCAATGGAAGATAAAGGCACCAGATCAGGTTTCTCTTTAAGTTACTGTCATAGAGAATACATGAGAGATGATAGAGAACATGCAAGGGAGCATATATACATGGAAGATGAGAGACCAAGGTCGTATAGAGGCTCTGGAACTTCTCATCACTATTCTCCTAGGCGATACTCAGCTAGGCACTCTGCTAGGCATGAAGATCGATCAGCATCCCAATACACTCCAAAACAAGATAAAAATGAAGAGGAATTGAGACAACTTAAAGACTCTGCCACTTCAAAATCTTGGTGGCCTCCCCTAGAGAGAAATCAACACGATGACACCATGGATAATGGAGAACTACCTAGAGAATTGGTTAACAAAGCAATGGAAGAGGTAAGAGAGGCGATCTTCAATTATGTTAATTGCCCAGACCAAGCTGAAAGCGCTAAGAGAAGGCACAAACTCATCCAGGCAGAAGAACAGGGTAACCAAATCAAAGAAGCAGCAGAAAATATGGTTAGAGCTGCGCTATCTTCTGAGAGTACAATTCCAGACCCAATTCAAAAGAAACCACCCAGAGCACCACCAATTTTCAAGCTAGGACCTGCAAATGAATCAAAACAAACCAAAAGCAATGGGAAAAATAATGCTCAAAAGAAGAAATCTAGCAAGGGGATTGCTAGGAAGAGTCTCTCCTACAGCCCATCTCCCATTGTCGGCACAAGCTCAAGGAAAAGAAATGCTCTCAGAGTTACTCATTCCCCCAGGAAAAGACAATGCTCTTAACGTTTACCTCATAATGAGGATTTACCTCTCAATGAGGCTAAGAGGTTTTTTCCACTCGGAGTTTAATCCCATCTTCTCGTAGGGTTCAAGTGGATTCCCAGAAACCACCCACTCATCAATGATTGTAACCAGTTGGAACTGTCAGGGGCTTGGGAATACCTTGACAGTTCGACACATTAGAGAGATACGGCTGGGTATCTTTCCAGATGTAACATTCCTCATGGAAACAAAAAATCAAGACGAGTATATTTTTCGTATTTTCCAGCACCTTGGTTATGATAAACAACATCTTATATCGCCAGTAGGATTATGTAGAGGCCTTGCCTTATTTTGGAAGCATCATATTGACCTTGAAGGTACCTTCATTGATTTTCGCAGCTTTGTATCTGAATGCGGTCTTTAGGATGTTAATCACTTTGGAAATCCCCTCTCATGAAGAGGAATGCGTTATAACCACTTTATTAGAGCAAGACAAGACCGTGTTATGGCAAATGTTGCTTGGACTGAGATTTTTCCATCAGGGAGAAGCAAATACCTCAAGTTTGAGGGATCTGACCACAGACCTGTGGTGACTTTCTTTGATGATACAAGAGCCATAAAAAAGGGACTGTTCCGATATGACAGGAGACTCCAATCAAATCAGGAAGTGACAAAACTGATTGAAGAAACATGGTGCATGCAAGAAATTGAACCCATCTTCTCTAAGACAGACCGATGCCGATCAGCTCTAATCCAATGGTCAAAGGACCAAAAGCGGTATAACACTCTGGAAATAAAATCTCATCAAGAAGAACTAGAAGCAGCCCTATCAGAAGCAATCCCTAACCCTGAGCGAATTGCAATAGTAACTCAAAAACTGGAAGCCTCATATAAAGCAGAAGAAATCTTCTGGAGACAACGAAGCCGCAACCGCTGTTTACAAAGAAGGGATATAAACACTGCGTTCTTCCATGCTGCTACTAGAGGTAGAAGGACTTGCAATAGATTCACAGTTATAGAAAACCTACAGGAGGAAGCAGTGTATAAAGAATACCAAATTGCTGAGGTAATTTTAAGCTTTTATTAAGAGTTATTTGAATCTAGAGCAATGGGTGATATGCAGATAGTGGTTGATGTAATAGAACCAGAGATAGATGAGGAGATGAATGCAAAACTTACCAGGCTCCCATCCATGGAGGAGATTAAGGTTGCACTGTTTGCTATCCACTCTGACAGGGCCCCGGGACCAGACGGTTTCTCAACTGTGTTTTCAAGATTCATTGGGTGATTGTTGAACCTTCTATCTACAAGGAAACCCGTCAATTCTTTGAATCAGGATCTATGCAGCCCCGGATGAATGAAACTCATGTACGCCTGATACCAAAAAACCAAGGTCCCAAAAAAGCTGTTGACTACCGTCCAATAGCGCTATGTAATGTCTACTATAAGGTGATTGCTAAGATCATCACCAAGCACCTCCAATCAGTTCTCCCTCAGCTCATATCCGAGAACCAATCTGCATTTGTCCCAAAGAGAGCCATCTCAGATAATGTACTGATCACGCATGAGATACTACACTATTTGAAATCATCCAAGGCTAAGAAGAGATGTCTTATGGCTGTTAAAACCGACATGAGTAAAGCATATAATCGCATAGAGTGAAATTTCATACAGGTGGTTCTTGAAAGGTTTGATTTCCACAGCATATGGATTGATTGGGTTATAGAGTGTGTGAAAATGGTATCCTACTCCTATATTATCAATGGAGGAGTTAAAGGGAAAGTATTACCATCGCGGGGTCTTAGCCAAGGCATCCCGCTATCTCCATACTTGTTTATACTCTGTACTGAGGTCCTCTCAGGTATGTGTCAACAAGCGCAAGCTGCAAGAACTCTTTCGCTATCAACCACCTTCTACTTGCTGATGATATAATGTTTTTCTGCAAGTCCAACAAAGATAATTATCAGACCCTACAATCAATTCTCAAGAAGTATGAAGCAGTATCTGGACAATGCATTAATTTGACTAAGTCGTCTATCACATTTTCATCCAAAAAGCTAGGAACGGTTAGAGAAAGAGCAAAGTCTGATCTACATATTCAAAATGAAGGGGGAATGGGAAAATACTTGGGATTATCTGAGCACTTTGGTAGAAGAAAACGAGATATTTTCACGTCCATTATGGATAAAATACGATATAAAGCGCATGGCTGGACTTCAAAATTCCTATCGAGTGCTGGTAAACAAGTCCTGCTGAAATCAATGCTCACTGCAATGCCTTCAGATGCCATGTCAGTGTTCAAATTGCTTATGTCCCTATGCAAACGTATACAATCAGTTCTTACAAGATTCTGGTGGGATGATAAAGCAGACAAAAAGAAATTAAGTTGGGTATCCTGGGAAAAACTCACATTACCTCGCCAGAAGGGAGGGCTTGGCTTCAGGGATTTGGAGGCGTTCAACGATGCTCTGCTTGGAAAAAATAGTTGGAGAATTCTACAAAACCCCAACAGCCTGATGGCAAAGATTATCTTGGGTAAATACTGTCGACATTCTTCCTTTTGGGAATGTGTACCACCAGCAAACTGCTCACATGGCTGGAGAAGCATTACCATTGGTATGAATTTATTGAGAAAGGGCTTAGGATGAAGAATTGGAGATGGAGAAAGCATCAAATTATGGAAGGATCCTTGGCTATCCCTTACATCACCTACCATACCAATAGGACCCCCTGCACTTGGAGAAGAGCACAATACGGTAAGTAAACTACTGGATCCTATCACAAATTCCTGGAATATGGAGGCTATACGCCAAATACTACTTGTCCATGAAGAGGAAATCCGAGCCCTGGCTCCAAGCAGAAGAAAACAACCTGATAGGATCATATGGTTACCATCAAAAACAGGGATTTATACCACCAAATCAGGATACTTCACGGCAAGAACTCTATCAGAACCTACAACAGCTCGAAACTTCAACTGGGAGGCAAATATTTGGAACCTTAAGATATCTCCAAAGATGAAGCACTTTCTCTGGAAGGTAGTCAGAAGAGCCATTCCAACAGGTGATAATCTATTTGTTAGAACAATTACCACTAATCCTACTTGTGGCCGATGTGGAACTGTAGAAACAACAATCCATTTGCTGTTTGACTGTCCATTTGCTAAAGAAATATGGACGCTAGCTCCGATTTCTCTCCCTCCACGAGAGAACCACTTGTACTCAGCTTCAGAGGCTCTCACGGAAGCAAAGCGCAACATTGACCTCCCTCAATTGGGTCTGTTTTATACACCTCTGTACCCATGGCTTCTCTGGAATATTTGGACTGCACGAAACCTTCGCCTCTTTGAGAGCAGGCTTTTCACAACGAAGGACGTTATCACCAAGGCCATTGTTGATGCTCGTACTTGGCAAGCAGCTCAATCAATTATAATCCAGGAGAATCAAGTGATACCTCTAGGAGATCACAGGTTTTCAGAAGTAAAGGAACCACCAACTGAGGCGAGAGGAGCTTTCATTTGCAGGGTCGATGCCGCATGGAGAGCAGAAACCAAAAGTGCAGGCATGGGCTGGTGCTTCTGGGACTCAGAGGATCGTATGGTGAATCAAGGCTCGAAATCCTAACCCTTCGTTTCCTCAGCACTCATGGGAGAAGCTCTAGCTATGAGAGAAGAGTTAGATTCAGCTCTAGAGAAATGCTTCCTAGCACTCCGCCTGGAATCAGATTCTCAATTACTTATCAACGCGATCAAGCTTGATTCCTCCCTCACGGAGATTCATGGTGTGCTCAAAGACATCAGATCTGCAATCCTAGCTTTTTCCTTTATCTCTTTTACTCATATCTCTCGTAATGCCAACCATGTAGCTGATTCTATGGCTAAACAAGCTTTATCTATTTTTGTTGAACTCATCCCTTAGGGATTTTGACATAAAGCAAATATTTGATCAAAAAAGAAAAAGATTCTTCCAATCACCCAAAGGCCCAAAGTAATAAACCGAGAATTAAAAATAAACAGCTATGATTATGAATGATGTTAAAAGGAAAAAAAAATCTTTTGAAGTCCTTAATTTTCTGCGTGTTAAATGCGCTGTCTTCATTTTCTCGTTCCAAAATTTGGCTGCTGTGAATCTTTTCTCGGGAAAAAAAAAGTGCCAAGCCTAACGCAGAAACCTGGAAACCATCGCACAAAGCTTCCAAGGATTTCTCTTGTTTCTCTCCTCTCCCCAAATCTCTCTCGATTTCTTCATCTTCTTCTGCTTCTTATTTTTTCTTTGCTTCACAGATCCGCCATCCAATTTCCTTTTCCCAGCAGGTTTGATTGATTTTGTTGTTCGTAGGATTAGATTCATCTTTACGATGTTTTGATTTCCTTTTAGATCTGTGATTTCTTTTGATTTGAATTTTCAGCTGAAATTTCCATTTTATGTTTCTGCTGGGATTGCTCGTTTGATCGATTTCAAATCGTTTTAAAAACGAAATTTCGAGGCGCGAAATCAATTTCTGATGATATGTAGAAGCTGCATTTTGAATCCGAAAATGTGTTTAATGATGATTTGTCGGTCGGTGTTCAATTGTGAGATTTTTGTTAAGCGGTGAATCTTTCTATAGCCTAGATTATGTATATTAGGTTGAATCTGAACATAAAATCGGATCACATTACGTCATTTTGCTGATTTCTGTTTGATTCATTGATTTGATCTTTTTATGTCATATTGTTGGTGAGATGTATGTTTATGTTATAGTTGCTTAATTTGGTTCAACTTCCTTTATACTCTAGTTTAGTGGTCCTAAATTGGAATGTGAGATTATCCTAATTGATCATGTTTTCCAATTTTATTATTCTATCCAGTTTCAAACTATAATATTTTTTTTTGTGTTAATATTAGCTCTTTCTTTTACCATTTTTGGTGATTGACGATTTGTTTGAAACAATTGACACTTAATACTTTTTGACATTTTTCAAAACAGGCTATAAAGCGCAGTTAGCGCATCCATTATAATAAGTACTGTTTCATTTTTGGATATGAAGAAAGCATTTGGTCAAACCGTCAGAGATCTGTAAGGATTCTTGTAAATGTTTTATCTTGTCACTCCATGTGTGGATTATTTGTTTTTCATTAAAGATGCCTTATATTATCTTTCATCCAATCTCTTGTAGCAAGAGAGGGGTCAACAAGAAAGTGCTCAAAGTGCCTGGAATAGAACAGAAGGTAAAAGCATGCTGTTTTGCCTTCTCTATTTCTATTGAAAATAATCTGACGCCTGGATTAAGCATGTTGTTTGTGGTCTGTTGATTGATTCAATATATTTTGTTTATAAGTGTTGTCAAGGTTGAACTATATGACCAGATAAGCTTGTTTTAGGTTGAGACTCCTTGTCGGCTTCTATTATGGAATTTAAAAGGAAGATTTCCATATATGTTTTTCAGTTTTCTTTATCTCTCATTTTTGCACTTCTGTTTCTTTTTTTCAGGTTCTAGATGCTACCAGCAATGAATCATGGGGTCCGCATGGATCACTTCTTGCGGAAATCGCAAATGCTTCAAGAAATTAGTAATTGCAAATACCTTTATCATGTTCTCCTTTTCCATAATATTATCTTATCGATGAATTATATGTTATTTTTTTAATGCAGCCATGAATACCAGCTGACCATGGGAGTGTTATGGAAACGCCTTAGTGACACTGGAAAAAATTGGCGGCATGTCTATAAGGTAAAAAAAAATTTAAAGGCCTAGCTTATATTTGATATGCTTACAGTGCTGTGGCGGTTAATGAAAACTAATTCCGACTGGTTTATCTCTTCTCTGCTCTCCAGGCATTGATAGTCTTGGAGTACATGGTAGGCCATGGATCAGAACGTGTCATAGAAGAGATTAAAGAACGTGCATATCAAATTTCAGTAATGACCACATATTAGTACTTAATTTTGGATGTATTCAACAAGAGTTTTTTTTTTTTTTTTTTTTCTCAGCTGTTGATTTTCTACTGATAGAGTTTATCCCTTTTCCATGTGTCAGACATTATCTGGTTTTCAGTATGTTGATTCCAGCGGTAAAGATCAAGGTAGCAATGTCAGGAAGAAGTCGCAGAGCCTTGTGGCTTTGGTAAATGACAAAGAAAGAATAGCGGAGATCAGAGAGAAGGCTGCTGCTAACAGAGACACGTAAGTCTGCTTCTCAGTAACTTTCTGGAAATGCTAGACTGTTTTCCAATGGGTCAATCTCATGCACATTTGTTTGATTAAAACTGCTGCCTAGCCAGGATCTATAATTGCTATTTATGCTTCCTTGTAAAGTCATGAATGTGGAATCCTTCAGCGTTATGAGCGTCTGTTTCTTAAGTTAGTTTTTTCTTAGAGGGAACATATTACCCCAAACCTGAAATTTTTGGTACAACAGGTATCATAACTCAACAGCAGGTGGGATGCATAGGCCGTCAGGAGGATATGGGGACAAATATGATTACGATGGCCAGTATGGAGACAGAGATGAAGGGCGAAGTAGTTATGGGAGAGAGAGAGAATATAGTTACAAGGATGATGATAGAAATAGTCGTGATGGAGATCGTCAGTCTAGAGACTCTGAAGATCGATATGGAAGAGATGGTAACAGGGATGATGAATACCATGGAAGGAGCAGAAGTGTTGATAATTACCAATATGGATCAAGAGGTAGGAGCTCAGACAGGGAGGATGATGGCCAATCTTCATCACGGTAAGTTTTTACTTTTTAAGCCCACTCTTTAAATTGAAGTGAAGAATTAGAGAAATCTTTTAGGTGATCAATCAACAATATCTGGATGTATAAAAGTTTAGATGTCATTGATGTAAAAATGCACGTCTTGAGCATCATATCAGAAATGTGATGAAACATTTCTCTTTGTCTTTTAGGGGCAGTGGTGCACGAGCTGATGATCATTCTCAAGATGGGAGGTAATTTCCATAGATGTGTACTGATTTTGGATTTTCCTCTTGTTGTGTATCAAGTACTGTGGACCAAAATGTCGGTGCTTATCTTTTACTTTTGGGATTTGATAGAGGGGGGCTAGAGAGGAAATTTTCTGAACAAAATATTGGAGGTAACCCTCCTAGTTATGAAGAAGCTGTCAGTGAATCTCGGAGCCCTGTATACAGCGAAAGGTGACGATTCTCTTCTCTGAAAATTCAGAAGTACCTTTTATAGCGGTTTGTATTCAAATAATGAATCATATTAAAAATTCTTGATTCAAGGGATGGTGGAGAGACCCCACAAGTTGCTCCTCCAGTAGCTGCTGCTTCTCCGCCTGCCGAAAACATTAGCGTGGAAAACAAAGCTGCTGGTATTGTTAACGAATCACCTCCTCAGCAAGTTGAGGCTTTTGATGAATTTGATCCACGAGGTTCAGTTTCAGGTACAGAGTTGTCCATGTTTGCATTTGTCTACTTTACCCTCCTTAGCAGCATAAGAATTCACTGGCATTTGATACTTCAGAAAATGTTAAAAGCACCTTATTTCGAGATATAGGATTATGTTCTGATCTAAGTGTTGTCATTGTATAACATTTGTCATTTCTCTTCCAGCAGCATGTGTACCTACAGCTGGAGCTTCGGCTCCTGCACCTAGCCCACCAACAGTGGTTTCTACTTCTGCCCCGCCCTCCTCAAATAATGCCGAAATGGATTTGCTTGGCTCTCTTTCAGATGTATTTTCACCAAACCCGTTGGCTATTGTAACATCTGATTCCACTTTTGTTGAAACCAATGGACTAGCAAACACTGGTTCAGCTCCATCTTTTTCTACTTCTCAGTCATCAACGCAGGTATTTATACTGGGCTTAACCAGTTATGTTCAAAGGTTTTTTAATAGTATCATTTGGTGTATGTTACTGGTTTAAACGGTTCAAACTAGAAACCGTGCCACATGCTTTATTTATCTTTTTGCTCTTTGTGCAGCCATTTGATGATCCATTTGGTGACTCTCCTTTCAAAGCCATCACTTCTGCTGACACTGATGACCTAAGCCAACATCAGAGTTTTGGAGCTCCTTTCCAGCCAATACCACCGACTTCAAATCCTGACAATGGACTTAGTTTTGGTTTTGGGGAAGCATTTTCAGCAGTACCCAATCCTGAACCTGGCGTTCAAAATATGCAAGCTTCACCTGATGCATCCGTCTTACCTCAAGAGCAGTTTGATACATCTCATAGTGAAATTGATATTCTTGCCGGTATTCTGCCGCCATCTGGACCGCCAGTTTCTCTATTTCCTCAACCAAATCCCTCAATGCCAACATCCCAATTTCCTCCCAGCGGTAACAACTATGAAGGCTTTCATCATCAAGCGACACCTACAGATCCAAACATGCCAGGACAAACTCCGTTTGGCCAAGCTTCACAACAATATAACATGGTTTCTCATTCGCAAAATCATCCTGGAGGTATGCAATTCAACAATGGAGGCTTCATGCAACAGCCAGGCTATGCAGGTTCAACAAATTCTCAACCTCTACAGTATACTCCTGGTCTATCTTCACACCCAACAAGTGAGAGTTTTCCTAACCAACCAGGTTCTGCCACCTCATCAAGCTCGCAACCTCCTTACCCTACTACACCCAATGCACCAGCTGGTCAGTTTGATGGTGGAAACTTCATGACACAGCAAGCTCATGGTGTGACACAGCAACTTCATGGTTTCCCTTCCCATATACCACAGCGAACTCAATCTGGACCTGTTGCGGCGCCCGGGGATAATAAGGATTTCATTGGAGACATGTTTGCACCAGCTGGACTGAGTTCCTTGGGGACTTCAGCATCTCAACCATCTCTCACACCTTTAACAGGAGCAATTGAGATTGTTGCTCCTCAAAGTCAGAAAAAGTTTGAACCAAAATCAACAATCTGGGCTGACACATTAAGCAGAGGGCTGGTTAACTTCAACATATCTGGACGTAAGCAAGATCTTGCTATATACAGTATCTTAATTCATAAAACGAAATTTCTAATATCGTTATTTTTTACTGTGCAGCGAAAACAAATCCGTTGTCGGATATAGGAGTTGACTTTGAGGCAATCAACAGGAAAGAGAAACGGCTAGAAAAACCAACAGCTGCACAACAACAAGTAACGTCAACTATCAACATGGGTAAAGCCATGGGATCTGGTACTGGCTTAGGCTGTGCAGGTGCAGTTGCTATGAGACCTCCGACGAATTCAATGGTAGGCCCAGGCATGCCCATGGGAATGAACCACAATCATCCTATGGGAATGAACCAAAACTATCCCATGGGAATGGGCATGAACCAAAACCAGGCCATGGGAATGGGCATGAACCAAAATCATCCCATGGGAATGAACCACAATCATCCTATGGGAATGAACCAAAACTATCCCATGGGAATGGGCATGAACATGGGCGGGTATGGTGAAGGCTACCCGTTGCAACCACAACAAGGAATGGGCATGGCTCCTCCTGGTGCACCACCAGGCATGACCGGTGCCTATAATCCGATGATGGGTCAAGGTGGTTACAACCATCAGCAGCAGCAACCTTATGGTGGAGGTTACCGGTAAGATTCAAGCCAATCACAGTTACCCATTTTACTTGTCACACTAGTAAAAATATCCAAGAAGAGAACACAATCATTTTGACCTGGATTTGTATATTTTTTGGTCTGTTCAGGTAAGTTGGGGTTTGGTTAGTCATATGACTGAACTAATACCTCGGCTTCATCATTCATTTTGTTTTGCAAAAAATAATTCTTGACCGATTTGAGTTTTGTTAGGAAATTTGTAACGGGTAAAGAGAAAGAGAGAGGCACAACCTCCACTCGGGTTTTGCTGTATACATATGTATTTTGACATTATTACATCTATTATGTAATACATTTTCCACACGTAACAATAAAAGGTCTTTTAATTTATGTACTTGGTTAGGTAAAACTGCGGAATGATAACTTATAAAACTGTGAGGTGGAATGGAATGATAACTTTTTTTTAACAGTCCACGAAAAGTCAAAAGAAAACTGCAGAATATCTGAAAAACTATCAACCTGTGGATTGTAAAACTGTGGAATGATAAACATCTTGTTTTTTGGTATTAAAAATCAAAATAGTTAAACATATATCACGAATCTGTGATATGATATGATTGTTAAAAAAAAAACTATAGAATATATAATCATTTTGCTTCCCACGTATTACCGATCGAAGTGATAATAAATAATGACCATCGGAAGAATTTTCATGATATCTAAATGATATCGCCGACGTCTGAAACTGAAAGAGAAGAAAAATTATACAGAAGGAAAAAGAAAAGTAGAGACTTGGAAATTGTTGGTATTATCGACAATGAAATATAGTTGAACCATTCATCTAGGTTTCACTAAACCAGAGCATACCAAACAAAACCAGCTAAACCGAAATATAATTCACAAGTCACCAAAAAACCAAAAAAAAACTCACAAGTCACAATTGGTCGTCTGTGAGTCAAGAATTTTCCATGAGCATTAAAATAAAAGAATCAAAGGAATATCCATCCATCATTTTATTCATTTCGATAGAGAAAAAAAAAAGATAACGAATTTTGAGATTTCCATAAGAAAAATACCAACCACAACAACTTTCCTCCCATGATCTGACCCAAATAGATAAAAGAAAAAAATATCAATATTTTTCCATGAAGACAAAAAAGGAAACAATACAAAATAATAATAAAAAAAAAGCTGAAAGTTTCTGAAGTCTCTGGCAAAATTTAATAAGATGCGACAGTAAACATAAGAACACCAAACAAAAACGTGATCAGCAACGGCGGAGACGAAGATTCCCAAACGAACGATCAGCTACTTTGACATTTCACAGCAGCTGAGATTTCAGCTTTTCCGATCCGGTCTCTCTGTTTGTGTTTGTAATCAATGGTGATCGCAGCTGCTTCTTCTTTTTCCCTCGGTATCTCACCAACTTTTCGAGATCTCTCTTCATTTTGTTTCCTCTGTATTCTTCATTGACTAATCTGAAGATGATTGTGCTAATAGTGCATGGCTCTGTTATACGAATTAATTAACCATTTTATCATTAATGGCGAAAATTAACATTTCGGAGATTCTTTTTGGTTTGACTCGTTTGAATTTAATCGAACTGCTTCTATATCTCGATCGCAATTTGTTTTTCGATTTTTGGGTTATCTCTCGCTTCAAATTGTTTCAATCTGTTTCTAATTCCCTCAATCCTTTAGCCTGAATTTAATTTCATGTTTTCTCTGCTTTTGAATCTAACAAAGACCTGGGAAAGTTATTTCTCTGTCAAGTTTTGTTTTTTTGAATTAATTTTTTTTTGTCGGGGAAATTAGATGTTGATGTCGTTATTAGAGATCTCTAATCTGATTGTTAGTTAATTAACTCTCAAGTCTCTTCTTTCCTGATTTTGTTTTCCAATTTATTCAGTAATGTGGGAGCATTGAACATTTTTGGTATGTATGTCTTCATTTAGGTCCATCTCATTGCCATCAGACTTACACAGATGAGTTCTCTTCCTCCATGCCTTACAAAAGAAACGGAATCACAAGAAATCGTGTAATTGATGGATGTGGCTCTGCTAATCTCTCTGTTTTAAGGTATTAGTCAACAATGAAATGTATGTATTTGAATCCATTTTGTGTCTATGCAAATTGCGAATTTTTCTCTTACTTGATTATCTTACTTATCTCTGATGTGTTTATAATCACGAATGTTTTAGTCCATTCTTTTGCTTTTGGAGTGAATTTGACTGAAGTTTTTATATCTTATAATCCTTCTGACTGGTATTGTGTGTTTCCCTTATTCAGTTCCAGATGCAAGATTCCTTTTTTTGGATCAGCATTTCATGTTTCATCCGGTGGCCATGACCTTGGCCTCACAAAAGTTTCAGTTGCTGCTGATTATTCTGACTCGGTTCCTGATTCATCTTTCTACGGCTATCATCCTCTAGAAGATTTGAAGCCGTCCAAAAGAGTTCAGGAGACTAAACTCACTGCTGCTGAAGTAGCAAGGACTACGGTCGAGGTTTGTAGCTGCGAAACAATATTAAACATGACTGTTGACTCTCGTATCAACTAGAACAGTGTGAAGTTTTGATATTTTGGCTTTGCATGAACATGGTTTTTCTTGTTTAATTGTAGGCTAACAGCAGTGCTGTGCTGGTATTTCCTGGAGCAATTCACTGTGAACCACACGATCATAATTCATGGTCTGAATTTAAGTATGTCATTGATGATTATGGAGGTTAGTCTTAAATTTTTCGCTCGATATATTAATATCTATAGACCACTTTGTTTCTTTCTCACCAGCTCTGACTTCTTCGTGTGTTCTTTTCTAATATAGATATATTTTTCGAAATTCCTGATGACAAGAACATCTTGGAAGATCCTGAAGCTAGTAATCCAGTGGTAAGTGTGTCATTGATCAAGTAGAATCTCATATGTACATAGTTGATTATACTTTGTTTCTTATTTTAGCATAAGCACATATCAATCTGAGTTTTCATTCCATACTTGTAGAAAGCCTTTTTTGGAATGGATGTCCCGCGATACGAAAACACACGGCTCCATGAGGAATATAACATTTCGGACATTGGTAATCTTGACCAAATTATTTTTGATGACCATTATTTCGAGGTAGCTTGAAGCTGTTGTACTCTCTTAGTTTTCTTCCAAAACATTACAACTCTCTTGTCTTATTAATGCTCTTTTCTTATTTACTTTGACATTTGACTTAGATTATGGATTCTGAAGCTAGAGATATTCCGGTGGATTGGGGAATGCCTGATACCTCCAACGGGGTTCATCCTATTTATTTTTCCAAACACCTGTCGAAGGTTATATAACTATATATCCTTACAATTTTTGCAATAGCATGATGAAAAACCTAATAAAAATGAAGAGTTCAATCATTTTTTTCTGTCAGTAAACTTAGAACCCTCTAGTGCTGCAGATAAGCATTAGATTTGAAACATAGTGGTCTTGAATTGCACTGAATATGTAGTTGAGTTGGTATCTCTTGTCTTTGCAATCATGCAGGCCATCAGCGTGGACTATGACAGACAAATGGACTATCCATCTAATGGTGTATCTATACTTGGATGCCTTCGGCCTGCTTTCCTTGACGAGGAATCCTATATAAGAAGATTATTTCTGTCGGAAGATAGAGATGACTATAGCTGGGAGCTTCAAGGTCCTTTCATAGTTTCTTTGCCTTAAAATGCTTTTCTTGACTTTGAACCCATTTTTAAAAAATATAACTTAAAGAGGATTTGCTACACTATACACTTTAACTTTTCTGTTTGACACCTTGTATTTTACTCCCTTTGGATAAATCATCAGGTGATGATAATCCAAGCACTAGTTCCAGGCGTGACGATAACATCGATATGAGTTCAAGTCTATATAGATTAGAGATTGTGGGAATAGAGCTTATATCTCTCTATGGAGCAGAGGTATGTTTTTGCCACAATATATCCTCTTTCCCAATTTCCCTTAGATAATTGTCAGGTAATTGGATGAAAGACAAAAAGCTTTTGAAAAAGATGGCTATCATATGATTTAGCTGCTTTGCAAGCATAGACTTGCACATAAACTCTTCTTGTTTCATTTTTTCCCCCATGGTCTCACCGTCCGTTGATGTCTATATTCTTTGACTATTTTCAGTCTTCTATAAGTTTGCAAGATTTTCAAGATGCTGAACCAGATATCCTAGTGCACTCTACTTCTGAAATCATAGATCGCTTCAACAAGAGAGGTATTAACTCCAGCATTGCCCTCAAAGCTCTTTGTAAAAAGAAGGGTCTTCATGTAGAGGTATTGTTATCTGAGTCTCTTTATATAATCAGGAATATGTGTAATCACAAAAACCAATCGCTCTGTTTCTGTTCTGGTTTTACTTATGCGGAATTCTTACTTACGCCAATCTTGCTACTTTATGGCAAACTCATGCAGGAAGCTAACCTGATCAGTGTTGATAGCCTCGGTATGGATGTTAGAGTTTTCGCAGGTGCAGAAGTCCAAACTCACCGTTTCCCTTTTAAAACCAGGGTAACAAAGATACAAAATAAGTTTCAATAAGCAGAATCATATGGACAAATTCATATTTTATGATTCTTGCATCATTGTTTGTGCCAGGCTACAACAGAAATGGCAGCAGAGAAGAAGATCCACCAGCTACTGTTCCCTCGTTCACGCAGAAGGAAACTGAAGTCTCATGACAAGAGCTTGAACGATGCATATCGTTAAAAGACTGTTACTGATCAAAGGCACCAAACCAAAAACAAGTAAAACAGAGAAGGAGCTGTTTGCCACTGGATCCGTCTGGTACTTACACTAGTTCTTTGCTCTGAGGTTTGTTGTACATAACGATGAGCTTTCAAGTGACTGTTCTAGAGCTGTGTATAGATGCAGCCTCTTACATTGTAGTAGTAAGTAAAATAAGTTAAACCCAAGAATAAAGAGAAGTTGATACGATTGAAGCCACTTCTATAGTTAGTCCAATGTTGTTCTGACAAAGTAAATGTTTATTTGTTTTTACAATTAAAGATCAAATAAAACCCTTTTATTTCTTAATTTTCTTTTGTTGCAGTTACCAATGATTAGAGATAAATTTCAAACTTTTCTCCACTCAGAAGTTCCTTTCTGTTTTGCTGGATGCAAACGTCTAATATATCTCACAGCTAATGACATTGACAAAAACCGTTGTAATTAGGATCCTGTCTCATCATCCTCATCTAACAACTTCCTCCGTGCAGCTTCTTCGTCAACCACTTCTCCAGTTCTGTGTTCCTCTTGATCGTTCTCCTTCCGGAGAAAGATGAAAATGGTGAAGAATAAGTCCATTGATAAATTGTTTACTATACTTGGTATTGTACTTGAAGAAAGATTAGAAAAGCGTGTACATTGAGTAAATGTTCAGTCCAGTAGCTGTAGTAGCAAACGCCAAGAAGTAGAGCCAATCAACCTGACATTAACATACACATACATTGACCATTTGATCTCATCAGCTGGTTTCTACAGATAGAAAATGTAAGAGTTTCCTCATGTTTGATATACAAATTGTGAGCAGACCTTCTCGTGGTAACCAAACGTGCGGATTAAAACAGCCTACATGTCTGATGTGAGCAACGAGAGGGTGAACATTGTTGAACCATTAGTCTAAGAGATCAGATTGCAAAAGATGTTACAGTTCCATAGACATTGGCATGAAAAATCAAAGAGCGAAGGGAGTTTTGACCATATGATTTGTGTTTTGTTTCATACCCTGAGTAAGACTGTGAGTAATGAGTAAAACAGAAATATCCCGATTGCGATTCCAAGGTAAGGTAAGAGCTGAAACCATAAAAGTGTCTGAGACTTAAAGTTTGTACAACTAAAAGAAAAACCCTTGGTTTGTTTGCAGAGGTTGACAGGGAAATAAATGGACATCACAAATGTAGCAGTAAACTTACAGTCCCAGTTGACCAGTGAATAGCTTTGAGCGCACCACGTTCAAATATGCTTCTATGAACAAGTCAAGGAATATACTCTTTGATAGCATCACAGCTGAAAATGATCATATAAGTTTTAAGAAAGATAAAATTTCTTAGCCTTGTTTGTTTCAAGGATACATCTGAATGGCACCAATAATTGCGCCGAAAAGGTCCATAAAAGATATGACCTCAATTCTGTCTGCATTTTTCACAAGGAACTCCTATAGGAATAGGGAACAAGTAGACTAAATTTCCAATATTTTTAAGAACATTATCTACTTCCTGACTGAAAACTTGCTTACCTCACTGACATTACTGACAGTATAAAAGGTTGCTCCAGCTAGAACAAGAAAATCTCCTTTGACAGGATTACTTTCACCTGAAAGCGACCATAAACATGCTTAAATAGAGTGTTTACTTGCAGGCTTGTGATGAGTGAAGCCATGGTAATAAAAAAAAAAGAGAGAAGTAGTGAATCATATTAAAAACTATTACCAGCTCGATCGCCAGCATGAACATCAGAAAAGACAACCATGACAACACCAAGAATACAAATAACCACACCACTGATCTTCATCAATCTGTATTTAGTTTTCAGAAAAACCCAAGTCAAGATCATAACGCAAGGGATAGTCCAACAGTCCAGTAGCATCACACTTGTCATTGATGTGTGCTGATACGCCTTCACCACTTAAAAACCAAAAATATATTACTTTCACAACACATACATCAGGTAAAGTAACATATTTCCAAAATGGCATTAGTTTATCAGAAAAGGCCAAGGATCAGTTTTAAAGCCGTTAGAAGAGTTGTTTCAGTTAGAAGACTGATACAAGCAGTATCTTAGAGGGTTAAAAGAGTTGTTACTATTTACTAAAGTCTACAAATTAACCAAGGGTTATGGTGAGAGTAACCATGGTTTGTTTAGGTTATTCTCTAGTCTATCTCTATAAATATGGGGGGAGAAAGTTAGAGAGCATTATCACGTATTTGGTGGTGAGTTTTAGGGGGAGTGGGAGGAGCTCCATTATCAAATTCCTTAGGTTCCTTTGTAATTCTGGTTCTATTAAGAGAATTAAATTTTTACATACATTATTGTTCAATTAAAATTATAAATACTTTTATGTTAAAACTTCTGTATCCCCAAAGTTTATTTCTTTCCTTTTTTTTTTTTTTTGCCCCGGGAAAATAATCTACAATATCTCAAAACCCTTTGGTCAGGGTTCCAGTAGAAGCAACAATAAGGCTTTGTCCAAGTGTTTCACTTTCACCATCCTCCTCATCGAACAGCTTCCTCTGCTCCTCCTCATCTTTCTCCTTCCTGAGGATATCAAATAAACCATGGATTGTTTAGTACTGTTGTTGATGAAGCCATTAATAAGTTAAAGAAAGATTAGGGAAATACTGTACATTGAGTATATGATTAGTCCAATAGCTGTTGTAGCAAATGCTAAATAGTAGAGCCAATCCACCTGACATTATAACACACATACATAACCACTTGATCTCATCCGTAGTTTTTAGAGAAAACTTTAAGTATATAAACTGAAATGTAAGAGTTTTCTTTCTGGTGTTAGATATACATAAAGTGAGCTATATAACCTTCTCATGGTATGCGAAAATGCGGATCAAAACCGCCCACATGTCTGATGTGAGTAACGAGAGGGTGAACATTGCTGTACCATTGGTCTGAGAAGATCATATCTCAAAAGATGTTAAATGTCTCAGAGGCATTGACATGAAAAAAGAGAGTTTTGATCATATTACCTTGAGTACAACCGGGAGTAATGTGCAGAATAGAAACACAGTGCATGCGAATCTAAGGAAAGGAAAAACCTGAAACGATAAACTTTGTACTACTGATGATAAAAGAAAAGTATTTCGTTTCCAAAGACTGACAGGTAAAGGGAAAGGGATATTTACAATATCAGCTGACCAGTGAATAGCTTTGAGCTCACCGTGTTCAAATATGACTCTATAAACAAGTCAAGGAACTTCAAGGAGAATGTGCATATAAGTCGTCTAAGAAAGAAACATAACAAGTCATAGCTTTTTTTTCTTGGTCTAAAGGATACATCTGAATGACACTAATAATGGCTCCAAAAAATCCCAAGAAGGTCAAAAGCTCAACTGTGTCTGCATTCTTCACAAGGAACTCCTATAACAAAAGGAACAAGGAAAACTTTGTTACTTTACGTTTATCGGGTTATGAAGCAGTTTGCAAAGACTTGCTTACCTCGCTAGTATTACTGATAGCATATAACGTTGCTCCAGCTAGAACAAGAAAATCTCCTTTGATAGGATTACTTCCACCTAAGAAATAAAAGCCACCATCATACTATGCTTCGTTGAGTTTTACTCACGCTCAAGTAACGAATCAGTTTCTTCGGTTTACCTGCTTGGCTTCCTGCATGAACGTCAGAAAAGACTACCATGACAACACCAATGATACATATAACCACACCAATGATCTTCATCAGTCTGTATTTTGTTTTCAGGAAAAGCCAAGTCAAGACCAAAACGCAAGGAATCGCCCAACAATCCAGTAGCATGATACTCGTTAATGATGTGTACTGGTTCGCCTTCACCACTGTAAATATATTTCATCATTGTGCAGGTTAGTAAACTAAAATAGGAACCAAAATGTGATGGAAGTATAAACATTTCTAAGAACATACTCTCTAAAATCGCATTAGATTGTTCAAGACTTCAAGCCAAAGACCAGGACAAAAGAAGATTATTATGTCAATAAGAACAACACTCACCAAGAAAATTAGCCTCCACCTCAACTAAAGCAAGGAGTAAATAGTGATACCACTTTGCCTACAACAATTGAAGATATGATCAATATACTTGCTGTAATCGTATGATCCGTAACACCGAACAAAGAACTTTGTAAAAGAACGTATTATCTTTTATTGATTTTAGAAACTGCTCAAAACTAAAACCTTAATTTTCTACTTGTTGAACACCTCTCAACATAGCCTTTTATAGGAATAGACATCTCCTATTCCTATTAGAAATAGTCAACTCCTATTTCTATTAGAACTCCTAAACTAGAGTTCCTATTCCTAATCGAATTACCTAACACTTGCTAGTTAATATATAGACTCAAGAAGAGAAATTTCAATACTAACCTTAATTGTTTGTCTTCGGTAAAGCATGATACCTCCATAGACGATTACCAGTAACATATAACCGAGGAATGATTGTGATGTTGGAACATTTATTCCTAAAAGATTTCAAAATTTTGTAAATCCATCAATGTATAAAACCAAATCAAAACCTGTGTAAACGATTGATGAAGACTTTTTTTCATACAGATCATGAATCTCTGTGATCGAACCTTAAAGCATGCATATATAAAAGATATACCAAAAAGGAAAAACTTTAAAACCTTTCCTGGCGAGCTCTGATGATGTAAAGGCATTAGAAGTACATAGAAGAGAGAGGATCTGTCCCAAGCCAAGTCCAATCAAAGTCTTCTTCTTATTCATCTCCTTGAAATTGAAACTCATTACCATTTCCTCTGTTTCTTCAATTTGTTGAAAAAAAAAAAAAAATGAAACCACAGCTGCAGAAGAAGCTAAGATTCTCCGGTGAATTTATAAAGATACAAATACAAACATATCAGGGAAATGTGTAATTTAGTTGCCACTACCAACCGTTGACATTTTAAGCTTAGTTTTGTTTTCTTCTGTTCTTTTCCCTTCTAATCAGTTAAAGCTTAGTTTAATTAAGTAAGAAGTGTAACTTTTGTATTTGTTTTTTTTTTTGTTGGTTAAACTACTTTTGTATTTGTTGCTTAATTTATATAGATTTTTAGGAGGACGATATTTATATACTTTGCTAGTGTTACAAACTATTACCAGTTATTGAAATATGGATTTATTCCCCCGGGCAGTGCCCACATTAAGAAAATAGAAACACTCGCCTATGACCCATTTTTTTTTTTGTCAAACAAAGACCCCACATTTTTATAAATTGATTTTATACATTTATTCTGAGATGCTTAATTTTTAATATAAGCATTACTTGTTAATAATATGTGGATTTTAATTCAAGATTTTCAAGCATCTTTCATTTTTCCTGTTTCATTTTCTTTTTATGCAATATCTCTTTTCTTTTACTTATAATTAGCTTTTAATTAGATATAAAATACTTTTATGTACATTTTTCTTTTAAAAGTTAGACTTTTATCTAAAAAGTCTCCATATCTAATTTTAAATCTTTTTGCTATAGTTTTTAAAGTATCTCAAATATTAAAATTGACTTTAACAATGAATATTTAAATCTAATTTAGATTATAAAAAATTTGAACATAAACTATTAGTCGCCTGGCCTCGGGCCTTTAAAATGGTAAGAACGACTCTGCCCCACGGTGTAACTTGTAAGAGTAAGATAGATTGAAAAATAGATCAAATAAAGTAATTAAACAAAAATTAGTTTTTTTTCGTCAACATAATATAGTTAAACATTAGGATTGTGACAAGAAAATAAATTTTAAACATAAATGTGAAACGCGCGAAAAATATATTAAAAAGGAAAAACATTATATAGGGCTTTGTGGGCCTCTTTGGGCATTTATGGGTTGCAACGGCGTGGAGAACGAGTTCAAAGCCTAAAACGTAATTAACAAAAAAATATGGGGATAGAATTGGAATTCGGACAATTAACGAATATTGGTTTGTTGTCTTGTCTCTCTAAAACCTCGCCGGCGTCACCGCCAAATTGATCGCCGGTCAGCCACCGACGCTCTTCTCTTCTTCTTCTATTTTTTTTTTGTCAAACAAAATAATTGTTGTTTTTCTTCTTCTATTATGTAAACTAAAAACATTTGTTTTTTTTTTGGCATTTGCATTCGCCATCAATAAAATAATTTTATATAAAAGTGTCTAAAATCTTTAGTTCACTGTGAAAAATGTACAGAAAATATATAAGGCTAACGTAAACAAACAATTGTGACTTTTGTAATTTGAGTGAACATATCATTAATATATCAAGAAATTGAAATAGAACATATATATATATATTGACGTCAAAGGCAACTTTCGATCAGAAGATTTTAGTTTCTTAATATATATATTTTTAATTTAAAAATATTCAAACATTTTTAACATTTTTTATTCAGTTGTAGTTTTGGACTACTTAAAGAAATTAACTAAAACATATTAAAAAAAAATTAACTTTAGAAGAATGTTCATAACATTTTTTGTTTTTCGTTTTGAATATCAGAATCAGAAAGAAACAGTTGACCAGATTAGGTCAAAGTGTTTGAAAGGAAAAAAAAAACGCGCAAAAGAAGAGAAGGAAAAATCAAAATAGAATGTGTGGTTTATCCAGAAGATAAAAAAAAAAGACAAGACCATGGAAAAATGACGTTGACATAAAGCAAACTAAGAGATAAAGTAATACTAGTACTGTACCATTAATTAAATAAATATCTTTGTCGACCCAAAAGATTTTTCATAAACCGCGTTTGCTTCTCTGTCTCCTCCATTTATATCATCTCTGTCTTTGCTCAAAGCTTTACTGTCAAAGAGATTCATTTCCCCACGTCTGTTTAGTTTCTCTCTTCAATCTCTTCTCTAACCCAAGATTAAACACACACAACACAAAAATATAACCAATCTTTTGGTAGACTTAGAGATAAGTTGCTTCTCTCTATTCATTCATTATACGACTTCTCTTTACAGGTAAATTCACTTGTCTTTAATTTATTATTATAATCTCTAAATTTGGTTTGTTTTTTTTTGTTTCTTTTTGGGAATAAATGTCTATTCTTGATCATTCCTCTCTGTTTCTCTTTGCTTTTGACACATTCTCTTAGCTGTTTTTTTTTTAATTTCTTTTATCTCTCTGTTTTTAAAATCTTTTTGAGAGTTTCGAGTTGTTTTGAGTTCTTTGGGTTTCCCAATTTTCTCCAAGAGCTCAAACCAACACCTTTCGTCTCTTCCTGCTCATATCTTTGCCAAATATTCTTAGATCCATCTTTCTCATTTTAATTCACGTTTTTGGTATGTTTCCGATGGATTCTGATTATCATCGTCGTGGTCCGGTGGTAAGAATCATATAATTGGAAAAAGCTTTGATTTTTTTTCGAATCTGTCTCTTATTTCCAAATTAAGCATTCTTGGGTTTGTGTAAAGGTCTTAACTTTAGGCTGAATCTCGAATCAATGCGCATCACAATCCGTAGCTTAATGGGGATATTTATTTGAAATTTGGAATCTCAATATGTTAATCCTTAGAAATGTTCAGCTACACTCAGAGATCAAAATTGTTGATGTTGATTTGAGATTACTTACTTTAGCTCTGTATTGGTTGATAGATATATGTTGTAATTAGTGACAAATCATTTTTAGAGTTGATTCGTTTTGCAATGATGTTGATGATGATGATGACATTGCAGGCGAACGATCGTTCACCAGCTCACTTTGTTAGGCTGGATAAACCAAGAGCTGTAGACGATCTCTATATAGGCAAAAGAGAAAAAATGCGTAGGTGGTTGTGCTGTGCTTGCCACGTTGAAGAACCTTACCACTCTTCTGAAAATGAACACCTGAGAAGCCCTAAGCACCATAATGATTATGGTACTGCTCTTTTGTTTCAAAACTAGTTGTTGTGATTTCTTGGCCATGACTTCATTATTCTTGCTAGTAACAGATCTTTTTCTGTTTTTGTTTTGTTGTTATTGAAGGGTATCACAATAAAAAACCACCGGTTGCTTTGAAGCCTGATGCTTTGAAGGAGCCTCCATCTATTGATGTGCCTGCAATCTCATTGGATGAGCTGAAAGATAAGACTGATAATTTTGGATCAAAGGCGTTGATTGGTGAAGGATCATATGGAAGAGCCTATTATGCAACGTTGAAAGATGGGAAAGCAGTGGCGGTGAAGAAGCTTGATAATTCAGCTGAACCTGAATCAAATGTTGAGTTCTTGACTCAGGTCTCAAGGGTTTCGAAGCTGAAGCATGATAATTTTGTTCAGCTATTTGGTTATTGTGTTGAAGGGAATTTCCGTATTCTTGCTTATGAGTTTGCTACAATGGGATCTTTACATGACATCTTACACGGGAGAAAAGGAGTCCAAGGAGCACAGCCAGGTCCAACACTTGATTGGATCCAACGGGTGAGGATAGCAGTTGATGCAGCTAGAGGACTTGAGTACTTACATGAGAAAGTTCAACCTGCGGTAATACACAGAGATATTCGATCTAGCAATGTGCTTCTCTTTGAAGATTTTAAAGCCAAGATAGCTGATTTTAATCTATCGAATCAATCTCCTGACATGGCTGCTCGTCTTCATTCTACAAGAGTTTTGGGAACCTTTGGTTACCACGCACCAGAGTAATGAATGCTTCTGAAACAAGAATTGATCACACTATTCTTGAGGAAGTAAAAGATTGTAACTTTACATTTTTGCTGTTGCAGGTATGCGATGACTGGTCAGCTGACACAGAAGAGTGATGTTTATAGTTTTGGTGTAGTGCTTTTGGAGCTCTTGACTGGTAGGAAACCTGTTGATCATACGATGCCTCGTGGTCAACAAAGTCTTGTGACTTGGGTAAAGTACTAAAACTCTCTTCTTTAATTTCTAAGGATAATCTTCCTTTCAAATTGACTGAGTGTTCATGGCATTTTCCATCTGACTTCAGGCTACTCCGAGGCTAAGCGAAGACAAAGTGAAGCAATGTGTTGATCCAAAACTGAAAGGAGAATATCCTCCTAAAGCTGTTGCAAAGGTAAAAGCTTCATCTTTTTGACGGTTTCATCTCTATAACCGGTGAAACCACTTTTGAGGCTAACCATGAAATGTTTTTTTTTTCCTTTTCCTTGTGCTTGCTTCAGCTCGCAGCAGTAGCAGCGTTGTGTGTGCAATACGAATCAGAGTTTAGGCCGAACATGAGCATTGTGGTAAAAGCTCTTCAACCATTGTTGAGGTCATCAACAGCAGCAGCTGTTCCAGTCCAGAAAACTTGATTCTTCTGTGTAATAATAATAATGGGAGATTGGTTTCTGTTTCATATGTTGCCGTATCATATAAATGTGTTCTTAAGTGTCTTTTTGTCAGTTGCGATGTATATGTTTATTAAGGTGGATGAGTAGTGATCTGTTGTGTCTTTTCAATTGTTTGGTGGAGTCTGTTTATTCTTATAAAATCTATATTCTATATCTGGTTTGTTCTTTTGGGATTTTTTCTCTCTTTCTTCTATATCATTATTTTTTCTCTTCATGGAATACTTGTAAAGTTTTCAGATACAATCTTGAAAGGAATATTCATCATAACAGGTCTTGTACTTTTAGTTACTTATTCAACATATTTCAGAGGAATGAGTCATTCAAAACACTGGATTAAGAAATGCTTCTCGAATAGGGCCGGTTTGACTAAAATCACTTGCTGAAAAAATATGCTTTATATGTATATAAGAACCCAACTGTGATGGTAATGTATAACAAGAGAAACAAGAGCAAAAAAGTGACCTGATATTTTGCAAAAATCAAAGAATACAATACTATATATCCAAAATACATAAATCACTTACCAAGTTTGTTCACTCTATCTTAAAACAATACAGCTTCAGACTTGAGAGGTTCTTCAACGAACTTAAACCGACTCTTGAGAGAAGTAAGAGTTGGTTTCATGAAGTTTGCTTCACAGTATCCTCTGTTCTGCTAGTATGCGACTTGAAAACCCCCAAATTCTAGAATATTGTTGGCCAAACGAATTCTTCAGAACAAAAATCCTGCAGTGACAAGGTGCAAAAGTAGACGATTCTCCATATTAATAACACTCGGGAACTACTGGAGTAACTTTACACTCTGAAATATAGGTTATTTCTAGAGCTTGCTTTGGTAAGATCTATCTAGATGATCATATTTGGGAGCTTGAAAGGTAATATGATGAAGTTTGGAGAGAAATTGTTACCTACTCTTAAGAAACTTCTCATCTGGGAAGAAGCGGGGTTCTGTCATCTGATTCACCGCGATGACTAGCCTGAACAGACACAGAGACAAAAAGACAATAAACATTAATATCAACTTCAGTTGGGGCAAATACAAGAACTGCCTTCACAAATTTATTCGTCACCTCTTCATTTGCTCCTGCTGCCATGTTGATGAATGAGTCATTATTAGCCCTGAAGAAAATAATAGAGAAAGAAGTTAAATGGTATAAATACTGCGCATGTATCTGTTACATAACTTTCCACTGATTAAACATGTCTAAAGAAGATTTGATAAACACAGTTAATGATAAAGATGTATGTAAAACTGACACTAACCTGTGAGTATCCTTTGCACTGCTTAATTCTAGGTTCCCGTTCTGTTGTTGCTTGTCTCTCGCTTTGGCAAGTGGTGAAAAGAACTATATGCATAAATGAGTCAAAACTAAATTAGATGGAAAAGATTTTTTATGTAAAATTGAGTCAACGGTTCAGATGTGTTTACCTGGTGCATTGAAATGAAAACGATAGAAATTCCAAGAAGGAAGTTCATGGTTATAACATGTCCAAAGAGTGCTGCAGATGCTATGCCGGTAAATATTGTGGCAACTGTCGACGAATATTTCTTCAAGATTGTATCTGCAAGCATCAAATATGAAGACAACTAAATATCCATGATAAAAATCTTGCTGTAAGAACAATTCCCTTGAGTATATATAGCACAATCCACAATCTTCGGATATGTTAGAAAAGCATCTAGACTCAAACAAGCTAATTCATAAATTAAATGAATCTAATAAAACTTAGTCAGTATACCAGCATATTTGAAGAAAAAGGAGGATAGAATCCCTTGTGCTGCGTTGTTCAGTATCAGAAACATGGTAGCCCTAGAATGTCCTTGTAGGATGTCAAAGCTGTCAGGACCTGTCAATATCATGGTAAATTGCTCAGCAATGCATCTTGAAGTTTTAAGGATTACCTAACATGATTTTCAAGAGCTACTATGGTGCTTAAAACGTATTACTTTTTTGCCACTTTTAAAGTAGAATGCATATACCTTTATATATAACCGTTCCTAATATTCCAAGAAAGTTGAATATCGCACCATAACCATAGAGAAATAAATTCTGTAACAGAAAAAATGGTTCAATGAGATAAACATACACAAAAAAAAGGTCAAAAGAAGAAGACAACACATAAGTAAAAGACCATGATCCTTGAATTTGAAATGACCAAGAACTTGAGCTATGTACTCTAAGCTGATACTAGTGATAACAGAGCTAACTAGACCAGAAAATAAAATGGGTTCAACGATCCAAGGTTCTTTGCTTCTAAAGAGCATCAGGTTTAGAGAAGTTTAAGACAATTGTAAAGTGGCTAATTTCATTCCATTAACAACACACATCATATCATTTCCAAGAGTTACAAGTAACCAATCACCAAAAGCTTCCATGTTACAAGCATATCATTTCCCTGATACAAAATGAAAAAACAAAATGCATCAGGAATCTAACCTGAAGATAGATGCTTGTGTCATACTGACTCTTTAGAGCATACTCGTTGAAAACAGATGCCATTGACGGGACAGTAACCTGCATGTGAATTTTCAAATTAGCCTCTAGCATGAATTACAACCTTTTCATAATGCACAACCAGGGAAGCACAGGAAGTCAGATTATGAGAACGGAACCACTTCCATACTTCAATATGAGCAAATATAAGCACGGGAAAAAGATACTTACAAAGATAACGGTACAGACATATGCACCCGTAGCAAGAGGAATTCCAATGGCAGTAGCACCTTCAGGAAGAGAACGCAGTTGATTTACACTAATCCCTATCAGCAACAGAGCAAGTGCCTCCCACTATAAGAAAATTAAAGATAAGCAGCATTTCAGCAATATGAATATGGAAACATATAAAATCCAATAAAGAATAAGAGGTAACTATGAAAGGAAGGTTCCACACAAAGCTCCACAATAATATTGTCTGCTATTGAAAGCATACATATAATCAAAAAGAATAACTGAATCTGACCTGTATGATAGAAAACCGTCGCTTCATTATCATCTTTAATAGAACAGCAATGACCAGAACCTTTAAATTGCTAAGCATCTTCACAGTAGCAGGATTGAAATATAGCTGGCACATCAGAAACTTTCATTATTGTATGAAAACTAAAAAAAGAAAACATGAAAGAATGAAAGATAGAACCAAATAGTACAAACTGAGAAGGACAGGTAAATAAATCCAGTGCAATACACAATTTTACAATTATGTAAACAGCTGGCCGACTCAAAGGCAACATGACTAAACGCAATGACCGCCATGTCTTAGGGTAAAAGAAGATAAGGCAAAAAAGAGAAGTGTATAAACTTCTCCTTAGAAAATGGTAAATTCCATTATCTGATTAAGGTACGCTTCAGTAGTATCTAACGTGGAAAGATGGAAAGTAAAAATAATATAGGATCAACAAAACTGGAATAGATAGAAAACCACATGACATACTCTTGCTATAAAGCCAAAACCTCGAACAATAGACCTCACTACATTTCACCAGCTTAATTAAACTTAAGGATGCCAGAATGAAAGTTGACAAGTGGCTATACCTGCATTGTGAACTTCAGATAGTTATTAATTGCATACAACAGGGCTGGAACAGCAAGAAGCACATTGTTTCGAGCTGCCTGCAAAAAGAAGTCATGTCAATGCAATCTGCATTCTAAATAGTCAAGCACGAACTCAGAAATTTTTAAGTTTAGCAGGAAAAAAAAAGTTACAAGAAAACTCAAATATTGTATATATATCTACTGGTCACATTTCAAACAACCGTGCATTGACATACCAACCCGTAACTCTTCAAACCACCAGATTACTAAAGTCTACAAAATCTAATGAATTGTATGAAAAAAGAAGATGATACGTAGATGAGATATGGTTAGTGAAGAAGCTAGCTTCAGATTTGATAATAATATTCCATACCACAAATCTAGTACAGTAGCTTTGCAATACACTAGACCTCTTTAATTGACAAAGAAGAGGTACCTGGACAAATGTGGAAAGAGATAGAAGAGGCTTTTCTCCAACTTTTTGGTGCCTGGCCTACAATTTAAACACAAACATTTGAGTATTAATAGACAATCCGAGACTCAAGAAAATGGGTAACAATTCGAAAATCAAGGAATTCTCTTTATGCACAGAACTGAATGGGATCTTTTTCACATTCGCACTACCCGTTAATCAACATCAGTACTTCCACCAACAACGAAAAAGGAGCAAAGTTGTAAATTAAACTTGCAGTAACTAGACAAAGTTACATGAAATTTTAGTATTTTTCATCTATTACTGCAGAAGAAACATCTAGCAAACAGTCGTAGATACTAGAGTATAACTTAAATGTCCCACTAAAAGAATTGAGATTCACAAACCTGGATTAAAAGCATCACGACTGCAAAAATAACTTTTGCGATTTCTGTCAAGAAGTTAACACTAATAGGGCTGAAGTTGAACTTCCCATCCACCTTAGACATGTACACCAAGACAGGCTGGAAAGGAAAAGTATGTAACTTTTAAAGTGATTTACACAAGAAATGATGAGCTGAGAGGAAAAAGAACAAGGCTGGTATGCATATAGTTGTCCAACAGGATTCAAAAGCAGATGGTCCAACAAAGGAAATGTCATGGAAACCATGAAATGCAGCTCTCATAATAATATTGTAACTCAAGTTGTCTTAGGTAAAATCGGAATGAGACGATTATTACCTGTAGACCAACAAGCATGCAATCACCTACAATCAAAAGGACATTGAGGACACGTTGTTTAGAGGAGACCCTAATCTTGTGGTCGTCATAAGCCCTTGAAATAGTTTTGCTACCGGGAGAGACCAATTTTGAATGACACACACTGCACTCAGCTATCCCGTTCTTCATTTGTCTTTCCCAATCTGACAATTTCCAGACTGAGCCAATGCCTAATAAACAACAACAACAACTCATGATGATCGCCAGAAGATACCAACTTTAAGTGGAATTTGAGCTAAGATCAAATCAATCAAGCGATATGAACTTAAACATAGATTCTCACATCACCACAATCTAAACCCACAATCAGATCTCAATAGCTGAATAAAATCTCAATAATAGATCTCAAAAACCCAAACATAGATCTCAAGCCGCCATTAGAAGACTTGTGGGTTCATTGCAAAAATATCAAATTCGTGAGTAGATCGATCAAACTAACCTCAATTGACCTAAACGATCAGCTTAACAAAACATTCCCCTTCAGCCACAAGTCGTATTATTATCTCTTCCCACGCAGATCCAGAACTCGAGTTGCAGAGGGAATTCACTAATCCCTTGCTCTGAATTGCAGAAATTGAACAAGGAATATTCAGAGATGAGAGATTGAATCAATGAGTCGTCGTTGTTCGCAAGTGCGCTCGTATTTTCTCACACGACCTTTTTTGCTTTGATTTCACAGCAACATTTTCTTATTTTTCCTTTCTTAATTACGGTAATTTAATGAGATTATCTAAACAGCCATTTATTAATTTACAGTAGATTTCTTTGTTACAATTATTTAAGAATGTGCCTAATTTTTTCTCATTCTGTGTTAATTTAAATAAACACATTTTTTTGCAACAAATAAAAATATTACGCTTTCCTAGTATGTATGTAAGAAACAAAATTTAGATTGGCAATTTTGATGACATTATCACAATACTTTTTGAGAAATATATCTCGTGACAATGCTTAGTTTGGCTGATTATAATGAATACAAAATTCTTGATTCTCACATTTAAATTATTTAATATGATATCTGTTCAATTCATGTCTATTAAACTTATTTTCTCTGATATAAAAAGATTAGCTAAATTATTATTTTTATTTCTAAATAATTTTTTGCATAGATTAAAATATCAACAAAAATCATGCGTAGTGTAGTCGTTTATTTTTTCCAGCTTACACTTTTATGAAAGATAATAATAGTTCCATGAGTATATATAACATAATCTTCTCATTCTATTAGTTGAAGGAAAACCAAAATTGAATCCTATCCATATTTTTAGATTAAAACCAAGAAGCGATGTTTTTCTTAGAGAAGTGAACAGTTTGCCAAGAAAAATGTCACAACTTACGGAAATCAAACGACAATATGGATAGGATCAATGATAAGATTAGAGTTTTCTCTTTCCAAAACTTTTTGATTTGATATCTTTTTTTGGAGAGAAACCGTTGATGAGCTCAATAACCAACTAAACATTTTCAATGCAATTATTTTTACTTATCATGAATAGTTACCAAAATCAACTACATTTAAAAACATATAAAAGAAGACACAGAGTTGCTTATAATAATTATTTTTACTTAATCATGAATAGTTTCCAAAATCAACTACATTTAAAAACATATAAAAGAAGACACATAGACTTGCGGCTTGAACAAGTATATGAGGACACAGTCAAACCAAGTACGACCAAAGCTTTTACTTTCATAGTAACAATAATGATCATATAAATTTGATTTAACTCTTCTAATTTAATTTCCATGTAGCTGTTTTATACCTATAATGATCATATAAATCAGATCTCATATGCTCTATAAAATCACAATTAATTAGAAGGAATGAAGGAATATAGATCTCAACACCAAAACATGGGTCTAAGCCGCCAGCAGAATAAATGAACCTGACCTGCATGATGGAAAATAGCCTCTTCATTATCATCTTCAATAGAACAGCAATTACCAGACCTTCGGATAGCTAAGCATCTTTACTGTAGAGGATTGAAGTATTGCCGGCGCAAAAACATTCGTTATACAGGAAAAAAATTAGACACAAATTACATGAAATAGTTCAAGCCGAGAATTACAGGTAAACAGACCCACTGGCCGACTCATATATCTATCACCAAAAGAAAACAAGACAGGTACCACAACGACCACCAGGTCCTAAGGAAGAAGATTGGGCTGGAAAGGGAGTTATATAAACTTTGTCTTAGAAAATGGTAATTCAGTCATCTGTTTAGGGTGAACATAATACAGGATAAAAAAACAGTATAAATGAATCACCACATGACATGCTCTTGCCACAAAGCCAAACCTCAGATGGTTACTAATTGCATTCAACAGGGGTGGAACAGCAAGAATCACATTGTTTGTTTCCAGCTGCCTGCACAACACACTCATGTCAATGTGATCTGCACTATAAATGCTTTGCTCTTGCCACAAAGCCAAACCTCTTATAAGTTTCAAATTCAGCAGAAAATTAAGTTATAAAAAAAACTAAATTATTATATATATCTAATCTGTTTAGAAACACCCACATTCCAAAAGTCTACAAAACCTAATGAACTTAGGAAAACGAAGGTAATTATGTAGCTGAGATGTGTTTCCATGGCATATGCTAAGCTATCAGGTAATGAAAGGACAAAAAAACTAGCTTCAGATTTGAGAATACACCAGATCACAAATCTAGTACAGAAGATTGGCAAGAGACTAGAGTCACTAGACTCTCTTAACTGACAAAGAAGATGTACCTGGACAAATGTGGAAACCGACAGAGGAGGCTTCTTCTCCCCAACTTTCTGGTGACTGGTCGACTCAAATGTCTATCACCAAAAGGCAACATGACAGAAAACACAATGACCACCCTAGAAGATAGTAATTCAATCATCTGTTTAGGACAGACGAGTCTGATATGGAAAGTAACAAAATACGGATCAGCAAAATTGGTATAGATAGAACACCGTCTGACAGGTTCTTGCCAAAGAGCCAAAACCTCTGTCAATAGACCTCACAACATGTTAGCGGCATAATTAGTGGCTGTACCTGCATTGTGAAGATCATATAGTCACTATTGCATACAACAGGCTGGAATATCAAGATGCTCATTGTTTGTTTCCAGCTGCATGCAGAAAACTCATGTCAATGCAATCTGAATTATAAACAGTCGAGCAGTTGAACATACAAGTTTGAAATTCGGCAGAAAAAACAAAATAAGTTGCAAGAAACCAAATATATATAAATTGGTGTGTAACATCCATATTTCAAAAGTCTGCCAAATGATCGGTAAAAACAACAAGGTGACAAGTAGTTGTGTTATGATTTTATGACATGCCAAGGTATCTTCAAGAAACTAGCTTCAAATTTGAGAATGTGCCATAGTACAAATCCAACACAAAAGCGTTGCGATAGATTAGGCTCTCTTTAATCAACAAAGAAGAGGTACCTGGACAAATGCGGAAACAGACAGAAGAGCCTCCTCTCTAACTTTCTGGAGTCTGGCCAACAAACAAACAATGTAAAACAAATAGACCACAACTATTCTTACAGAAAAAAATGCAATAATTCGAAAATCTAGGAATCGTAATGTATGCACAGAACTGAACACTAGAACTTCCAGCAAAATAAAAACAAAAGGGCAAAGTTATACTTTGAGTAATCTTACAGAAACTATAGCCAAACTATAGCAACTAGTCCTCGATAATAGAATATAACTTAAATGTCCCGCTAGAAGAATTCAAGTACCGAAGTCAATTCAGAAACATACTTGAAGTAAAAGCATCACGATCGCAAAAGATTTGGTGATCACTGTCAAGAAGTTGATGCTAATAGAACTGAAGTTGAAGTATCCATTCACCTTAGACATGTACACCAAGACATGCTGCAAAGGAAAAGTTTCAAATGATTTAAACAGAAAAATGAGGAGCAGAGAGGAAAATGAACAACGCTGATATGAATATGGTTGTGGAAAATATGTCAGAAGTAGATGGTCCATCAAAGGGATGTCATGGAAGCTATGAAGTTGGGCTCTGGAAATAACTTTAAAACTAAAGGTGTCTTAGCCAATAGTCTTTATCATCTAAGTGCCATAGCATTAAAGATCGTGGAGATCGTGGTTCATCAAAGGCAAACATGCAGCTTGATACGCATTGGGCCAGGCCGGCCCGAATCCCGTCCAATATGGATTCGGAAAAGCCACCCCTTTTATAAAAAGGCTCAATTCAACCTCCTTTGTTGTGTCCGATCCTCTTCGATTTATAGATATTAGATAGTGTGTGCTTTTACCTTCCGTCTAGTTTGTGCCTCGATCTCGCTTCTTTCGAGCTTCAAGTAAGTTGATGAGCGCTAAGTATCCTCGTTATTGTATTACCTTTCCCTATATTAAAATTTAGACGTAATCTTATGCTGATGATTTATAAATAAAGTTAAACTATATGACCAACACGAAAAATTACAGTACTAGTAATTTACATGGTTTTGAGTTTTAAAACGTTAATTTATCCCTTTTTATTAGATTAGACGTAATCTAATTAATTCTTATGTTTTAGATTAGAAATCCAAGTTTATGTATATCTTTGCGTTGATACCCTAATTTTGGTCTGTTGAATTTTGTTACTAAATTAGATCTTTTTGGATTTTGGTCTCTTTGTCGCCGGAATAATGATCGTGACTTGGCTAGCCGGGAAACCCAAGAATGAGATCTATAAGCTCCAAAAAAACAATAGACGACACAAACAAGGTATCATATGTTTTGATGTTTTAAAGTTGTTTTTGGACATTTAAAGAATAGAGCGGTGATAGTTTTATTGAGCTCACCTATAATTTGTTGTCAAATTAAATCCTTTTATAGTATCAATCTAACAATTTGGTTTTATTGTGCTTTCTCGTTACATCTTTCTTCACCTCATAAGACCCTCGAGTCCTTTAAACAAAATGAGAAAGTTCACCTGGAGAAGGTTGCCATAAAGCTTGAGGAAGCAAAAGAACATAGCCGGAAAAATGACAAAAACGGTACGACCAAATATCTTGCTTTTTATGACCACATTGATTGATTTAATTAGAACATATATATGAGTGTTGTCATTTTTTTTGTTGACAATGTTGAGCTGTACCCTTGCCGCCTTGCGTTGTCTTATATGTGTGTTGCTTGCGTTGTCATGCAGGTGTCTTACACTGTTTGAAAATCAAGATGATGCACGAGGGCGCAGCTCAATATAAACGGGATTTACAGCTGACTCTACATGAAGAAGTGAGATTTATTATTGTTTTTTCCTAAATCATTTTATATACTTTTAAGCCACGTTTGAATCTATTATCACCCCCTTTTTTTTTTTTTTAAACAGTTGATTTTGATGGAACGTGTGAAAAAGGAAGTGATTGAAGCGTTGCAGGATAAAGATTTCACAAACCAGAAGACTACGCATGTCTTTATTTACTTTTGTTTTCTCCTTTTAGTATTAACATCTTTTGTATTTATCTAGCTAGCTCATATTGTTGGCCTCTAGTAACCGATCATTGTGAAAGGGAAAGTACATATTTCAATTTTACGTACCCACCAATTTGCTTAACTTTTATTTTTTACTTTACATGTTTGCTTAATAACCAGACACTTTGAATAGAAAAAGTCAAAAAGTCAAAAACAAAAATAAAAATAAATCGTGATTCCAAAAAGAAAATATCGTTTAAATAACAAGTTTGGGCCTAGGCCGAGCTAAAAAGGCCCATTTTGATAAGCGCATGAGTTTTCTTCTTCCTCAGAGAGATCGAGAAGAGTGAGGGAGAGCCGAGAGATGGATTTCAACGACGGTACGTGGGCAGACGTGGTCCCGTTGACTCAGGACGATGGGCCGAATCCAGTGGTTCCAATCGCCTACAAGGAAGATTTTCGTGAGACTATGGATTACTTCCGTGCGATTTACGTCTCCGACGAGCGATCTCCTCGCGCACTACGACTCACGGAAGAAACGCTTCGCTTAAACTCCGGGAACTACACAGTAATCATTCTTTTCTACTTCTATGCTTTGTAGGATCTTTATTTGGGTTTAGCCGAGGGAATTTGTAGTTTCTGTCTGGCAAAACGAACTGATTAGAGAAAATTCGTTGAATTTCCGATAATCATTAGCTATTGAGCCTTTCAACTTTCGATTTCATAAATCCTCTTCAATTTTGAAGGTGTGGCATTTCAGGCGCCTAGTACTTGAGGCCCTTAATCACGACTTGTATGAAGAACTCGAGTTCATCGAACGCATTGCTCAGGATAACTCCAAGAACTACCAGTTGTGGTAAAGTTAATACCTTTTTTTCCTCCTGAAAGTTTTCTCTATCTATGACTAGTGTTTATACCGTGAAGTTGACTGATGACCACGTTTTTTGCGTTTGTGGGAATCATCAAAATTTGGATGCTATATTCCATATTGCATGTTCTGTGTATTTGAGATCAAAGTTTGTTCTTTTACACATTGTAGAGTTTATAGTGTCACATTATCTACTGCTTATACAGAGTTAACCCTTGGTTGTTTGCTTTGAGTGTGATGATCCATGGTTCTGCTCTAATCTTTTTGCTTTTCTCTAGGCATCATCGGCGATGGGTTGCAGAGAAACTAGGTCCTGAGGTTGCAGGGAGAGAACTCGACTTTACCCGGAGAGTACTTTCACTTGACGCCAAACATTATCATGCTTGGTCGCATAGGCAGGTTTGTGATCTCAAACCTTGCTTAAACACTCACTTGATGTATTTTTTTTTTTCTATTGATGTTGGGAAACAATCTTGCAGTGGACACTACGGGCATTAGGAGGATGGGAAGATGAGCTCGATTACTGTCACGAGCTCCTTGAAGCTGACGTCTTTAACAATTCCGCATGGAATCAGGTAATATGATTAATCAATACACACAGTAGGTTCTGTTTCTCAAATCTATCATTACCAATTCTCTCACCTTCTCCTTCTTGAATAACCTCTTTCCCTTAATCTTGCAGAGGTATTACATTATTACTCGATCTCCTTTGTTGGGAGGCCTAGAAGCCATGAGAGAATCTGAAGTCAGCTACACAATCAAAGCCATTTTAGCCAATCCAGGCAATGAGAGCTCATGGCGATACCTGAAAGCTCTTTACAAAGACAACAAAGAATCCTGGATTAGTGATCCAAGTGTTTCCTCAGTCTGTTTGAATGTTCTCTCCCGCACAGATTGCTTCCAAGGATTCGCTCTGAGCACCCTATTGGATCTTCTATGCGGCGGATTGAGACCAACCAACGAGCATAGAGACTCAGTGAGAGCTCTAGCTAATGAAGAACCAGATACTAACTTGGCCAAGTCGGTGTGTACCATTCTTGGTCGTGTTGATCCTATAAGAGCTAACTATTGGGCATGGAGAAAGAGCAACTTTACAGTGGCAATGTGATGACCCAAATCAGACATGGAACAAAATTGATTTTTAATGTTTGTTTATGAATCACATGAACATGTTTTTCATATATCAAAACAATCTCAATTTCTATGTTTCCCCTTCTTTTGATATTCAGTGATTCTTTCTCAAGAATGATTTTGCAGAACCAACAATGAAAGACTCGAAAGCCGTTAATGTATGTAACTTATAATCTGTGTGTGTGTGCTAAGCGCATTGCTTTCTCGAGTGCTGGGAAATTAACCGGAACAAAACCGAAACCGGTTTTCTGCTCGCAGATTTCTCCCAATCCAACGACAAAAATTAATTCATAAACATTCAATTTGATCTGAAAACAATCAATGCGCATTTTACTACTGAAGGGAATTTTTTTTTTTGAAGGCGTTGAAGTGGTCGAAGTCGGAAGCGTAATTTGGTCGAAAAGATTCATTCTTTCTCCGACAAGAATGTCCACATCTGGGTTTAGTCTGTTCCTCGCTCTTCTACAACTCATCGGATTCTTATTTCCGCTGAGAATTTCTGCAATTAGGTGATTAATTTTGGGTAATAGCTTTGTTCCTATATTTCGCTTATTCCTGTTTTGCTTCACTTGATTAATTTCCATAAGATTTCGATTGAATTTGTAGGAAGGATATCGGATTTTTAGAAGAACGGAGTTGCAGAACAACTGTCCAAGGAAGATATTTGATCTCCGATGATGAAGGTCACCCATTTTCTTGAAACATTCAACTTTACAACATTGAATCTCTTTACACAGAGATTTAGTGAGAAAGACCTTTTTTTTTAAGCATGAATGGTTTGTTGTTACAGGCAATGTGTGTGATGCTCTGTCATTGGAATCTCGAACTCGTTGTTGTCCATGGAAAGGAGAAAGATTCTCTTGTCAGTAAGTCATTATTTAAGAGTATCATAGCCTTTGATCAAAAACTTATTTGGTTTTTTAGACTAATGTGTTCTTAATCAGACTTTCTTTGTTTTGTGGTTTTGGTTTCAAGTGGATGCAACCTTCTTTCACAATGCTGCAACTCTTATGAATTTTGCGTTTCTTGCTGCTTAAATCCGTCTCGGGTACTCTATGAAACCTTTAGTTTTGTTTCGTTTTTTTTTTAGTTCAGATTTTTCTCTGTTCTTGCTTCATTTTATTTTTTTTGGTGCTCATGAGTATCTATCTATCTATCATCTGCAGACGCTTCTTGAGAAGGTGGTTAAGGTAAAAGTTGCAAAGCCGTCTACATCAGGTAACTTTTCGTTTAAGAGCAGCTTCGATTCTTAAACCGCGTAAATGTATTTGCATTTGCTAGATAACCAATGTTTCCTCTTTAGCAGGAACTTACAAGACTGTGTTTGATTTTTGTGCTGGGAGATGCCGCCATAATTCTGAGAGTGTGGTAAGCGATGTACTGTTTTTGTTTCAGTTAAAAAAATGTTTTACTTGTTCTTTTCTTGGCGAGTTTCTTGAAGTTATGTCATGATGTGGAGCAATTTAGTGTGGGATCTGAAAATGATGGAACGCTCTTGAAAAGTGTAATGAACCTGGATAATCATTATGGATAGCTTTAAACAGTGAGACATAAACTTTTTTTTACTGAAACTTCCAGGTTCATGAAAATGCTTATCATAGCAAGTTTCACCATTGTTTTTCTCTGACATCAAATGCTTCAGGTTAGCCTCAATAGCTTACTTATTCCTTTCAAATATCGTTTAAATGTCGAAATACCCTATCTCAAATGCATCAAATAACTGTAAAACAGGGGCGAATCTTACACAAGTTGAAACAAGACTTCTTGGCATTGATGTTATTGTCGGAAGGTAAAGCACCCTACACTGCTCTACTGTATATATGCTCTTGTGGAGACCATATTCTTAGACTCTTTATTTGATTGGTTTCCCAGGCAAGGAGATTCATGCGATGCAGTTTGCAAGTCACGTGGACAGTTATGTGTGATGAATAAACTTACACTACTCAATCAATGTGACGTGTAAGTTATTTCTTAAGCAACTCTTTTACCTGAGTCATCTTTTAAGCCAACCATCATGTTTCAGAGATTTTATACATGGATTAAAAACTCGCAATTTGGTGTTTTTGTTTCTTCTTCTTCTTTGATTGTTCAGTATGCAAAGATACATGACCTGCAAAGGCTCATGCTTAGCAAGTGCAGGAGCTGACCAACCTGCTGAAGTTGTCGATGATGCGCCCAGAGATTTGGTATTCCATCTTTGTTCTTCTTTTTTGAACCAATCATCAGTGAAACATTTCATTTACATCGCTTCTCCTGACTCAACTTTTGAATCTTGATCACAAACTGAGTGGTTCGATATGTCTGTGTTTATTCTCTTGGTTTTCAGTATCCTGGCGCATGCTTGTATACCCGGACCCAATCAATGCTTTCCTGTGACGGTTCTCACCAATACACCCGACGACTTTGCCCATGTGCCTAGAAACTAGTCAGTATTAATTAACTACTAAGGCTTGTGCCATAATTTTTTCTGCCTCTTGTAGCGGTTTTAGAATGCTACTTAGAACTCTGATCATGGAATTTTCTCATGGTGAAAGAAAACATATGTTTGATATATACATCAAAATATTTTACATATGCATATGACAACGTTTATTCATTTAGTACCACAGAATGACATAAACGCATCTGTCTACATCAACTGTAATGGTGTGTGGCCTACATTTAGAATTAACTACAAGGCTACAGAAGCATCAACGTATTCATTAGATCTTTGTCACACATTGAGGTGCAGCTTTCTTGCACAGAGCCAAAAATCACAACTTTGTATTCATTCATTATCTCTCTTTTCCCAAATCAGCAAAACAGGACACAACACAAGAGAAGACCTTTCAGGACAGATGTAGTTAAGTTGTTTCAGATTTGATCTGTCTTGAGTATGGATACATTAGTTTCATGATCTTAAGATGTGCAAGAACTAAAGAATTTTCACATTGATCAACAACCAAGAAAGACTTTTGGTTTTTATTCATCAACCAATGTTTTCGACTGTATTCATACATCCATAATCCCAATGAAACCACCATTGAAAAGAAAGAAGACCCAATTTAATTGATGATTGATTACAGAGATTCATTTATACTTTCACATTAATATCAGAAAAAAAAAAAAGAAGAAGAAGAAAGACATTAGAAGCGGTAATCAGTTTTAAATAGTCTCTTGTCTCCTCCTTTCTGTTCCTTAGCACCGGTACCTCTGTTTAGCCCTTCTTCTGCTTCTTCAACGTCATCATTATCATCTGTCACAAACGCGGGATGGCTTAAAACGCATTTCAGAAGCTGCGTTCCTCTCAACGCGTTTGTGAGCGGTAAGTGTCCTAAAGGCGTTTCATCGTTAAGCTCCCACTTGAATTCGTCAGGGAAAGCTCTGTAATTGTACTGAACAACCTCTGTATCAAGAAGCTTCATCCATTCAACTTTAATGAAGAATCTTGTGAAATCTTTCTTCACTTTTAACCAGATTTTGCGTTGCACGCTGTATCCGAATCTCCCGTCGCTGTGTTGAGTCCATAGATTGTCAATAGCTCGAAGATCTTCGGTTGAGATAGATTTCACCTCGGAGAAGAAAACGTAACCGCGTTTCACGGCGGCTTCTCCGGCTATCTGAATGAGTAATCTCCGAGTCTCCTCGTCGGCTTGTCGGAAGTTTTGATTGACGAGATGAGTAACCAAAACGTCGAACTTGGTCTCGGTTTCAGAAGTTACAGCAGTTGAAGCGGAGGCGTTTATTGTTGAAACGGCGGATACGGCGGCGGAGGAGGAGGAGGATGAAGCAGATGAGCAGATGAGTGAGAATGTTGCGGCGGAAGAGGGTTGTTTGAGGGAGAGAGAAGTGGGAGCAAAGTGAGATTGGGAATGGAGATTGAGGCGGTGGTTTTGGTAAGAAGAGGAATGGTGGTGGTGGTGGTGGTGAAGAGAGTTTGTGGTCGCCATTGATGGAGGAAGAGACGGAAGTCACGTCAGTAAAGTAAAGAGTGAAGTTGGAGGGTTTAAAGAAGAAGAAGAGAGGGAGAGAGAGAGATAAGGTGTAGAAAAAATCAGGAGCTAAGGCGGGGTCGATTCTGATTGGTCGCTTATGGGTCAGGTTCGATTCTCTTTTGTTTTTTTTTTCTATACTTTTATTTCCATTTTAATCGTGGAAAAAGATAAAATTTCAACAATTCTTTCTTTTTTCTTTTCACTAATTTCTAAGAATATTAATGTACACCATATTGTTTTTGATAACAGATTTTGTGTCTAAGTCATTTCTCTCGTTTTCCTTATTTAATGAAAGTCTTATAATCTCGAAAATATAAGATTTTAAGTATATTTTTATTGTTTTGCTAAAAAGATGGCAAAAAGTTTATCAATATAAGAAATTGGACAATATATATATTTAAATCTATCATGGTCAGAAAGCTATTTTCCACGTCACAATTTGTAACCACATATACATAATGGGCTTTTAATGGATTGAAGTTCATGGGCGTATAAGTAGGCCCATTATCTTGATACGAATACGACGTCGTTTACAGAGTCTGGTGGACAGGATCAGAAAAAGATGTATTTTAGTATTTTACAATGGCGCCATCTTTGAAGAGCGCAGCCGATGTTTTTTTTTGTTTGTTATTGACTTTATATATAAACGATCCATCGAGAGCAAAAATTTGCCATGTTTCTCTCCGGCGGAATGATATTGTGAAAACTAATCGGTGGGTTTTGTTACTTCCGGCAGTCACCACCGCTAATTTTTTGAAAATTCTGAGATCGAGATTGTTTATCGAGAATTGTGAGAAGAGGGTTTACGGAGTTCGGTTTTGTTAATGGCGATTCGAAATTCGGAGGAGAAGGTTTTTTTTTTCAATTGAAAGAGCGAGATTGATTAGGAGGTGAAGAATGGGTCGTACTTCGAAGAAAAAGAAGAAACGAGGAGGTAGTGGACGAAAGGGCCAGCTCAAGGACCATGGATCTAATGATGATGAAGATAACGAACTTCTTTCCGAGGAGATCACTGCTCTGTAAGTTGCTACTGTTTTATCCAGCCAATGTGAGATTTAGGGTTTTTGGAAGTCCACAGGATAAGTGGCGCTGAGCTTTAATCATTTGCTATGGTTGGAAATTTGTGCTGAACAAATGAAACCTAATTTTCGAATTTGTTAACTATGGATTTGGTTATTAGATGTTTCCGGGGAGATTAATAGAAATTTATTATAAATATTGTAAAAATGACAAGTTTTAGTTTGTATTCATTCAATCAGTACGAGAGCTTTAATAATAACAGGGGTCTGTTTTTGTTTTCATATTTTCAGCTCTGCAATATTTCAAGAGGACTGCAAAATTGTTTCAGGTTCGGGTTCGCCTCCTCAAATAGTTATTAAACTCAGGTTTTCCTCTGATCGACGTGTTTGCATTCAAGTTTAGGTGCTTTGATGTTACTGGTTTATTCATGAAATGCGTATGATTCACCGACCTCCTTGTAATTTGAGCAGGCCTTACTCGAAAGATATGGGATATGAGGACATCGACATCTCTGCTATGCTTTTAGTTAGGTCAGTATCTTCTTCCTGAATCTATGACATAGTTAACATTTTAATCTTTTCATTACCCCCTTCTAACTAAATTTTCCTTATAGATGCTTACCAGGATATCCTTACAAGTGCCCAAAGCTGCAGATTACTCCAGAACAAGGCTTGACAACGGCTGATGCTGAGAAGCTTTTATCTCTTCTCGAGGACCAGGTAGGGGATAGGAATTATTTTTATACTGATATACACTATGGTATTCAGAAGTGCTCTGTGCTGACTCAAGGTACTCAAAAAATTATACTCAATGCAGGCAAATTCCAATGCTCGTGAAGGTCGGGTTATGATATTCAACTTGGTGGAGGCTGCTCAAGAGTTTTTATCAGAAATCATTCCGGAAAGTCATGATGAGGAATCTGTAAGTATGTTTTACCAAATGACTGTTTACTGCTGGTCAAAATATTTTTTTTGCATCTCGTATATGTTTGCATTGTATGTTCTTCCTGTAAATACAGTGTTATTTTTTTTTTCTGAAGGTGCCATGTTTGACTGCACATCGAAGTGCTCAGTTCATTGAGCATGCTATGCTTTCAAATAAAGCAAAATCCTGTTCTGGTGGACCATTTGTGTATGGTTTTATAGATCTATTTAGTGGCTTGGAAGATTCAAGAAATTGGAGTCTGACTCCAGATGAAAATATAGGAAGCGTATCTTCAGTACAATCCCACCCTCTAGACACTTCAAGAATTTTGCATGAGAAGCCGAACAAGAATTTGAAGCGATTTGAAGACCATGCTAAAGAAGAAGTTGCACTGCCTTCGCCTATTTCCAAACTAAATACTCTTCAAGAGGAAAATGTTGATGATACAAGCATTTCTTCCTCTGACATAAGTAAATCTACTGACGATGTGGAATCTGGATTCTTCCAAAATGAGAAGAAGGTGAGGGAGGTCATCTGTTTTATCTTAATCCATTGTTGCCTTTTTAAACATGTTGAGCCTCGGCATAATGCTTTGTATGGTGACGGATAAATGAGCACAACAAATCAGTTGCTGGTTTGTCTGATTAGAATTTATGTGAATGGGGAGCTCAACATGTTTTCTTTTGGTTAGATAGTCATCATAATTACAGTTCAAGATAACTGGCGTATGTTGACCAACAAAACCATAATTAAGCATCAAGAGTTGTATACCTCCTCTCAACTATGCATCTACTTAACCATTTTTCCTGATTTGGTTGCTGAATGTTGTTGTTGCTTGCATATTCTTGTTTCTCTTAGCAGAAATCAATTCTTCAAGATGATACAACTGAAGATGACAACAGTAACTCCGAAAGTGAGTCATCGGGGTCATGGTCTTCTGTTTCCTTAGCTCAAGATCAAGTGCCACAGATAAGCAAGAAAGATCTGTTGATGGTCCATCTAATTCGAGTAGCTTGCTCTTCCAGAGGGCCTTTGGCTGCTGCATTGCCTCAGATAACGGATGAACTGCATCAGCTTAGTGTAAGTCTTTTGGATAATCTAAATTCTCAATATTGGTTAAGCTTCTTTCTTTATTTCCCCCCAAAACCCTGTTAAATAGTAGTTTTGTTAAACCACCAGATATTGTCTGAAGGAGTGTTGGATTTAGCTTCCAAACCATCTCCAGACTTTAACAGAACCTTTGAACATGTGTTCAATCAAAACATGGTGCGTATCCCTTGGCACACTTCATCGTTATTATAAATTTATTTGCATTTCAAATGTTCAAGTAATGCATCTGATTAATGTTATCTTTTAAGGCCTCAACCAGAGTTCCCCAGTTTTGGGAGCCACCTTCTGATTTTGGCGAGCCAAATGCATCACTCCCAAGCTCGCGGTATCTCAATGATTTTGAAGAGTTGAAACCCCTTGGTATATTCTCCATTATGATTTTCTTTCTCATTCTAGTTTTAGATGGTATGATGTAAACTCCCTGTATGAGCTTGATCATATTCAGTAGTGTCTTTGCACAAGGGTTTATGAGATATTATTCATTAGTTATTTAGGTGTCTCAACTTCTGCAAAAAATTGTCTTTGCTAAAGTTACGTCCACTTTCTCAACATTTTATTTGTTCTGCAATTTTGTATAGAGTAAGTAGTTTTCCTTCTTGCTCTCTGCTGAAACTCTTTGTTGGCAGGCCAAGGTGGTTTTGGCCGCGTTGTGCTGTGCAAAAATAAACTGGATGGAAGACAATATGCAGTGAAGAAAATTCGACTGAAGGACAAAGAGATACCTATCAACAGCCCGATAGTTCGGTAAGTGAGAAAACTGTTCATAGTGAGCAACTTAAAGGTCTCTGTGCCATCTTGGGGTGTTTTTCTGTGTCAATATTAGCTAAATGTTATGCCAGCTGGAAAAGGGTTATTGGAAATTATCTTTTCTCTTTTAGCAAGTGGTAGAGATCTGCGGATTAGTATGTCTGTCATCAGCGTATATCTTTTGTGCTGAAAACTTTGTTTACTTGCAACTGTGTTTGCTGCAAACCAGGCTTTATGGCTTTGGCTTTAAAACTCTATTATTAGGCTGTTATTGACGTTGTATCTGGTGAGGATATTATACTTTATATCTGATGATTTAGAGTATGATTCTAAAACTGTTTCTGCATGTGCTCGTCATGAGGTACTCAGAGAAGTAGCAACACTGTCCCGTTTGCAGCATCAGCATGTTGTACGTTACTATCAGGTAAAAGTCGTTTCTGCTTTCTTGAACTTTCCACTGATTAATGACTACATTCAGTGAGATATCTTCGTTTTGGATACCAGCCACGTGTACCTGTTTGGTACATATTGTCATAGAATGTCTCCTGCTTATTGCTATTCCTTTTGCCTATGCTCTATTTGTTAATGATATTATTTTTCATGAAAACAGGCCTGGTTCGAAACAGGAGTTGCTGATCCTTATGCTGGCGCAAATTGGGGATCAAAAACTGCAGGGAGTTCAATGTTCAGCTACTCGGGTGCGGTGTCAACTGAAATTCCTGAGCAGGACAATAAGCTTGAGTCGACTCATCTATATATTCAAATGGAGTATTGTCCCAGGTAAAGGGTTTAAAATCCCAATCTAAACTCGGCTGTTGGAAAATATAAAAAATCATTGGTATTTCTCAAACTATAGATTTTTTGACATTGTGAGTTCTTTCTAAGGTCCTCAGTGTCCTCAGTGTCCTACTCCTACGCCTACTCAATCACATATATTAGTGGTCCAACAAAACTTATGTAGAGTAAAATGATCCAAAATGTCCAATATTTCCATGAAATCCAGTTTGCGCATCAGTACATTTCTCCTCGGTGTGCATAATATTGTTATTTTCTCTAGTCTAAGCTTTGGTTGCTTTCTTCTCTTCTCTTCTTACTTTTCTGTTCATATTATGTTGAAGGACTCTCCGCCAGGTTTTTGAATCATATAATCACTTCGACAAGGATTTTGCATGGCATTTAAGTCGCCAAATTGTGGAAGGCTTAGCTCATATCCATGGACAAGGAATAATTCATCGGGATTTTACACCTAACAATATTTTTTTCGACGCCCGGAATGATATCAAAATTGGAGATTTTGGTCTTGGTATGCTTCCCTACCTAATGCTATTCTTTGCTTTAATTTCTTGGTATGTCTGTTGTCCACATGCTTCTTTCTTTAGACTTAAAGCTCTCGAATAACCTAACAAAAGGTAGGTTCCTTGCCATGCTGGATCCTTTGTTTTTTATCATTCAAAAGTCGTGAGGGTATTTTGGTGCATGAATTTTACTGACTATATCTATCAAGTCTTTGAATAAAAGAATTAACCTAGTGATCTCATTATACTGTGATTTTTTACCTTATCAGCAAAGTTCTTGAAGCTGGAACAGTTGGACCAAGATGGTGGTTTCTCTATGGATGTGGGTGGAAGCGGAATTGATAGTACTGGTCAAGCCGGTACTTACTTTTACACAGCACCTGAAATTGAGCAAGGTTGGCCTAAATTTGATGAAAAGGTTAGTAGCTATTGGTGTCGTAGCTGAGTTTCATCCAGAAAATGTTTGTGTATACTTTTTCTTCTTATATCTCTGTGTTTATAAATAATGATTTTGAATTGCAGGCCGATATGTATAGCTTAGGGGTTGTGTTCTTCGAACTTTGGCACCCTTTTGGAACCGCCATGGAAAGACACATTATTTTAACTAATCTGAAGCTGAAAGGGGAACTACCTCTCAAATGGGTAAATGAATTTCCCGAACAAGCTTCTCTACTGCGGCGTTTGATGTCTCCAATTCCATCTGATCGCCCCTCTGCCACAGAACTTCTTCAGCACGAATTTCCTCCCAGAATGGAATCTGAGTTACTGGATAGTGAGTTCTCTATATTTGTCAACATCATATGAGTTTTCTCTGTTTGGGCTTTTCATGTGATCTGTGATGTTTTTCTACCAAGGCTAACAACCCATAGTCTTGATTTGCTCCATTCCGCTGAAGTTACAGTTTGTAAACTGACTGTCTACAATTGCTATTAATTCGGATGTATGTCTGTTTAGGTTTTTTGCTCATAACGTATACAAATTTCGAGTTAGTAGTGTGTATGTTCTTTTATATTTGATGACATGTTGATTCTTTCTCAAGCTTGTATCCCTTATTCGGTCTTCTTTTGTATGGCATCAAGTGACCCTTTCTTTTCTGAATTTCAGATATTCTAAGAATAATGCAAACTTCTGAAGATTCAAGTGTTTATGATAGAGTAGTAAATGTGATATTTGATGAAGAAGTATTAGAGATGAAAAGCCATCAGTCTAGTAAATCGAGACTCTGTGCAGATGGTAGTTATGTTCATTACACTGAGATGGATACAGAGCTTCGTGATTATGTTGTTGAAATCACAAAGGAAGTCTTTAGGCAGCATTGCGCGAAGCATCTAGAGGTCATCCCAATTCGTTTACTTGGTGATTGCCCCCAGTTTAGCAGGTACACTTGTTTACTTGTTGCTATTATCTGTCATTCAAACTAGATTTTGATCTTACTTTTATCTTCCCTCTAAAGGAAAACTGTAAAACTTCTGACTAATGGAGGAGATATGCTTGAACTATGCTATGAGCTACGACTGCCTTTTGTGCATTGGATTAGCGTAAATCAGGTCTGGTTTTGTTATGTATATCGTTCTTCTGTTTCTTCTATGTTAAACAGCGAAGTGCTCATATATTTCTTTTCTATTATGAGATTAATTCCAAATCAAATGTGAAGTTCACCAAAATAGACCAAAGACTCTCTTATAGAGCTCAGCTTTTTATGGACATAGGACAATTTATACAAGTGTAAACTCTGCAATGAGAATGTGATCTTTAACCTTCTATTTAGGATCTTCTCTAGTTAGTTTGGAGTCGGGTGATGTTTAGGTTTAATCTTGAAGCAATAGATTGTATGACAGGGGAAATTTCTAATTCACAAAAGTCCAGGATGTTTGAAACAAGAATACTTAAGTTTTGTAGAGGCTATGTTATGCTAATTACACTTATAGCGTACTGTTAACTCATTTAACTAAAGTTTAAATGATTTTAGTTCTGACCAAGTCATAGCTTTCCCTTTGGATTAAATTTTTGGTTTTTCTTTCTTGATTTATTGCTTATTGGCACACTTCAATTTTGCATTGCAGAAATCCTCATTCAAGCGATATGAAATATCTCATGTCTACAGGAGAGCAATTGGACATTCTCCACCAAATTCGTGTCTTCAGGTATTGTCTACGTACACTCTGCTAATATAATTCCTAGCCAATATAGTTTAAGATAAATGTTGTCCATTTTACCTTTTAGGTTTCTCTGTGTAAATAGTATATGCTTATAAATATTTTGGTGTTTGATTGCCAATAGGCGGACTTTGACATTGTTGGAGGCACAACATCGCTGACAGAGGCAGAAGTTCTTAAGGTATCAGACACAAAGACACTCTGCCTTGTCAAATTTCTTTATCAGTTTATTCAAATGGGCCTCCTGCCTTCTGCATTTTCCTATAGAGAGCTTGCATCTCCTGCACCGTTTTAATCCAAGAACTTTGCAGGTTATAGTGGACATCACGTGCCACATTTTTCACCGTGGATCTTGTGACATTCATGTGAATCATGGAGATTTGCTGGACGCGATTTGGTCCTGGGCAGGAATTAAGGCAGAGCATAGGCGAAAGGTTGCAGAGGTACGATTATTGTTAGTTCAAGGATATAGTCATTGTATCAATGGTTTTTATCAAAATACCTTTTCCTTTTTTCCAATTGAAGCTTCTTTCCATGATGGGATCCTTACGTCCTCAGTCATCTGAGCGGAAGCTAAAATGGGTTTTCATAAGACGTCAACTTCTGCAGGTTTGAGGATACACAATAACCTGTACATAGTTGGGAATTATAGTAATATGTCACAAATCAATATTTGTTTTTATCTTACTCGGAATCTCCTGCTTACCAGGAGTTGAAGTTACCTGAAGCTGTTGTCAATAGGCTGCAGACTGTTGGTTCAAGGTTTTGTGGAGCTGCAGATCAAGCACTTCCGCGCTTAAGAGGGGCTTTGCGTGCTGGTACGATCATACCTTTGCTCCCCCTAAAAATTGTGAACCAGATTATTATTGGTTTCATTTTGCTGCAGATAAACCTACACGCAAAGCACTTGATGAGTTGTCAAACCTCTTAACCTACCTGAGAGTCTGGAAAATAGAAGAGCATGTTCATATTGATGTTCTAATGCCACCTACTGAAAGTTATCACCGGAATTTGTTTTTTCAGGTAAAAGTGATGTGGCTTTCTTTGGGTCATTGATACGCTTATTCTTCAATTACAATATAATTTGCAATGGTGACTCTATGTTTAATTGCTGTCAACTTCCGAACTAATTCAAAATTTTGCCAGGTTTTCTTAACCAAAGAAAATAGTCCTGGGACATCTAATGATGGTGTTTTACTTGCTGTTGGTGGTCGTTATGATTATTTGGTGCAGGAAGTGTGTGATCGTGAATATGTAAGTTCTTTCCACATATTTTCATCTTGCATGAAGAGAAGTTAGGATATTCTGCATTAATTACGATTACTAATGTAAAGAAGATAATTGAAGCCTTTTGAACAAAAAGACAAGACTTTTGGCTTTTTAATGAAAGCACCATAAGTCATTTCTCACCTCCCAGTAGCTTAATTGCCTATACTACGATCAATTATGTTATGTAATAGAACCAACATGAGAGAATTTATTTTTCGCACTATCAAAACAGTGAAGATCCAATTCTAGCTCCATGTTTCCCTCACGGTCTCAGTGTATGAATTGAAAACTGAGAAGAAAAAGGGATCTTTAACCTCTTATACACTGGTGTCACTGTGAATGGTAAAACATGTCATTGACAATTTTTTTTCCTCTTATTGGATCCAGAAAATGAATCTCCCTGGCGCTGTTGGTGTTAGTCTCGCACTGGAGACAATCTTTCAGCATCTTCCTATGGATCTAAGGCCTATTAGGTTTGTTGTTACTTCTTCTCATGATTTAAAATGGAAGTACATTGCTCCGCCATAATCTGTATTTGAACTGCAGAAATGAAGGCAGTACCAGTGTACTTGTTTGTTCAAGAGGAGGTGGCGGATTACTGGTCCAGCGGATGGAACTAGTTGCAGAACTATGGGAAAAAAGTATAAAGGTGAATGCTTGAAAGTTTTTCTTTTTCACAATATATGTTTGGATATATCATTAGTGTTAACATCTAATAACGTATTTGCCTATGTTTGACAGGCTGAGTTTGTTCCAACACTTGATCCAAGTCTTACAGAGCAGTACGAATATGCAAACGAACATGAAATCAAATGTCTAGTGATCATTGCAGAGTCTGGAGTGGCTCAAAATCAAATAGAGTTTGTAAAGGTAATAGATACAGCCTGTTCAACTAACTATTGAAGAAAACCGTGAAAATGACCCCTGAAATTTGGATTTGCAGGTTCGTCACCTTGAATTGAAGAGGGAGAAAATGGTAGAAAGAGAAGAACTTGTCAGATTTCTACTGGATGCAATGGCTGTTCAATTTAGAAACTTTCTGTTTGGAGCTAAATAGAGTAAAGAAACAACAACTTTTGTTTCCACTTATTGCTTGGTGAAAAATATTATTTACCACTCAAGAGTCACAAATTTTTGATCATTCACAATCTTGCTTGTATATATAGTGGTATCAGTGTTCGACCAAAAAAACACATCTATTGGTATCAGGTAGTTATATGTACACACTATCCCAAGCTCTCTTCAATTTGGTACTACTCAAGCTCAGAGATTAACATCGACGAGAAATGGTAATAAGGTTTGAAAAGAGAAAACATGTCACAAGTGGATGATTAATAATTTATTTATTGAATTTTGTAAAACAACAGCCTGTATAGCTCAGTGGTAGAGCGTCAATCTTGTAAACTGAAGGTCCGTAGTTCGATCCTGCGTGTGGGCATTTTTTATTTGTTCCCATCTTTGTTTTTTAATGTCAACAATCTCTTTTTCTCCAGGGAAGATCACTCATACAAAAGAAGGTAATAATTAGTTAAAAAAATAAAAATTTCAAACATTCTTCCTTGAGAGTCTCTCTGCCTCTTTGTTACATTCCTGCCTTAGAAACATATTATACATCAGAGTAAATATTTTATATATATGTTATTGTTGCTAAAATCTTGAGAAAACAACTTCTTTTCAGAAATTATGATGCAAGAACAAGCTCTGTCCAGGAGAAGCTGGCCCTATCTCTTCTTCAAGACTCCTCAAGGCCTCTTGTTGTATCTTTCCTTCCTCTTCTTCCTCCACTACATCTCCTTCAGACGCCGATGATTTTCTCCTCTGCGATGATGTCACGCTTGGGAAAGTTATCCATGAACCGCCTCTAAATTCCGTGTTCTCGGAACCCGACCTTTTTGAACCGATCCTCCATGACTTCTTTTGCATTCTGCTGCTTCCAAGAACTACTTCTGTTGGTAGTATTGGCTGCTCGCTGCTTGGAGTTCCCATTAGCTGTGCGAGTGCTCGTTCCAATGCTGTTGTCACTTTATCCATCGATGGTCTATCTTTCCCTCTCATCCTCACACATTTACAAGCCACGCTCACTATTCTTTTCAGAGCTTCGATTTCAGATGGATGTTTCAAGACCGGGTCCAAGATTGCGTTGATATCTCCTGCTTTGATCAAAGGAACCGCCCACTCTACTATGTTCCCTTCTTCGTAGTGCATGTCAATGGCTTTTCTTCCGCTTAGGATCTCGAGAAGCAGGACTCCAAAGCTGTAGACATCAGATTTTGTTGTGAGATAGTGTAATCGATAGTACTCGGGATCAAGGTAACCGAGAGTTCCTGCTGGTAGTTCTGCTAAAGGAGAGCCACTATCGACAGGACCAAGCAAAGAGAGACCGAAATCAGCTACTCGAGCATTGTGTTCTTCGTCTATAAGAATATTTGATGATTTAATATCCCGGTGAATCACCGGAGGGCAAGCATAACCGTGTAAGTATTCGATTCCTCTAGCAGCTTGGACAGCAATCGTTACTCGTTTGACCCAATCTAGTTGCTCTTTCAAGGCTTTGTTCTTTCCATGAAGATGATTGTGCAGTGAGCCGTGTGCCATAAACTCATAAACCAGAAGCCTTTCTCCACCTTCTTCACAGTATCCAAGAAGGCTAAGAAGATGAGCATGGTTGAGCCTTGATAACAAGTCGAGCTCCGTGCGAAACTCATTTGAATTCTTCTGTTTGTCTGATGACATTATCGCTTTCTTTACTGCGACAGTGGTTCCATCTCTCAGTACTCCTTTGTACACACACGAGAAACTCCCTTTCCCCACTATTGACTCTTCTTTGAATCCTTCAGCCGCTTTTTCAAGTTCCTCATAAGTGAAAACTCGAGCCCTTCTACGCTTTTGCAGCTCATCAAGACGCGGACGGATTTTGCCATTATCTTTCATAAAGGCTGAATCTTTAGAAGACCTTGCATCGTTTTCTGAGCACCTACAATGTCTTAATCTGTACCGAATGTATAAAACCGCTATTATCGAGACAGCTGCTATCAAAAACAGAACAAAGCCAATCTCCGCGGTTGCAATAGGTAGCTGCAATGACCAAAACTTTCCTCTTCCTTTTCCTCCACTGGTAGAGGAAGAAGAACAGTTTGAGGAACAGTCAGGCGAGGAGCAACTAGAGCAGTTGTAAACACAAACCTGATCAGATATCTCAGTGCATTCACTTTTCTGATACATTTCAGGAGGGCAATTAGTACTACAAGGCAAGCAAATGTGAGAGCCAGGTAATTTGCAAGGCGAGTTGTCTCGGTTACCGAGTTCATGAGTTTCTGGTGGACAAGGAGTGTCTATACAGAGTCCTGGTGAGACAGCTAAAGGGATAGTAGCAGGGAAACCAAGACCCCAACAAACTGGTGACATAGAACTCACTGAGAGAACTCCACAAGTGAAGTAATTCCCCGCAGCAAGATCATAGAATTCAATACCTTTAGGAGCTGGTGTACTCCTATTCACGAAAAACCCCCAACAAACCGCACTATGATCATACCGTTTGATTCCACAAGCATAAAACTTCCCACCGACCACTGACAAAAGTGGCTCTTTTGGTGGCAAATCAAGAATCTGTTCATCCGTAGAGCTCCCCGTGATCTCCTCTTCGAAGTCAAAGCTCTTTCCCCAACAAAGCACTCGAGAGTTCAACCCGTCAAGAATGCCACAAACATGGTATCCACCAGCTGCAATTTTCTGAAACTTTGTTTCCTTTGGTATTAGACTAATTACTTGACTGGTATTCTCATCACCCCAACAGAAAACAGACTTGTCTTTAGAGCACAGCCCACAGTTGAACTCTGCGCCAGCCGAGAGAGAATGTATCTGCTTCTCAAAGACAAAGTTTCTGGTCATATTGTAACCCCAACAATCAACAAGGGAAGAAGAAGAAATGTTGCTACTCTTTCTTCTTCCCATTAATGGCTTCCTCAAACCACAGAGATGGTAATCTCCAGCACTAACTTCTAAGTACTCAGCTCCTTTAATCATTGGTTGAGGAACTCCCATTTGTATAAATGCACTGTTTCCCCAACAATAAGGCTGATGAGATTGCATCAGAAGCCCACACATAAACCCATCTCCACCTGTTAACCCAATGAACGCTAAATGAGCAGGAGTCCCATAGAGGATTGCTGAGTTCGAACCATAGCAAACCACAAGATGAGACCCATCAGATTTCAAACCACAAAGCACAGAACCACCTTCTCCATAAGAAATTGCAATTGACGACATAGAGCCAAGAGATGAAGCAAGCTGCCATATATTAGTGAAAAGCACAAGCTTTGCAAGGAGAATCCATTCCCTTGCTCTCCTTTCAAAGATTCTCATTCTATACTCAAACCAAATACTTGTTTTCAAAGTCAACCCACACGCTTCTTAGTTACTGTCTTCACTTTCTGAGACATTCCATAGATTGACTAAGAGTCACACAATAACTTCATGAGACCTTTCTTTAAGAGGAAACTGCAATCAAGGGATTGCAAAATCTAATAGAATTGAAGATTCTAGCAATGACAGCTGAATTAATGTCGAAGAAACAAAAAGAACCCACGAAAAGACAGTCTCCGAAGATTGAGGAAATAATTTTGAAGTGGAAATTCAGACAACCAAGTCAAAGAAGTAGCTCTTGTCTCTTTATTCTTCTGCAACGAAAACAAAAACACTTACTTCTTTCGGATCTCAGACCGCAAGGTAACAACAACATCATAACAACATCGCTTCTCAGAAATTTCCAACCTAAACAAGTCTTGAAGTGAGTTTTTATTACTCTTGAACAAGTGTAGAGAAAGAGAACTTGGGTAATGAAAGTAAGAGCTAGAGTAATACATTAAGCATTAGCTCATGGAAATCTTGAGAAACCCAGATAGCGAGAGGAGAGGAGAGAGAGTCATGGAAGCTTATCACAGAGTCATGTAGTACTGAGATGGCATTAAATGCGACCAAAACTGCTGCTTCTCAGTAATGGCAAAATGTAGGTGACGCCATTTATTATTTTGAGTTAATGTTACCAAATTTTCTCTTCTGCTTTCTCGTTTTCCCCTTTTTTTTTGTTTATTCTACTTGTTACCCCGTTCTTCCCAAATTTGTGCAATCAAACCCAAAAAGTTTTATGTCAAGTTTCCATCTTTATGCACTTTGGAGTTAACACACCAATCTAGGAGACATTTACTATTCCCTCTACAAATTTCTTGTTAGGTTTGTTTTTAATAATCAGTTTGATTAATGGGTGTTTTACTTGCGCCGTTGCCGTTGGTGTTTGGTTTCGAGCAAACCAAAACATTATATGAAATCTCTCAACTTTTTTATATATTAGTACAAAATAGTAATGGTTTGTGAGATTTCATGCACATATATTTTTTGTTCTAACTCTGTTTCTCTCGAAACGCGAGTCACAAACATCCGCTTTTGTCTTCATCCTCCTCATCTCCTTGTGCCCCCCCCCCCCCCCAAAAAAAAGAAATGTTTTGTCCTCTTCAGACTCAATAATTCAAAAACACACAAGAGACTCTTCTCTGTGTCTCATTGCAAGAACCAAATTGAAAATCTTAAGTTGACTTGATTCATGTATTCTACTTCGGAAAGTTGACTTTGAGACCTTACTGATTCAACTAACTATACGGTTCAGATTCAAAGGATAAGAACTGGCCAGTCACGTGCTACTCACATGCTAACAAAACCGGTCGTATAAAATACATTTCACATACAAATAGCCTCACAGGCTCTACATTGAAAAGTATCTTCCTTTACTACCAGCAAATTACCTAAACTTATCAACATTCAACCTAAGTTTCTGAGAAAACCAAAGATGATAATGCTTCAAATGTTGTGTAAAAAGAAGCTTTGCTCTTTGGAAATTTGTAGCAAGTATATAAGATAACAACTTCATATGTTTCAATGGATGTTACTCCAACATATTTTCATTCCCTTACAGTCAGACCTTTGCTTTCTATTCAACATGGTATATGTAACATTCGTCTGTAAGCTAATCTCCAACATTGGTCTATGAATGATGTGTATAACAACATAGAATAGCATTTTCAACCTTGAAAAAAATAACAGACGAAACCAAAAAGAATTGCATACCGAACTAAAACTGACATCTCCCTAGGTCCTGCAAAAACCTTCAGTAATAATCGCCCAATGCTCTCGGAGGAATCTCCATGTACTTATTGGCCTAAGTGCAAGCCAACAACGAAATATAAATACTTCATATATATATATTGTGGTATCATTCGTATGATATAGAAAGAGCACAAAACCATACCTCAAAAAAAAGCAGCAGTAGAAACCTCTTGGTCAGAGGAACGGCCATTTCTTGACTATCTCTACATCATGTATATAGTCATTCTCCTATTACTTGAACAATATTATACATTATAATGGATGCTTCACCATTCAAACAAGTCACGCTGAGCGTGCCTGCTCACTTAAAACTTTGCTCTTTTCCTGTGAAGTAAGAAACAAAGCATAGGGTAAGGCAACTATTGTGTTTGTCGCTTGTAGCGAATAGATTAAAAAGGAAATGTTCTACCTGCTCCTCAGTATTTGGTGGCAGACAGTTCTTGCCTCCATTGCACCGGAACTTGAATGACTCAGAATAACTAGTGGACTCTCTATCGATGATGAATTCTGGAGACGAGAACGTTGAGGATCTACTGGTCTTACGAGGAGAACACGGCAGGTTTGATTGATAAGCCTCTGCTTCTGATGATGATAATTCAGAACCAGCTCCCAGTGGACATATAACAGTACTTGAGTTTCCAACCTTTTGAAAACTTTCCATGGATGGACTTTCCGGGATTACAATAAGGAGATCACCAGCTGGATGATTTTGTTCTGCAGCACCCATAAGAGAGTCACTTGTCAACTTCTTCCCAGGAGGAATAACACAGTCCAAGTCAACAGGATTTACACAGCAGCTTTTGCTATATGATTCGACACCTGATGATACAATTTGGCCAGGTCCTGAAGAATCAGGTACGGACAAGTTAAGCCTGTTTGTTTCCTTGCAAGTGTCTGAGCCCTCTTTGATTCTGCTGCATGGTACTATAGCAGATGATACTAGAGACCGTTCACCACTGGAATGATAATCAGAAGGTAACTGAGAATTGTCTTTCATTGCTGGACTTATCGATGATTCTCTCCTTACATGCCCATCCTTGTCTTGCCCTGAACACTTCTGTTTCTTACACTCTGTAGCATTACTAATGCCAATATCAGAATGTGGGGATTTTCTGCGACGCATGCTATCAAATACATTGACCTCATCTCTCATGCTATTAATCCAGTCTGATGGATTGAAATTTAGATCTACTGAAAGGCTAATACCCTCTTCCAAACTGACATGAAACTCAAACGAAGACGAACTAGGACTATCACCACTGTCTACATCTCTCATTCTATTTTCTAACCGAGAATCCGTTCTCTTGGAGTTTGCTGTTGGACCCTTTTCATTCAATTTCCTCATATATGGAGAAGCACATGCAGAATCAATCAAACTACCATTTCCATTTCTGTCCTGCATTTCCACAAAAACATTTAAGAGACGATAGAAGTTGGCTAGCAAAAGAGTGGCAGAGAATTAAGGAATGTGGAAGTAACTTTATCAAGGACAAAAACATTGATGTGCCAATATCAATAAATTTCTTTGAGAAACTATCTTACATTATAATGATATGACTCCTGTACCATGTTCCATAAAGGCGAAAAATGGCGCATTTTATCAAAGTCTTCTAATGGAAACCAACGATAGTAAGCCAACCTCAATTTCATGCAAATAGATATTTACAAAAGTTAAGTGACCCGAACCTGATATGGTATATTATCCCCAAGAATAAAGCCTGGTTCTCTAGCCACAGAGCTTTGAAGAACACAATCTTCTCTAGTTATATCCAATTTATTACCGTAAGAATCTGCAACAACATTTAACCAGTCTTCATAAATGACTTTATTAATTGAAACAAGAGAAAACTTAAAGCAACATAGATAAATTCTTCAAACCTCTTTTCACATTCCATGTTCTACTTTCTGGTGCTCTAGAAGTTGTAGCTGAACAATCTTGATTCCCAGGGACTCCAAAGCCTACCGAGTTCAAACTATTTTTCTGCAAATTTTAGATACAACAACACATGATTAGCTGCCTAACAAGGTTATATCATTAGGAGAAACAACAAGACATGTGACCGTATTAATGAACTACCAACAAGGTAATTAAGATGCATATTTAGTTATTTTTTTCTGAAACATTAACTCTAATACCTCGAAAAAAGAAGCCAATGATTCAGCCATATCCGAACTTGACCTATTAGCCGGAAAATTATATTTCTTACATAAACTTTGAAGTTCTTTCCGCGAAAATCTACAATAGAAATCCACATCTTCCTTCCTGACCATCTGTTACCGTTACAGCATTACAAACAAAAAAAATTACTAAACTTGTTAGTGACATTTTATACAGAAGGAGCAAGTAGTGACATTTACAATACAATATTCAAGATTTTCCCAACGGTCGCAAATTTGAAGTAAATATTAAAACGATTTCCCCCAAATGAATAGAAGAAGCTACAACATACTCGGGTTTATCGAAAGAGCTAGTTTCAGCTGCAAGAGGATAGACTAAGGAGATAGAAAAATACAGAAATTTTTATAAAGAGAATGCTTTCTGTTATACAGAACTTCAAAACCTAAGAGACTTAACACTGACAAGGTTTAGATCGAAAGCAACATGAAATTGTTAAAAAAAAGGTGACGGCGAATAATTCGTAGAGAGAGCTTAAATGAGAGGTAGTATTTACCTGCTGATCGAATGCTTTTCCGGGAATTTTGCCGAGAAAGTGTGAGAAAATTTCTGGAGAAATGTACACGATTTCGAAATCTGCAGGGACCGGAGCAGACAGAACGAGCCCACTTTTGAAGAGCTGTGTCTTCAAATGTGGTCGTCAAATTAAAACTCAATTTCTGTTTTGATTTATGAATATATGGGCCTACTTCAAGCCCATTTATTTTAACTCTGATGTATTTGTTCACTTCAAAGGGGGCCATTTACAAAAACATCCACTATAGATCTATACTATAACACCATAAACTCCATGTTTTTCTTTGAATAATATTTTATGAAATGTTTATTAAATTTTAGGTGTTTCAAATTTTTATAATTAAATTATCATTATTTAAAATCTATTTTAATTCATTATAGGAAATGTTGATCTAATCATTTTCTTAATTGACTATTGATAATTTTATAAATAAGATGTCCATAATTATCTTCAAAACGAAAATCATAGTATTATATAAAAGAAAATTTAGTATAGGAAATGTTGATCAAATTATTGTTTGCTTTAAATTTTGACATATAGTCAGTCATATAACAATTTGAACCAATCTGTTATCTTGTTTGGTGAGGGACTGTCTTATACTATTATTATTTTTTTTTATTTTTTTTTTGCTAAAAGTCTTATACGATAATTATCTCGCGGTTTATCAACGTTTGGTCATATATATCCTATTTAAACAAGCGTTCAAATACCTAAATAAAACTTGTAAAGTATTACGTAAATTTTTTTGCATTATTCATGAACGCTGTGTCAACATTTTTTTTTTTGATATTAGCTGTGGAAGTGTATTATAAGTAGTAAACAATAAGTAGAATTAAGGATCATGAGTAGTAGTGGATTTGGATGAGCTGGAAGACAACCATAACACGGGTAGTGAACTGTCATTTGATCCCCTCGCAGAAGACACACACTCCTTGAGAATCTACAGGGTATATTTATATTTTTTTTATATATATAGTAATAAAAACATAAATTAATTGAACCCACTTACATAAAGTTTATGGAAAATTCTTTCTTTTTGTTGCACCTCTAAAAGTTTATTTGTTCTTTTTTTTTCCTATTCCCTGACGTATTTATATATAACTTTTTTCTTTTCTTTTTTTGGGTGGCATTAGTGGATCCATCCATACAAAATGCCATTTTGGGGTCTATTGACACATTAATTCAAACAAAAAAATGAACGACCAAAAAGTTTGGATTTCTATTGTTTCACTTATCTGAATCCCGACAGGTCCGTCCGCAATAGTCCAAAGTGTGATCCACACCATAGTAAAAAGTAAAAACTGCCCCTAGTAGTTTTTTTTTGTTTTTTTATTTTGCTATGTAATTTGTGTTATTATTGATCACATAAGACCAGATTTTGTGTGTTTGAAATATTATTTAAAAATCAAAATTAATAGTATATTCCACTGCATTTGTTTGCTCCACTTCAATGAAAATCACTATTCAAAGTTTTCTCCACTTGTTTCGTCCACTTCAAATTTTCTACGTTAAACTATAAATGCTTGATTTGTTTGGTCTATTCAATTGATTTGTTGGATATGATATGACTCTTACAGGAGGGAAAAAAAACCAACGGGTATATTCTAACGGACGTCATTATCCCGTTGGTAACATGTTCCAAAGCACTAATACTCATGTTTTAATGTGACAATCAATAAATGGGGACAAGAACCAAACATCAACAATTATAACGACGCGTTTTGCTAAATTATTCTATTATCTCAAGAAAAATTGTGAATTCCCTTCATTTTTAAACTCACTACCTTCTTCACGCGTATTCGCCAACTTCTAGATTTGTAGAAGAATAAAATTTCCCACCTTATCTTTCTTTTTAACTTTATTACTATTGTTTATAGACTAGGGAAACTCTCCACCGTATCTTTTAATTTGTTTTTAACTTTTCTATTGATAACAAATGTTTTCTTAAGTAACGACGTAAAAGTTAGGTGTATGTAATTCGTTATATCATCAAAAGTCCGTGACAAGTGTTGTATTTAATTTAAGAAGACTTTAGAGTCGTACGTGCTCTTTAGTGTTAAGATAACAACTACACAATCTTGGAAATTTCACACTTTGTTAAAAATACAACAAGCAAAGAGGTAACGTCAAGGTTAATTAATGGATCCAACGGTCATACCAAAAAAGATTGTAGTATATGAAAAGATCTTTCCCTAAATTATTAATATTGATTACATCCGTCTCTTTCCACCTCTATAAAAAATAAATGAGTGAGTCAGTGACAATACTCATTTCAAGTTCCTTTGTACAACAAAATATCAAAAGCTTTGTTTCTCGTCTTGATCTCTGTTCTTAACAAAGCCAAGAGTTATGGTGAGAGTCTTTCTTCTCTACAACCTCTTTAACTCCTTTCTTCTCTGTTTGGTCCCCAAGAAGCTTAGAGTTTTCTTCCCTCCTTCTTGGTACATCAACGACAAGAATCCACCACCCTCGGAACCGCAAACTGAATCTCCGGCGAGAAAAGATCCGGTTGATCTAAAAAGAGTGTTTCAGATGTTTGACAAGAACGGAGACGGACGCATCACAAAGGAAGAGCTAAACGATTCTCTAGAGAATCTAGGAATCTTCATGCCAGACAAAGATCTAATCCAGATGATCGAGAAGATGGATGCAAATGGAGATGGTTGTGTAGACATAAACGAGTTTGAGTCTCTTTATGGTTCGATAGTAGAGGAAAAGGAGGAAGAGGACATGAGAGATGCGTTCAATGTGTTTGATCAAGATGGTGATGGTTTTATCACTGTTGAGGAGTTGATGTGTGTGATGGCTTCCTTAGGGCTCAAGCAAGGTATAAACCTAAAGTGCTGTAAAGAAATGATTATGCATGTGGATGAAGATGGAGATGGTAAAGTCAATTACAAAGAGTTTCTTCAGATGATGAAAACTGGTGGTTTTAGCCAAACATCATGATTTTTCACCTTCTTTATCATCTATTTTCTCAGTAAATAATTTCTGCTAATGCTTCTGAATGAATGAATAAAAAAATAATTATACAAATGAGTATTACTATGTCACTTGCTAATAAGAAATCACATAATTTTTTACCTTCCGTTTTGTCAACTTAAATAGATTTTAGGGTCATTCCAATCTATAATATATAGTTTACTGGGTTCTTCATGAAGGAGACAATGTTACTTATTACATAGGATCTTGATAGAGCTTTTAAATCTTCACTTTATGTACATTAAACTTTGCTTACGCAACATCCGAACAACATAAATGTTTGAATATAATACCAAAAAATCAAAATTTTCTTTAAGGCCATTGCAAGCTCTTTTGTTTCGACAAGAAAAATAATTATTAAAGAGAGAAAGTGGGGGAATTAAGTAGAGAAGAAGATCTATCTCCTAAATCAAACTGCTGAAGAATGAACAAGGAAGAGACCAAAAGACTATAATTGGTTCTGTTGATGATCTCTCTGTTCAAGATTCCTCACGTTGTCTACTATGTGTTCGATTCTCTTAGAAAGGCTTTCGTTGTGTTGTTCTATCTGTTCAAAGAGCATCTCCAGATGTCTTTTGTAAGTAGCCGCTCTCTTTTTCTCTGCTGCTAGCTGCTGCATCAGTTCCTGGATTTTGTCATGTTCATTCTGGAAATGAGAAGAGCAAACTTTTAGAAACTACTACCTATGTACAAGTACCAAAGCAGTATATTAACCGGCAAACCAAGAATCACCAATTTGGATTTCTAATGATGCAATCGCTAGATATGAAAATCAATACGTTTAGTTCCACCAAAAGATTTATGATCATCCACCTTGATTCCTGAATTAAAGAATGTTAATCAAACGAAAAGAGCAGCAACTAACCGGATATTGATCATAAATGCAACCTCTTCGAACTCTCCCAGGCATCAAAGGATGATTATGCTCCTTGACAAATTTTGTGATAACCCATTTACCAGAATTTTCTTTTCTAATCAAGATCATTGCTCTACATCCAACCCTTGTTTCCGCTCTTTGTCTAATAACCTTGTCTCGCTTACTAGGCAACCTGTAACCTTCCTTGTTACAAACAAGTTGCCTGCCTATGGGAGATCCATCATGCCTTGACCTTGACAGTTTACTAACACGGATGACGAATCCTACTTTTGTAGCATAAGCATTATAAAACCCATGTGCAGCTGCTTCAGATTCAAACTCTTGCCCAACATAAGGTTCATCAGCTTGAACCTCTGCCATATCTGCAACTTCCAGAGGAATAGAATCCGGATCCACTTTCTCATCTTTCTCAAGCATTTCTTGACCAGAATTTTCACCCATTTCGTTATGGTTATTATCATCATCTTGCTCAATCATTGCTTGACCAGAGCTTTCTCCCATTTCATTATGGTTCTCAACTGTGGTAACCTCTAGCTCCACTGGTATCCCCATCATCATCTCAGCAGCTACACCATTATCAACCCTGAAATCCACTGCACAGAGACGTATCATTTTGACACACATCAAATATCATCAACCAAGAAAATCTACAAGTTATTATCCTCTTACTAATTACTAACATATACAAAAAAAGAAGAACTTCATCGAATTATTCATTATCCAATTCAACATATGAGTTTGAGGATGAATCGATTCAGGATTCACCTTTTCATAAATTTTAGTATCACTCTGAGAAAAAAACAATGGAGGGTTACATAAATCATCAAATCGGGGTTTCCAAAAGAATCGAAAAGTTCGACATGTCCAACTTCTATATCTCATTCTCTCGCAGAGACTAAACGGCTTAAGCGATATATCCAAATCTCAATCTTACTGTAAAAGTATTTCCGGCGGATGTATGCCGGAGACGACGATCGATTTAGGTTTTCGGTGGGGGGAAGACAGAGAAGGTGCCGGTTCAGGGTATGGATTGCAGGGACGCAGTAACCTCTGACGTGTCGATAGATGATTGGGTCAATAGCGGAACGAAGTCAACTCACCGTTCATCTATGCTTTGGGTTTATCGACTCTATGGTTCGTCCGGTGCGCTTCGCCTCGTATGATAATTCCTCGGTTTTATTTTCTTTCTACGTTTTAGTTTTTTTTTTCTTTTAGATTTTTAAAGCGTAGTTCTCCCTGACCGACCCACCCGTTAGACCGGTGTGTACACTACTTTTTTATAAAATGTACAATTGACCCTTTTATTATCTTTATTTACACAATCACCCTTATACTCACAAAAGTTCTCGTCACCCTTCCAAGGTCTCTCTATTCAAAGTTAAAAACTGTAGACACTTTGTTGTTTTATCATGTTCATACATATTTTTTTTCGGGGGAAAATGCCAATTGTGAAGATACCTAATTGTATTCCCATTATTCACACATTCGATGATGGTGTTTATAAGTATTTGGGGAAAGTGATTGTCGGAGAATGCAACGATCACAAGATCGCATACATCGACGTCGAGTATGTAACAAACGGAAATGTCGTGGAGAAGCGAGAACACGGAATACCGCAAAAAAACTACAATGAGGTTTTAGAAATGAGTCTTTACATATTTTAAAAATATTCATAATTCTCATTCTCAGTGCTTGATAATAGAATATCCAAGTGTTATTTACTTTTCTAATAAGTCTAGATCTGTGATTCTTTCGGTTTGCGATGAATGTTACAAACCGTGAGTATCTTAAATCAGTAAAAGTAACTTACGATATTAAAGATCGTTTAACGTCTCATATGGAAGATCTCGTAGCAGAGTATGCGCCATCAATAGTTTCACCGCCCAAGAGGCTAGAAGTTGCTGGCTTGAAGATATATAAATACTGCAACTTGGGAACTCATATGCGGAGGATATCAGTAGCACACAACAAGTTTGGTGTTTATCGCGTCTCTCAAGGTTAGGTACATAACCCACGATTGGGAGCCTGTATGCAGAGACTGTCGCATGTATTATTGACCGCAAATGAGGAGAAAGCAGTGAATATAGCAGACGATTATTGCCGCTTAACGGCTAAGAAGTTCTCTTGTTCGAGTATGGCTGTGTATACACGGAAGAATAAAGTCTCAGATTAGTAAAAGCAGCTTGTTGCTCGCACTTTCATCTCTTTGTATCTTGGATTTAACTTTGAATTCATTAGATACTACCTTACTATTAAGTATTAACACATACATGCAATAAAATTAATACATAATTTCTTTATAAATTTAAATCGTTTGCAACAATATTTTTAAAGAGATAATAAGTACGGAGTAGTTCATTTCTAGGTTATAAAACACATACGTAAAACAAATTGAACCAAAGTTTAATTATAGGTTTTGCTTATATTTTACTTATTTTTAACACATTATTTTTATGTTTTTTTTCCCTCTCACTCTCGAAAAATGACAACATTGTTTGGGGGTTTTAGTATATTCTCTTTTGTTGATTTTAGAAAAAAGTTTATGGGTCTGCTACTAAATAGATTTCATCAGTAAACTACGAATTTGCTTTAACTTTAACTATGTGGAATAAAACGTCTAGAGGAATCGCTAATTGATGATAAATACGAAAATATTTATTACTTAGGAAATAGGAAATCCATGAAAATACGTTTCTAACAATAATAAATATATATATATATATATATGAGATAATAGATTTACATGAGATAATAGTAATATCCATGAACGGTTTGATATCGGAAATGAAAGTTATTCTAACAAATGCGATAATCGGAAATAAAAGAGAATTCATATCTTCACCTTTTTTAACGCAATAGGATTAATATTCTTATCCAACAACGGATAGACTCGTAATAATTAACCTTGCGAAATACGAAATTGTAGCAAATCACACATTAATACATTCCGATTTTAGTAGATTTGCATAAGAAAATATCCGTGAATGGTGTATTATCGAAAAAGAAAGTTATCCTTAACAAACGAAATAATCGTAACCAAACGAGAATTAATATATTTACCCAGCAGCGGTCCAGTGGATAAGTCCCTAATTACTATTAACCGTGGGAAATACGTCACATGGGTCCCATGAACGAGCAAAAAATCTGGTCAAAAGCACCAATCACTCGTCACTAATCTCACAAAATCATATCATAACACAGTTAAAATATATTACGATATCTGAATATCTGATCAAATCTCTAATTGGATAAATCTATAAAATTTAATTTAATTAAAAGTCTCGTGGATTTTGACTAAACCTGTGACCCTAATACCTCTATATAAACCCTTCATCCTCTAATACTTTTAATAATATCCAAACACTAATAATCTCTTTTTCATTTGCAATCTTATAACACCGATCACAAATGGCTCATTCCAATGGCGAAAAAAGCTTGATCGTCAGCTTCGGCGAGATGCTCATCGACTTTGTCCCTACCGTCTCCGGCGTATCCCTCGCCGAGGCTCCTGGCTTCATCAAAGCCCCCGGAGGTGCACCTGCCAACGTTGCTATCGCCATCACCCGCCTTGGTGGTCGATCTGCTTTCGTCGGAAAACTCGGTGACGACGAGTTCGGTCATATGCTCGCCGGAATCTTGAAACAGAACGGCGTCTCTGCCGAAGGAATCAACTTCGATACCGGAGCCAGGACTGCACTCGCATTCGTGACACTAAGATCCGACGGAGAACGTGAATTCATGTTTTACCGGAACCCTAGTGCCGATATGCTCCTCCGTCCCGACGAGCTCAATCTTGATCTCATCAGATCTGTACGTTATTCCGACTTCTAATTAATTATTTATGTATTTTAAGATAAAAGACCGTCACCGTAACGGTTGTAATCTTTTAGGTATACCTAACGTAGCGGTAAAGTTAGCTTAACGAAATGCTCTGTTTTGATTTTTGTTTCACAGGCTAAGGTGTTCCACTATGGATCAATAAGTTTGATCGTTGAGCCTTGTAGATCTGCTCACCTGAAGGCTATGGAGGTGGCTAAAGAAGCTGGTGCATTGCTGTCTTATGATCCGAACTTGAGGCTTCCTTTGTGGCCCTCTAAGGAGGAGGCTAAGACCCAGATTCTTAGCATCTGGGACAAAGCTGAAGTGATTAAAGTCAGCGACGAAGAGCTTATGTTCTTGACTGGATCTGATAAGGTCGATAATGAGACCGCTATGTCTCTGTGGCACTCCAATTTGAAGCTTCTCTTGGTCACTTTAGGTGAAAAGGGTTGTAGTTATTACACCAAGGTAAATGGTTTTTACAGAATTTTTATTACTTGTGGATTTGGCTTTTCCATTAATGTTACTCAAGTTGTGTTCTTGTGTGTGTTTGATTACAGAGCTTCCACGGATCTGTTGATCCTTTCCGTGTGAACACACTGGATACAACCGGTGCTGGTGATTCATATATCGGTGCCTTGCTTTGCAAGATTGTTGATGACCGTGCAGTGCTCGAGGTAATATTAATAACTATCAATACTCATCAGGTGCAATTTCAGTATATTTGCTTCGATTATTTACTATGTTCTTGTGTCTTTACAGGACGAAGCTCGTCTTAGAGAAGTGCTTAGGTTTGCGAATGCTTGTGGAGCCATTACAACCACAAAGAAAGGAGCAATCCCAGCTCTCCCTACCGAGTCTGAGGTTCAGAGTCTCCTCAATGGAAACTGATTTTGAAGTCTGAACTTTTGGGATTTCACATTATTTTTAAGATTTTACATTTTACTTCCTTTCGGCTTGTTTTTTTTTGCTTTTGGCTCTCCGTTCTTGTAGAACCGTACTCCTCTTTTATGAATCTCGTTTTATTCAACTTTCAAGTATTTTGGCTCTTAATGAAATAACTCATTACCAAGTTGCGTAAGCTTTAAAGAACAATCGCTTGAGAATAACATTCAGAAACTTGCAGATCCAGTGATTTCCAAATGTGTTTGCATTTTTCCCACCTCGAACTCATCCTCTCTAGAAATGTTTCAGCCCACACTTCCTTTTCACCTCCCATACTCAGATCATATGGAACCGAAAAACTGCAAGTAAATTCCCCAAAACACACTTAGTTTTTCACGGATACGTTGTTTTAGTCAGCAAAGTTATTGTCTTGGTTTTAAAGTTATTACCTTGTTAGCTCTTCTAAGCAAGAGTCCTTATCAGTTGTACCGTTCCTGCATCACAGCAAGCGTTAACAAGGTAAGAACAAGAGTTAAAACATCGCAGCAATAACTAAATACTAGAATTACACATAAACAATAACTAACCTGCATACTAGAACTTTGAATATACGGAGGGATTTGGTGGATAAGTTGTAGATTGCATCTTCTATGTGATCTGTGCCGAATAGATACACAACAGGATAGTCCAGCAGCCATCTGCAAATACAGATTGATCATTAAGCTTCACTACACGATAAACTAAGATAACCTACTGGTGGATGAATCTTACAACGGATTGTAAAAATTACCCGTTTAACGTTGGGATTGTAACTTTAGTGTCTTGTAAACAACAACTAAGATCAATGCATAAAGAAGACTGAGAAGAGTTGGCCTCATCAAGTGTTGTGGTGGTTTCAGTATTGTTATCTTCTAAAGGAAATGTCGAAGAGAATAGCTTCTGAATCGATCTCAGTTGCATCTCTAGGTTGCTTTCCTTGCTTTGTTCTACCATCTTGAACAAACAAAAGCAAAGACAAGATTAGTCAAATGGGTGATCAAATATGAAGAGAGGAACCACTGACACAAACAAACAAGCTTTATAAAAGGAGCAACCTTTGGAGGATCATGTTCCAAGTCGACGAAGAACAATTCGGGTTCTGAATTCAAGCTGGAGCTTACAAACTTTGACAGTCTTTTTACATTTATCAGGTATATCATATCCTCTATAACCATAACCCTCAGATCTTTAAAAACTGGTATACCCTAGAAAGGTGCCAAGACAGAAGCAGGAATAAAATCAGCTACAGACATACTCAAAAGTACCAAAGTGCTTGAAGATGAATTAGAAGCCTAACCTCTTGGATAAGCTCAAGAAGGGAAAGCAAACGATCTTGTAGCTCAGGCATCTTTCCACCATAGTCAATCATCACAACTGGTCTCATTCCCGTGCACAATGCAAGCACATCTGGTCCAAGAAACCCGGTTTAGCATCGTTTACAGATTCAAGCATATGGTAAATTGAGATCAAATTATAGTCTAGTGTTGATATTTGAACACTCTATGAAGCTAAAGATCCATATTTTCCGGTGATAACTTTCTAATAGAGAGTGGAAATTGATAAACCCAGCAAGCCAAATGCACAAATTGGCTTGATTCTTTGGGATCTCAAACAAAGTATCATCAAGCTTCAATGGGATTCAAAATGAGATCTAAAGAATCAATATTTTTCCTTCTTCTATAAATTAAAAGAGCAGAGAAAGGAAACCCAAATTCCCAAATCAAATCACGAGTCTCAAACAGTGGCAGAATAAAGTAAACCTATTTCGAGACGGCGTTTGGAATTGGCCTTGAGTCGCCATAGCTTGGAACCTCCATCTCGCAAAAGTATTGAAACTTTCTCTTCTTCTCTACTGACTAATGAGAATCACTTTGTTCTTCGTTTTCAAAGCTCGGACGTACTTTGTTTCTTAGAAAAATTTTCAATACGAACCCTAAGCATTCAAGTTTTGCATGAAAGGCCCTAAACTTGTTTTCTCTCCGGATACGAAAGGAAAAGAAAAATACTGAGTAATAACTTTTTAAAATCTCATAAACCCTCAAATTATGACCAGAATTAGTACTAGCGACTAGTGTTGTATAATAATTTGAGTTTAGTAGTAAACTAGTAAATGGAGTATATGTGTCCAATTTGTAGATGATATAAAGTCAAAATGTTGGAGAAACAAATTAGTTAAGGCTAAAGTATGGGTCAGAAGTTTTTGTTTACAAATAATACAGGGGTTAATTTAGAAACTAATAGTACAATATAAAAAATAAAAATACAACTTACTTTTTTAATTAAAAATTTTACTTTTATAAGGAATCTAAAGGTTACCTATGTAAATGAAACTTATTATGATATATACGTGTCGTGTTATCATTGGATGCGTGATGAAGAAGAACAACCAATGGTCGCACGTGCGAACAAGAGGCTTCACACGAACTTTCTTCCGTTATTTTTCCACCTTGGATCTATGGAATTCTTCACTTTCGCAATTCACCGGAAACTTAGCCGGCGTACTAATCTAATCAAGTTATAGATCTCTTCTCTCCTTCACCAGTTGCTTTCAGGTCTGCGTTCACCTTCGTTTTTGCTATTTGCTAATTAACGTTCCTTGTTACAATTATCGAGTTTTATTCTGTGTGTATCTTCGTTTTTTTTTTGGGGGTTTCTTGCGATTTCTTGTTGAGTAATGCTTTTTCCATGGCCAAAATCTGGGCTCCGGTATCATGTATTAGTCGCTTATGATATATAGAAGAACCGAGACTAGCAATGTCGTATTTTCTAGGTTGCTTACTGAATTCTGATTCGAAACTCGAACCTTTTGAAAAGAAAAATAGAAAATAGAGTCGATAGAGAGAACAATTTGTCACAAATTCATAGTTTCATGGACATGCGATTCAGTTTTATGGTTTATTGAGTGTTTGAGATCATTATAAGGTTGATTTGTTAAGGTATTCTGAAAACAAGAAACAGGTTTAAGAGCTTATAGACTTAAGAATTAGTCAAATTACTAACGTTAAACTCTTTGTGCTGGTTTTGTTTGAATGGCAGAGATGTATAATAACATGGGACCCCAGCCTGGGATGCCAATGCCTCAGGCCAATCCTCAGCCTAGCCCGTTTGGGAATGCCTTCTCTGGACCTGGCTCTGGACTTATCCGGAGTGGTTTGGGAGCTTACAGCGAGAAGATTTTCGGATCGAGTTCTGAGTATGTGCAGAGCAACGTGAGTAACTCTTGTCAGTCTAGCTTTTTCCCTTGTGTTCATAACTCTGCGTTTCGTTTGTTTTAACCAATTGAAATTAACAGATAAGTCGGTACTTCTCTGATCCCCAATACTACTTTCAAGTGAATGACCAATATGTGAGGAACAAGTTGAAAATTGTTCTACTTCCATTCCTTCACAGGGTAAGGCTCACTTTTTATAATGTTTTTTTTTTTCTTTCTATTTGGAGTTTCTCATATGAGTTTTACTGCAACCTCAGGGACACTGGACTAGAATTTCAGAACCAGTTGGTGGTAGACTTTCATACAAGCCCCCGATATACGATATAAATGCACCAGACTTATACATTCCGCTTATGGCCTTTGGCACTTACGTTGTTCTTGCTGGTTTGTCACTAGGACTCTATGGGAAGTAAGTTCTTGATTCATTTTGTAGCTATCCATGTATCTGTCTTTCAGAGTGGATTTTTTTCAACCTTTTGAACCTTGTGGTGAATCTAAATTTTCTAGGTTTACTCCAGAAGCTCTGAACTGGCTTTTTGTGAAAGGAATGGTTGGCTGGTTTTTGCAAGTGATGCTGCTGAAGATACCTTTGCTTTCACTGGGTAGTGGAGAAGCACCTCTCTTGGATATTGTGGCATATGCAGGCTATACTTTCACGGGCCTTTGTCTAGCTGTTCTTGGCAAGATAATCTGGGGATACTCTTACTACGTTTTGATTCCATGGACCTGCTTATGCACCGGGGTTTTCTTAGTGAAGACAATGAAGCGAGTTCTCTTTGCAGAAGCTAGGAGTTATGACTCAAGCAGGCATCACTACCTCTTGATCTTTGTAGCTTTAGCCCAGTTTCCTCTTTTGATCTGGCTTGGTAACATTAGTGTGAATTGGCTCTTTTGAAACGTATTACGCTTACTTTATTGTGAAAAACACCTCTGAGGTTATGTAGTAGAGTTTGGAATGCCCTCCTGATGGAGATATGGTAGTTGAGCTTTTTTGGTTAAGACTTCTGTATGTCAAACATAAATATGGTGAAAGCAAAAGTATTATCTCAATTCTTTTTCGAACGCCATTTTTCATTTACTACATTTCTACCATGATTAAAACCGAACAAGGACATGAATTGTGCTTTGGTATAATTATGCTTTCCAATAGTATCTTCTTCCCGTGTGCATGATCTCTACTCCAAGCCCTCCTGCATTGCATTGGTACACTGTGATTTCGGCTTTTGAGTTCCTTGGCAGATTGTAACATTCTTTGGACATTGGAGACAGTTATTCGAAAGGCTTCCTCTGATCTGTTTGGTGATCTTTTGAAACTCCAGAGGAAGTGAACCCGTAAGGTAGTTGTTCTCCAAGTATAAGCTTCTCCATGAATTCTCCAGTCTTTTCCCATAAATCCTTGGAATATCTCCAGAGAACATGTTGCTCCGTAGATTGATATCCTTCAAGTTTTCATAAGTTGCCAGATTCAGCGGAAGGTGACCCTGTAAATGGTTTCCTTCAGCATCAAGCATGCGCAGGCGTGATCCTGTAACCTGAATAACCTCTATGGATATGAACTGGTTAAAAGACACATTGACGCGTGAAATTTCGGGGAATGTTAGGACTTCATGGCCAATGGTGCCTGAGAATCTGTTCTGGCTCAGATCTAATGACACAAGCTGTTTCAGCCTATGCAAGGGAGATATACGTCCTGCAAGGCTATTGTAACAGATGGATAGAGTTCTTAGACTTGGTGGAAGCTTAGGAAGCGTTCCGAATAGATGATTGTTACCGAGTTCTAATACTTGTAGCTTCCACAAGCCGTTGAGCGCAGGTATTCTTCCATCGAGATGGTTGTTTGATAGGATCAGGTGAGTCAAACTTCTCAAGGCTGAGATCCTTGGAGGGATTTCACCAGCGATACTGTTTTTGGACAGGTCTAAGGTTTTGAGCTCCTTGAGCCGCATGATTTCCGGAGATATGTCTCCGGTGAAGAAATTTTCCGAGAGAGAGAGTTTGGTGAGTTTCCTGAGCTGGAACACAGCTTCTGGTATTGGACCACGGAATCTGTTCTTGTTTAGGCTAAGGACAGTGAGCTCAGTTAGGTTTCCTATTGCATCAGACAGGAAACCGTCATAACCGTCATCATCAAGGTCGATCTCTATAACTCGGCTCGTTGTGTTCTCCAGAGGGAAAGAACACATAACTCCCAAGAACGTCCCTGCGCCTTCACATGGGTCTTCAGAAAAGTCCCATGTGCTGAGGTAAGAGGATGGAGAGATGGAACTTGGATCAATGCTGCGTATTATAGACTCTAGAGTTTGAATATCGGATCGAAGAGTGGCTGAGAAAACTGATGAAGGGACAAAAGTTGAAAGAACCAGTAAGAACAAGGACATGATGAGTAGTAAAGAAGAGGATGGTTGTGTTTTGACAGCCATTGTTGTGGTTTCTTCTTTAACAGGGAAGATGTGACCTTTTCTTTTTAAGTGAGTAATCTTGTGAGAAGATGTAGAAGAAGAAGGTCGTCGTGTTGAACCTAATTGAGATCTAACATGCTTCAAAGGTTTTTGGGTATGTTATTGGTGAGATTCACATGTTTGTAGCATCATCATTAAAAGAATTTATTTCAAACCAAATATGGACCTACTCACATTTTAGTTTTTGTTTTTGGATTCGACCGTTTTTTTATATAATTATACTTTATTTTCAGTGTCAATTTTAATTTAGACAAATGTCACAAAACCATTTTATTAAAGAATATTAAATCCATCTCTTAGTTGTATCTTATATTTTCCAATATAGAACTTTTACTTATCAAAAATGTAAAGTACGTTTAAAAAAAAAATGTAGAGTGAATTACTTACTATTGTCTATTAGTAACTACTAAAAGTTGAAACGACATTAATATTATTTTTCTCACTAAGCTATATTAAAAAATTATTATGAAAATAACAACAAGTGATCATAGTAGTAATTATAATGATGTCAAAAAAGTAGTAATTAATGATACTATTATTCTTCATTGTAAAATTTACATGATAGACATTAGGTGCGAATATGGAAGACAGTATATATGCAATGCTATTTTTAGATTTCGATCTAAGAAAATTAGTAATATATATATAGTTTGACTAATAACTAAGAAAAGACAATTGAAACATTCCACAAACTTTAAAAATAGCAATTCACTAATTATAGAAGTTTTATTGTACATATAAATAGGCGATTATTCAATCCAAAATGACAGAAAAACAAAAAAAAAACAAAAACAATAACCATTTAAAAACTTATAAACAAAAATGGCTATCGAAAAGAGAACATTGATCGCCTCCTTCGTCATCGTTGTAATGATGGTAACGATGATCGTGAGCCAAGTTGAGGCTAGGAATCACGTCACAATCAAGCCGCCGCCAACAAAGCCAAAGTTTTTCTTCTTCTAAATTGATGGCTCATCATGTTTACGAGAAATAAATGGTTGCTTCAATGAGGAACTTCAAGCATTGGTTTTTAAATTAATATTATTTTATATTTATCACTTCCCTCCTTTTATTTCTTTTGTTATGGATGGGATTATTTAAATAAAATATCAAATAAAAGAATATTTATATGTGAATGAAATATTCTACTTTCATATTTAAATATGATTATTTTAGAAAAATTGGTATTTCATAGCTCATATATATATATATATATATGATATCAATAATTTTACTTTGTAACTTTCGAAGATGATATATTATCCTTATATTAATATTACTAAAATTGTGTTATCAAGTGGGATTGAGTTACATTATTACATATTACCGTCTTGCATTGGCATTGCATCATGAGTGCTCTCTATATATGGATTATGCATGGCGTTGTAAAATAGTTAGAGCATGATCAACGCAAGTTCTTAAATGGGTTTCTTAGATATTTTCTTAATTAAATTAAAGATTAAATATAAATTTCCTTAAGAACCGATTTTTATTTGGGATACTTAAGAATCGTTTCTTAATGTGTCTTCTCCCAAAACTTTTCCAAAACTCTCCCAAATCTATATCTCAATCACATCTGTATCTCCTATAAAAATTGCTGAACTCTCTCCCTTCCTTCTCCTCCTTCACACTTATCACGCCACATCACCTCTCCGGAAATTCCATTCCTCCTCCTCCTCCTCCTCCTTATGGATCTCCGTCAGAGACCTCCTAAACCACCAGTTAACAATTCTGACGGATCTTACCGTTTCCATAAAGATCTCACTTTTTCCACTCCCGATGATCATCATCGTCGCCGCAGCACTAAAATTGCTCCTCCTCCACCTAACGAGAAGCAAAGATTCACGAATCGAAATCAAAAACAATCACACCGAAATTGGAATCAGAAAAACTCATCGGAGCTTCTTGAATTCGTCTTCGAATCGAATACCGATTCATCTTGTGGCTTAGGTTCTGAGAAGGAGGAAGGTACGAGGCGAGGGATATGGATTGGGACAACGTAGCTGCTGAGGATGTGATTGAGGCGTTGAGAGAAGTTGAATGGTCGACGCCTCCTCGTTCATTCGGCGAGTTCTTCTCTAGATTCGCGTTCCCTCGCTCTTTCTCTAAATGGAAGAGCCTTCTCAAATGCAATTTCTACTAGTATTACTCTCTCTTTCTCCATTATTCTCTGCATCTCTTCCGTTTCAGCTGTTTTTTTTAATCTTATGTTGATTGTTTACTTCTGTTGTTTATATGTTACAGCTATAGGACGAATTACTTTATCCTGTTGATTTTCGTTCTGGGTAAGTGAAAAGCTTGGGAATTTGGGAATTTAATTCAGATGTTTTGCAGTTTGCTAACAGTTTTTTTGGTTGAATCAGGTCTTGCGCTTATTACGAGACCACTTGCTATTGTGGGTGCTGCTCTTACAGCCTTAAGCATAGCTTTCCTTAATGATAGGTATTATCTCCGCTGACTTCTTTTAGTTTTCAGTTTATATCTCTACTCTCCAATGCATTTGAGGCTTCATGGTAATGTGAAGTTGGTGTACTTTCGCATGAATTAGAAGATATTAGGCTACTTTTTATACAATGGTTGCTCTTGAACTAGATTTTCAATGTTGGATTTGATAGGTTTTATGATTTTGGACCTTAATATCTGAGTGTTTCAAGGTTGCCTTATTCCATTTGTTTTCGCATGAGTTGGAAGATATTAGGCTCCTTTGTATTTAATGGTTGCTCCTGAACTGAATTTTAGTATTTGAGTTGATAGTTTATATGATTTTGGTTCTTAAAATCTGATTTCTTCAAGGTGATCTGTTTCATTCCCTTTGTGGTGGTTTGATGTTCATGTTAGTATCCGCAAGTTTTGTAGTATGTGGTGCGTGCTTCCTAGCAGAATCTATTGGATGTTCAAGCTTAAGGGGGTTAAAATATTTTTTTTTGCAGTTTTGCAGCTACTTTTAATGAGAAGTTTATAAGGACTATTAGGCATTTCTCCCCACACTTGACTGCAAAAATGAGGCCTCCCCAAATTTTTTTTTTTTTAAGCACCCTTAATAAAATTCTCCCATTGGAGCATATACAAAAAAAAATTCTTAACAGAGGTGCTTAAAACAACTTTAATAATTAAATATATGCTAAGCATCACATAAGCACCCCTTGCATTGATCATGCTCTTAGGAAATGTTGGTCTTGAAAAGCATAAGCTATTTTTTTTTTTTTTTTTTTTTTTGAAAAGCATAAGCTATCTTATATTTCGATATATAAATGTTGATCTACTTCTCTTTTATTATAAAGGTTTAAGTGTTCGTTTCATAGTAACTTCATTGATGGATAACAACAACGCAACAGTTATATATAGTACTGAGAAATCCCAATGTTTAAAATTTTCGAACATGTCACGAATTTTAATGATCTAAGGGGTTTCGATAGTGATGTTATGAACATAATTATTTCACTGTAGCTCATCGAAGGTGACGATCAAACAAATCCTACGCAATGTAGTATATATATTATTTACGTAGAAGACGACCATAATTATTATTTTAAATATAACATAAGATGACGAACATTCATCTATATATGATCCAAAAAGTTATCAAATGATCATCTACCATGTTTCAAAATTCAACCCGTACAATTTGTTCGTTCTTCTTATTATTTTGATTATCATGTAGAGCTTTCATCCTCTTCGTATAGAATCAATCAATCCAAAGGAACACAGCCAAAATAACACACAAACTTAGCAATCCAAGCTAAAAATATACACAAACTCATAGATCTAACATGCATGATTCATGAATTCAATTATCTTTAACAAAGTCCAATAAATAAGCCGATTAAGATTCATCCATCCAATATATAATAGCTAAAGGAGGCTCTTCAGGTGATGTCATGTCGTCATTTCTACATTTGACATGTGTCCATCAGGAAAACCAAACAGGGCATGTTAGTTAAGACGCAGTCGACTCTTTCACATTCCGATAACCTAAAAGCAAAGTAACAGTTTTGAAAGACGAGAAGATCAAGGGATACGGATAAAATTTAACAAAAGTTTTTGAAACAATAATAGTTTAAAAAAAAATCATAAGTGTTAAATTTCATTTAGGTAAAAACACATTGAACTTATAATATCTCTAACGGACTAAAGAAAATTCTAAGGACGGGATGTCAAATTCGGTTTGTTTATACCGTAATAAAACTTAACACTTAAAGTATAATATTTTTTAGAAAAAATAATCATAAGTGCTAAATTTTATTTAGGTGAAAACACATTGAACTTGTAACACTTCTAACGGACCAAAGAAAAGTCTAAGAATGAGATGTCAAATTCGGTTTGTTTATACCGTAATAAAACTTAACACTTAAGTTTGAAAAACAAAAAAAAACTTTATATAATAAAAAGTAAGTATAATATTTTTCAGAAAAAATTATCATAAATGCTAAATTTTATTTAGGTGAAAACACATTGAATTTATAACACCTCTAACGGACCAAAGAAAATTATAAGGACGGAATGTCAAATTCGGTTTGTTTATACCGTAATAAAACTTAACACTTAAGTTTAAAAAACAAAAATATTTTATATATAGTGTTAAAAAACAAAAATATTTTATATATACTTCTATGTGTATTTATAATCCCTAATTTGAGAGTCGGTTGGGATCATCTTTCCTTTTTTTTACAACAGAGTTAAAATCCTCATAGGCACGCGCACACAAAAAAAAAAGGAAATATTGTTAGTGTTACCGTTATAATAAAATGGAAACAATTGGATCAATAAGAAAAGGAAATAATGTGTCATTTCCTTTTTACAAAGAGATAATTCCTTTTTACAAAGAGATCAATAAAAACGATGTTAAGCTAACGTTTCGCAGAATATGGACAATGGAGACATAGCCGTTGATTTTAACCATCGTTATAATAAGCCCTATGTATATAATGTAGGGTTCTGGAATGAAGATTGGTGAGATAGTGTATAGAAACGTTGCAACAAGCTTTAACGTTTGATTGCACGATGTTAAGCTAACGGGACGAATATGGATTCTTCTGACTTTAGTTTTGCCATAGAAGACCCATTTTAATATTTGTTTTACGAAATTCCTACTCGTGAAGCATATCCCATTATTGCGTTCTTTGCTCCTTTGTTTAGTTAGAAATTTCAAAAAGAGAATCCTTGAGGTGAATCATATAATTAAGAAGAAAAACCAAACAGAGCTCTCATGAAGTTTCCATTTATGAAGGCTTCAAGTCAATGGTTGAGTTTTGTAAGCATCAAATGCACGCCAAAGAATCAATTTGCACTAAAAACACATGACCGATCGAAATATATTTGACTAAAGTCTCGCTTATTCTTGTTCCGGTAGAGTAAAAACGCTTCCTTTGAAAATTCAAAATTGGATGTAGATAAAAGGAGAAATAAAATGTGAAAGGACGGTGATAAGTCGCAAGTAAAGAGATCCCAGGATAAATATTCTATCTCGAAATCGCCGGATAAAGTGTAAGAAACAGAGAAACAGAAACTCGAGACTCTACGGAATTGCGTGGGGTACTCAATCCGGTTTATCAGATTCGAACCTAACCGATATTGAAATCAAATCATACCGCCGAACCGAACAAGTTTTAACCTGATCGGAATTTCGGTTTTTGCTCATTTCCTTTTCTTTTGTTCACTTCCTACAAAATTATACCTTTCGAGAGAATCGAATCAATTCGAAAAGGAAGAAAGAGAGATCTCTCTGTATCCTTCTGGAGAATATACATACATAGTTTGGTCGGTGGGCTTAGCTGATAAAAGGTCATTGCTTTGAGCTCAATCCTCCAAAAAACCTCTACTTTTTTTTTAGATCTGTGTATTGCTTGCATCGTTTCAAGTTCTTTCTCGATTCTGTGGATTTGGAGGAGTGAATTGAGCATTGGGTTTAGCTTCTTAAGAGAGATAAATTCAACCTCAACTGCTGTGTTGGTTTATTTTGCGATTTCGATTTTGAAGATTTATAAGAATGGGAAGTCCTTTGTTTTATGATATCATTGAGAAACCAGCAACGAGCTGTATCATAACGATATGTAGTTTAATTTGGTTTGTGATTCAGAAGAAGAGTGTTGGGTACTCTCAAGTTGGATTGAGTTACGAGACTGCAAGTGAAGGGCATTATTGGAGGATGATTACTTCTGCTTTCTCACATATTAGTGTATTGCATCTTGTGTTTAACATGAGTGCTCTATGGAGTCTTGGTGTTGTTGAACAGCTTGGTCATGTTGGTCTTGGAACTGCTTATTATCTTCATTACACTCTTGTTCTTGTTGTGTTCTCTGGTGTTTTGGTTATTGGGATCTATCATTTGCTCATTGCTAGATTCAAGATTGATTATTTCCGGAGAGTTACAGCTGTGGGATACTCTTGTGTCGTCTTTGGTTGGATGACTATTCTCTCCGTGAAGCAACCTTCTTCAAAGCTGGATCTTTTTGGGCTTTGGTCTCTTCCCATTAGCTTTGCGCCATTTGAATCACTCATTTTCACTTCAATCATTGTTCCACAAGCTAGTTTTCTGGGACATTTGTCGGGAATCCTGGTTGGTTACGCCATTTCATGGGGTCTGATTGGTGGGATGAATAACTACTGGGCTCTGACTATGCTTGGTTGGATCATAGTAGTGTTTGTTTTCAGTTTGAAGAAATCAGGTGCTTATGATTTCAATTTTCTCCAGATCGAATCACTTACTGATGCTTCTTTACCCTCAGTGCGGTTTATTGGAAACGGGAGGACCTTGCAAGCCAGTGCAGTTCCTCTTAGTGGAGTGGAAGTTGTCTGAGTTCAGATCATGGTTAACATTGTATTTGGGAACAAAGTTCTTGTCATCGAGGTAGTAGATGAAGACTGAGAGTTGGTAACCAAGCTTCTGCAGTTCCAATCAAATTTAACAGATCCTTAAGGCTTGCTTGAACTGTTTGTGGGAATGGTTCCTGCATAATGTGGTGGTTGGGGAAGGGTTCCTCGTAGAATCAAGTTAGTGTCATGTAGGCATCATTACAGATGAATAGATAAGTACTTTTTTGATGTATAGTTGCAAAAGGGTCCCATGTTTTACCTAAAGATTCCATCCACTAAAGACATGTTTCCTCATTTGTGGCCTTCACATTTATTTCAGTCTGAAAGCCTACTTTCAGTTTTTTTTCTTGTATTTCTCGTTCTTTTCTTTTATTTATTGCATCTGTTTTATCATTTGCACTCTTGCAATTTCACAAGGTAGTAGATAAAATTTTCTCTAAGGTCTCTTGGATTAGAGCCGTGTCTTATCTTTGTTACTTATTTCCATCTTGTGTGCTCTCATCGATTTATATTTCAAAAAGAAGGTAAGAAATAGGTAGAATAGAAAAATCATCGATTAACCATGTTTTTATTTATGAGCAGTTGTAGGTTGGATGATTCACAGTTCAAATAAAGTCATGGAAATTGTATTTGGTATCATAGTAATCTAACTGAGGTCAACTTGTGAATAGTTGTTTGTTTCCATTGAACCTACTTTTAACCCAAATTTTATTCACAATATCTTCATTTCTCAACAGCCACAATGCTCAATATTGCTTATATAATCTGTACATTGATCAGGTGAATCTGATCTTGCTTCATGATCCACCTCTGAACACTTTCAAATGGAGAAGAAAGGCCAGTATTGTCGTACATATGACTCAATGCTGACTCATCATCCGATTCTCTGTATCCTTGCTTTATCTGTAATTTTCATAGCGTTCGACCCCTTTCACATAAGTCCAATCGGGGGTCATGAGTTCAAGCCCGTGAAGCATGAGGTTGCTCCATACAAGCAAGTCATGGAAAACTGGCCAAGAGACAACCTTAGTCAACTGGCTCATCATGGGAAAGTGGAGTTTGTGGACCAAGTCTTTGGTCCAGAGTCATTAGAGTTTGATAGTTTAGGTCGTGGTCCATACACAGGGTTGGCTGATGGAAGAGTGGTTAGATGGATGGGTGAAGCAATCGGATGGGAGACATTTTCTGTTGTTACATCAAAATGGTAAATATTATTATCTATTCATCACTTTTACGGTTGTTTCAGTTCTCTTATTGATGTGTTGTGTGTTCATAATAATTAGGTCAGAGAAGGCTTGCGGAAGAGGTGTGGATTCAACAACACACAAGCAATGGAAGCACGAGAAGCTGTGCGGGCGACCTCTTGGTCTGAGATTTGATAAAAAGTCAGGAAATTTATACATTGCAGACGCTTACTATGGCCTACTTGTGGTTGGTCCTGAAGGAGGGATTGCTACGCCTTTAGCTACTCATGTGGAAGGAAAGCCAATACTCTTTGCCAATGATCTTGACATCCATAGAAATGGCTCCATCTTCTTCACTGACACCAGCAAGAGATATGACAGAGCGTGAGTTTTTCTTACTTTTTTCGGGTTCAGTTTACTACCATTAATCGTAAGATTTAAGAGAATTAGATTTTGTATTTTGTAGGAATCATTTCTTCATATTATTGGAAGGAGAATCAACAGGAAGGCTTCTAAGGTATGATCCACCTACCAAAACAACACACATTGTGCTCGATGGTTTGGCTTTTCCCAATGGACTTCAGCTCTCCAAAGACCAATCTTTCCTTCTCTTCACTGAAACAACCAATTGCAGGTATAACCATAAAAACAATCCTTAACTTTCAAACAAGACTTAGTTCCAAATCATGGATAGACAGACTCCACACTCAATGTTTCTCTGCCTCAACTCTGTGTTTATTGCACTGCGTCTCTAATTTCTATTTATCAATAATGTATTTGACAGGTTGGTGAAATACTGGCTGGAGGGTCCAAAGACAGGTGAAGTCAAGGTGGTGGCTGATCTTCCGGGATTCCCAGATAATGTAAGAATAAACGAAAAGGGTCAGTTTTGGGTTGCAATAGACTGTTGCAGAACACCGGCACAAGAGATTCTTACAAACAACCCTTGGATTAAGAGCATCTACTTTCGGTTGCCAATACCAATGAAGCTGCTGGCGAAAACGATGGGGATGAGAATGTACACTGTAATATCGAAATTCGACGAGGAAGGTAAGGTCTTGGAGGTGCTGGAGGATAGACAAGGCAAGGTAATGAAGCTTGTGAGTGAAGTGAGGGAGGTTCAAGGGAAGCTTTGGATTGGAACAGTGGCTCATAACCACATTGCCACTTTGCCTTATCCTTTACCAATGGATCCATGAAGAGCTTTGTTGTGTAGTTGTTAGCTTCTGGAAGTTGTGTTCTTAATATCCTCTTGATTTATACATTCATGAGCATTAAGAAACAATATGAACAAATGGATGACTGAACTAAATCATCTCCCTCTGTAACTTAATTATCTTCGTTTTGATTAGGAACAGCTGGACCAATTTGTCTTTTGTTGATGTTATGTGAACTGATGAATAAATCAAAAAGAATTTTAGTACAAAGTAAAATGTAAATCACATAATTTATACAGCGAAATTCATGATGACAGGAGAATGCAAACAGTCAATTAAAACAAAAAAAATAAACACAATTTTTTGTTTCCTAAAATAAAAACATTTGGTTGATCAAAGCGAAGCACCTCGTGCCGTCTGGTTCGGACCAACGAAGCTATTTACGACATCATCCCTCGGCAACATGCTTTCTCCAATAGCCAATATGTGACATAACAGTAACGGTCGGCAATCGGCATGTCCAAAACTAAAACCCACCTGTCGATTATTAAAAATGAGAGCAAAATTCACATTATTAAAGAGAGAAATTTTCTCAGCTGCCAAAGAGCAAGGATAGTGAATTACCAATAGATTACGAGGACATGTAGAGCTGGTCTCAAGGCCCTTGTCCAGTTGATTGTTGAATCTGTTGAAGAAGGTTAGCCGCTAACTCTAGTGTAGACTGATATCTCCGTTCTTATCTATCTCACCATCTGATGTGCCTTGTCCAGCTCCAGGGAGCAAAGGCTGGAGCTGCTGTTGTGCTTGGCTAGACGGATCCAAGTTTGTCATGTTCACTGGTGGTGGCATGGGAGTTTGAGATTGGCAAGGATATGCATTATGCGCTTGATTATTTGTCAGGCTGTGATAATTACCTTGCTGATACCCCTGGTAACCATGCAAACCAGGGTTCTCAGCTCCAGGGACCGGTATGTAGTTTTGGTTAAGCATGGGAGCTTCAGGCTGATATTGCTGTCGCATGGGTTGAGAAACAGCTTGATGTGAACCTTGAGAGTACATTGCATAATTATTCAATGGAGGGGTAGGTAACGGCGCTTGCTGAGGCATACTAGCAAAAGGTGCTTGATATTGCATTCCACCATGGACCATTCCACTAGAGTAGCTTGGTGTACTTGACACAAGAGGATAATGCATGGAAGGAGGAGGTGGAGGAGGTAGTTGCCCCACCGGATTGTATTGATTATCTAATTGTTGTAATGATAGATTATATGGGTCAGCAACTGTTGATTGATCTTGATTCCGATGGAGCTTCTCGATTGGACAGTACGACGGATTGGTGACTTTCAGAAGGGGCAGGTTGAGAAGTTGTTGGGAGCAAGGAGGCCAGAGTGGCTAATAGCTCGGGCGTTAGACTAACCCCGGATTGAGGCATTGCAGTGTTAGGTACAGCAACATGCTCATTAGAAGGAGCAAGCAATGATTTTGGAGGAGGCTTCATTTCTTCCTGCATACCTCTGTTGGAATCAAACAAGGCTTGATCTTCCCTCGCAGTGTACAAACTGTGATTGGCATTGGCAGGTGAACCCCGATACTGATCCATATAGGATTGAGGAATGGGATAAGATTCTTGTCTATACGATGTTACAGCAGGAACCTGTGGTGGGGGTAACTTGAGAACAACACCATATAACCGTTCTGGACCTGACACTTTGAGTACTTCAGTTAAGAAATCTGATGGAGGAACCAGAAATAAAGTGGTTCCATCATCTAATTTGGCAACACCCGCTCGATTTTTTGAACCAAGGTAGCGGAGAAATTCAGTATAAGATGCGAAATCGTCTTCGCTGTCTGGTAAGAAGAAAACAATTTCAAACCCAACGGCTTCGTTGTAATGTTTGGCAAGCAAATCCAAGCCCGTTCTTGCTGAACAATTCACGATCTCAGGGCTATTAACCATTTGAAAAAACGAGAATCAGCAATCGAGGCAGTGTTATCAATGAACCAAATCAACACTACATCCATTTTGAGATCAGAAAGTAGACAATACACAGATCACCTAAAATCTCATATCTAAAAAAATGAACAAATAGATAACTTCTCAATGAACTAAAAACTTCCTAAATATATACGAAAAAAAGCAGAAAGGCTAAAGGGTTACTCACAGTTCAGTTTCAATCCCCTTTCCTATAGGTACACAACGAGCATGACAAACAGAAGTTCCACCTTTGGCAATGATTCCTCTCCACATGAAATCACTATCAGGGAAACCACGGCCAGGCCTAGCTGCAACTGAACCATGCCCATATGACCTGTCAAACCCAATGACACGATCATCTACACCCATCAAAGGAAAATTATCCACTGATCCATCTCTACGGGTCCTTTTGGGTTCTCTATCCAACTGAGTAGGATCATATTCTTCCCAAGAACCACGGTTTGACTTAACTGGTAGCCTTGAATTTGGTGCAGGAGATTGGAGTATACCAGCTCCAGTTGGAGATGGTCTCTCCCAGCTTCCTTCCTTGCCAACAACATCGCTATACTCAGGACCATGATGTGAATGTTCAACGCTACCTCGAAAGGGCCTCACCGGGCCAAGAATCCCGCTAGAATGTGGTGACGACATGAATTGAGGATCATTGACGAACATCTCAGGCCTTGATCGTTTGCCACCAGAGTAAAAACTGGTGTCATCTGCTCTACCAGGGGGAATGCCATCGTTCGAGTACAAAATTGTGATTCTAGGATCATTGAATAACCTTCCTTGTAGTCCTTCCTTAGCACGGCGAGCTTCCTCAACACTCCTAAATTCCACAAGTGAAAAGTGCCTTGAAGGGTAACTAATACATCTCTCAATCTCACCAAAGAGTATCATAACATTGTGTAGCATTTGTTCGCCAATCTGGACAGAAGGAGGGTACCCAATCCACAATACATTACTTGGTTGGCCATCTCCTTTATCATCTCCAAATGAGTGAGGATACTGTTAAGCATATAACAATCAAACCTTAGAAACTTGGCAAAAACAAGGGTGTGAAGTAAACTCTTACAATCATGATATGTCAAAGCCAATAAATTTTTTTTCTAGAAATAAGCCTAACCTGTTGTTTAGTACTCAAACTGCCATCCCTGCCATCATTAGAGCCAGGCCATGGTTCCTAACGAGAGAGAAAAATATTACTTGGTTTCAGAATAATAAAAAAAAAGAATAGAATGACTCAAGAAAATACTCCTTCTACGTGCAGCAGAAAGTTTCCAGTCATGGAAGTCATATGCAACTCGTAAAATATAGAGTACTCAGTAGGAATTTCTGATAAAACGATTACTACCTAAAGCATATTCATACATAAACAAAAACCAACAAACGGATACTTACTTTTCTTGGCCCTTGTGACCGAAGAAAATCAACTCGCAAATAACTACCACCCATTCTTTTTCCGTGCAGGCTCTTTGCCTGTATAGCATCATCCATTTCATAAAAGTCAATAAAAGCTGTCTTCCGTTCCCTAAGAAACCTGAAATCTTCAATTTTCCCAAATTTGCTGAACTCTGCCTCCAGGTCATCCTTCAAGACACTCGGGCTGATTCCACCCACCCAAAGACTCTTACAAGGTTTTGCCTGCAAACAAGCAAGTTCCATAAGAAGCCTATACAATATATCATACAATCCAGATAGGTTCGTAGTTGTCAAGAAGAGAACTTTTAACATATAAAACACTTAAAAGGAAACATCACAATTGGGTTAACAATCCACAAGATCACCATTCTTGTCAATTCATATCAGTTGCTACTCTAAACACACAACGTGACTTCAGGAGAATCATTCCTTGATTACAGAGGAGAACCATGTCCTCCTTAAAATCGGCAAGACCTTAACATATTTCCTAGGAGTCCCTGTGTTGATCATTCCAAATTTGGCTCGCAAGTAGATATACCAATCCTTAGACACCAAGTTAAGATTTAAGAAAAAGGCAAAGATGCTGGTAGATTTTCAAATTCGTGAATAGCAAAACCATCCACGATGCGGGTGCGTGCAACCTTACTATTACATCTCTGATGACTAAATGAGCTACAGAATTGTATTATCACGCCAATCCCATTCACTCATGTTGACTAGTGCACGACAAGCTTTCCGAACAATCTGCTTATTCTCCAATTCCCCAGTTATACCTCGAGATCAGGAGTACCATAGCTTAGGACACTGATACATTTGGCTGGAGCTTGATACGCTAGCTTGCGAATTTTCAATGCGAACATTCATCTTAAAAGCTCAAGGTGCCTACGCTACTACAAAAGGCTACGAAAACTCAATCTCTTAGGTTGAGATACAGCAAACAGTATCTGAAACGACCCTCCTGAAATCAGAGCACCCTAAAAACGGTTTCATGACATGATCGAAAACCTGAATAGAGTGATTTACATGGAACACTAGTCCAAAGACCAGTTAGTGAGACCAAATTACCAGCAAGCAGCGATTATGGAATCATTCCAGCATCTCGAAGGATATGGATTCGGTGTAAGTCAATAACGAGAAAAAAAAGAAGACGAGTTTGATATACAGTTGCTTCTTGTTCGTGAATCCTAATGCGCATTTGGAGGGAGTTGTTTGATTAATTCGAGTAGCGAAATATAGTTGGTGGCCACAACACAAGCACGAATCTGGGTTTTGATTTTGATTGGGATAGGCATTAACACTAGATATATAACAATTTCTTGAGCTAAACAAGCATAAATTACCATCAAAATCTGGTGAATCTAGAGAATGAATTCCCAAAATCAATCTAAGCATTAACATAGCATCAAAGTTAAAGAAGAAACAACAATAGAAACCTAAGAAAACGCAGAGATGATGAGAACAAACCGATCGACCGAATTCGATCTTAATCTGACTGCCATTCAAATTAGCACCTTGAAGCACCTCTTTCGCCGATACAGCTTCCTCAACACGTCTGTAGAAGATAAAGGCGAAGCTACGGGAAGAATACAATGTGATTCTATCAATTTCGCCAAACCTTCCAAACAAATCAGCCAGATCGGATTCAGTAGTATCGGTCGTTAAACTACCAACCCAGAGATTGTTGGATTGAAATCCAGATCCATCTGTTTCTCGGCCTCTAGAAGGCTTCATAACTCGAGCCATCGCCACCTTTCTTGAGTCAAATGGAAACGAGAATCCCCAAAGAAGAATTGGCTAGGAATTGCGAGAGTGATAGACTTAAGCGCTATGACAGGAAGATAAAATCATTGATCCAGACAAGTATGCTTCTTAAATGCTAAAATTCAGATAGAGAAACAGTAGGAAGTCTTGGAAGGATGAAGATAGAGCGAGAAAAGAACGATGGCAACTTATTCAAAGCATTTGCATTTACTAAACGACGTCGTTTTATACAAGTTCCTCGAAACGACGACGTTTTCAATTTTGAAACTAAAATAAACACATATATACATTAGTAGAGCAAAATTTAGCTATCTTCTCTCAGACACGCACAGAATCTATAAGTCCAGAACTTCGGCGCCATAAATATATAACTAATAGCGTCGACAACAAATACAAAATCCAACTCATAAACGTCTTAAGATAACAAAGAAACACAAGGAAAGTCTGAATCATATGGGTAATTCAAAAGACAGCAGAAAAAACAAAATCTCCTTTGATAATCTTCAACACTGGTACCATAACAGATCCCACTTTCAAAAGAACTTCAAAGGTCTTGCACACTCAAACCTGAAATTAATAAATCCCCGAGATATCAAATTTCAGACACTTGAACCCATTTCTAAACATGCATTTATAGAAGAATAAAAAATCAATTGAGACCTAGATGCCAAAATCTAACTAACAATCTAACGATACTAGAACCTTCTAAGAGAGATGCTCTATATAACAATGTAGATGGTATAAGAAGTTTCAATTGTGTAATATGATATTGGGTTGTGTTACAGAAAAGTAAGGTTTCAATGTAAATACCTGGAGGAAGGGACTGCTTCAACTTATCGGCTTTCTCTTGATCGAAGACACATAGTGTGTAGAGGTACCTTGAGCACCTGACCTTGAACTTAACAATATCCTTGCTTCTCTTGATCTTCACTGACCTTGCATCCTTCCTTCTTGCCGTCAAAAGGAAGTCCTTGATTTCGTGGATTTGCTTCGGCTGCATAAAAATCATTTTACAATTCAATCCGAATTCAAAAACCCCAAATGGATCAATAAGTCAATAGAAACAAACAACTCAAAACAAGACTTGAAACAAAATGTAATCAATACGATGACGACTCTTAATCTACTAGATTTTTAGAAACCACATACGAACACAACATCCTAGTCGTGAGCACATATAATCAAATTCAATAGATAAAATCCGTCTAAGATTGGAACAGTAAAAGACGACAGTGAAGAGCTAAAACGGCGATAATACAAAAGCAAACACACAATAAGCTACACTAATCCTAGAAGAATGATGAGAATTGAGAGACGACCAAAAATTTACCATTGTCGGATCTGATTTTGTGGCTGCAACTTTCTTCCACTTAAGAGAGAGAACGCAGCGTCGGAAAGAAGTAGAGAACCCTAAATATCCTCTTGAAGAATAAAAACCCTAGAGTGTCATGTACACGAATTTCCAAATGTACCCCTGAGGCCCAGTAATCCTACAATTTCCCTATTGGGTTTTATGGCCCAAATTGTTTTGTTTTGTAAATTTTCAATAAAAAAACTCTCGGAAAAGGATATTTTAGTCAAACGGCAACACTTTCCGATATTTCAACATTAGCGCCACTGAGAATGTTTTTTTCCCGCGCCACAATATCTCTTCTTCCTCTCCAAAAAGAAAACCCTAACCTTTTTGTATTCAAAATTGATTGTCTTCTCTAATTTATACATACTTAATAATCCTTTTTCTCTCAAATCGACTCAATCTCCATCTCCGTTGTGCAAGTTCAAATTGTGTCAGGAAGAAGGAATTAAATGTTTTATTCACAGACGTTATTGGGTCTAAAGGGTGAATTGGGGACGGTGTGGTGTGCCGCTCACATGAACCGTCCCCTGAAGAAGTCTCAGTACATCGCCACCGATATCCCTCAAACAGTTGGTTCGTCTTTCCTCTTCTATTTTGCCTTTTTCAATCCAACGTTCACATTTTTCTTTATCTGATTCTATCTTATTCAAAAAATTCGCGAAATTTAGTAGTTATGATTATTTTTGGCATAAAATTGATTTCGAGACTCTAATCAGTGAAATATATATAATACTGAAAATCACAATTTTGTGTTATATCAGCGTGTGCTGTTTTTATAAAGGTTTTGACTTTTTGATAATTTTGATTCATTAGATGATACATCTTATCTCTGTCTCTCATGATTGATCATATGCATAGGACTGTTGATTAATTTTGTATATAATGTAACAATATGTAATTTGTGTTTGCAGATCGTATAATAGAGATTAATGTACCAATGGCTTTGAGAATGTCAAGTCACCTTCTTGTTGGGGTTGTGAAAATATATTCAAAGAAAGTCGATTATCTTTACCATGACTGGAGTCTCCTTAACACTTGGGTTGCTAAGGCTTTCGTTTCTCCTCAAGTTGACTTGCCAGAGAATGCGAGACAAGCCCCTGTTGAGTCTGTGACATTGCCTTCAGCATTAAATTTGGACGATTTCGACTTGGATGATGACACACTCGAGAGGTATCCATTTTTCAACTTTTTATTGGAGTTTAATCTGTTGTGATAAAGCTTAAGAGATCTTAACATTTTATATTCTTTGCTTGTGAATGTTAGGGAATTCGATAATCATCTTCGGAGTGAGGAGGATATCACTCTCACAGGTACCTTTTACATGTTCTTTTTTATTTGTTTTGTTATGTATCCATCATAATGTGATTCAAGGTGTTTATGATGCTGATGCTGATCTTGCAGATCAAATTCCTACTGGCATTGATCCTTATGTTTCTGTTACATTCGAAGAGGTGAAATTCCTGCTTACGTCCTATGACTTTGAAGTTGATTCTGACTACTGGTTTTCATGTCTCCGAGAACTTGTTATTGAATGAAAGTTTGTGTCTTTTTTACAGGACATCAGATCAGAATCTAGTCCGATGGATGTCGAGTAAGGCTCTTCATAGAGTTTTGATTTCCTCTTACTCTTCCTTATCTGCTTAGTGATACACTTTTTTAAATTTGGTTACCTCTTTTTTCTGATTTGAGCAGCCAATCCACAGGACCTGTGAGTGGGCATTTTAGAGAAATTGATGTTGAAATGGCTCATGAGGCAACACCAGAGAATGAGCCAAGAGATTCCAATGTTGCTCCAGATATTGGAACCTATACTCCTCGTAATGACACAGAGGAACTCCCTGAATTCCAGGATCCTAGACCAAGTAACTTGACAGAAGAGCTCAATCCCAATACCGAGAGAAGTGATGCCAATTCTCCTGGAAGTGTTCCCGAGATTGAGATTAGGCGTGACGCTGCCCATGATTTAAGCCCTGCGTCCCATCCACCATTTGCTGCTGAACAACAGAATGTCAGAGTTGAAGAGACTGAGTCTTTAGATGAAACTTTGAATGAGAAGGAACCCACTATCCCTAGTATTGATGAAGAAGTGTTAAATTCTAGAAGGGGTTCGGCATTTGAGCTTCGTTCAGGATCTCCAGGTTTTGCTGGTTCTGAGGAAGAACGTAGAGATTTTGGTAAGTAAACAACATAGTTTGATAATCTTATGCTTAACCATTACATGCACTATCTTATTATTTATTGAAAATATTTTTATTTATTTTTATTTTGATGTTAAGTGCACCCATCACCTCAACTAGCTCTTCAGCCCAGTCCTCCTCCCCAACCACAAATAAGGCCAAGGAAGAGGAAGCGCTTTGATAAGGTCACAGTGTTAACTAACAGGTAATAAATTTACCATTGCTTTCTGTGATTTTTGTCATTTCATTACCTATTTGCTTACTGATTAAATAATTTGGACAGTGAGATGAAAGAAAGGCTTGAGGATCCTAGTGATACTCTTCGTAAGAGAAAGAAATGTCCTTCATCTAAACTAAATGTTTGGAGATTGAATAACCAATCAAAGAAGGATCAAAGTTTTAATGAGCCCTTATTAACTGGTAATTTTTCAATGTTTCTTTATTTGCGACAGTGTACCTTCTTTTGCCTTTGTTTTTTTAATGAAGATTATTGCCTGTGCAGGCGTCTCAGATGTTTTACGCAGCAGTGTCTTTGAAAAGGACTGTGTAGCTTCAAAGCCATATCTTGCTGTTTCTGATGAAACTTTTCCAGAACCTCCATCTGTATCATCTCCTACTCGAGAAACTGAAACAGAAATTAACCCGGCCTCTCCAATTCCACAGTCTAGGGTTCCTGATTCTACTAATCCAGACGGTACAGTTCAGCAGTCTCCAGCTCAACAAACTGAAGATGTCCAAGACTTTGCAACTCCTCGATCCGCGCATGCAGAGTCTGTAGCAACAGAAGCACAATCTCCTCGGACATTTAATAATGAGGACATGGGAATTGAACATTTAAGGGATAGTAGTTTCCCTGTGTACACGCCGTCACCACCTCCAAGATCTTCACCTTTTAGAACTGATGACTTCACCACTCAGTCTGAAACTTGGGAGACAAGATCTTATAGAACTGAGCCTTCAACTTCCACAAATCTAGAGGATATGCCTGAACTAAGAAACTCGGGGCTTTCAGCTGTTCCTGAAATGACTGACGAGGTTTGTTCTCATGTTTTTGCGTATTTTGTTTTTACCATTTATGGTGCTTTGATAACATTGATAGTAATACCATTTGTCTGTGCCATACAGGAACTTAATTTCCTGGAGGTAGGAAGCAATACTCCGGTAAGATCACCAGCTAGTCAAGATTCTGATGGTTTGACAGGGAGAACAAGGTATAAAGTTTTCAAAAACCATGTAGCTTTCAAGAGCCTACAGTTTCTTACTAACGTATAACATTTATTGACAGAGCCTTGGTTCAGTATCTTCAACAACGTTCTTTAAGTAGTCCCAGTTCAAGCCATTCATCTGGAGATTTAAGTTTGAACAAGATATTAGCAGGAAAGACAAAGAAGCTAGCGGCTCGAATGTTCTTCGAGACACTGGTGAGTGATTCTTAGTACAAAGTTTATTTATCTTTTTATTGAATTGCCTCTAACTGATACGTGTTGTTTTTGGATTACAGGTATTGAAGTCTAGAGGACTTCTAGATATGCAACAAGACCATCCCTACGGGGATATTGCTTTGAAGTTAATGCCTGCCCTATTTTCAAAGGTTCAAACATAAATAAACAATGCTTATTAGATATATTTATATGTATATTATTAACAGTGAATCTAGATACGGAAGTAGTCATTTTCAGTTTGTTGATCCCTGGTTTTTACATATTTTGTGCAAGTAAAGCTTTACTCGAAGAAAACATGGTTAAATGTCTAAAATCCATCATTAGTAAAATACTTCGCTTAAGTTAAAATTGACAATGTTGTAAAATAAAGTTTTTGAGATTCTCTATGATTTTTGGAAATGAATAATAGAACGGGTTATGATGGAGGGAATCATGGATACACTCAAAAAGGCTAGTCGCTCCCAACATTTGTAATATGTATCATAGAGAAAGTCCTCGAACCAAATGGTAATATCAATATAACCACTAAACCGGAATGAGGAACCCATGAGCAAAGACAAGGCGGAGGAGAGTCATGTGTCATGTATCATGTAGAGAATGCAAACAACTAGCCCTGATCCTGCCCACAATCAGTATGTTATACATTACCCTGTTTGTGTGTTTACAAATTGCTCATGACCGAGTTCAAAAGTCTCCAATGGACTTTGGACCGCCCTAGAGTTATTATAAGAATATTACATCGAAAAGAAAATGGATTACGTCAAAAAGTTGTTGAACACTGATTATGCATAGATAACCCTCATGAATCTTTAAATAGCAAAACCTTCTTCGAAATCTAAAGATGACCTACCTGTTCTAAACTTGTTCTTCTTTTGTATATCTTAGTCAGACTATTGAATCTAGAAAGAAAAGTAACAATTATAGGTGGAAATCTATCTTAGTCATCATTCTCTAATGGACATGAATATGGCATGAACTTGGTCTTTGGCTAAAGTTCTCATCATGACTTCGAATCTCTTCTGGAATCTTGTTCTCTATGGGGTTTATCATTCTGAGATTGAGCGTGGGTCTTGACCTTGATTACCTGAGTCTAATAAGAGTTATGCGGTTAGATATAAGGAAAAGGAAGATTGCCAGATGCAACAAAGCTAGACTTGTATTTTGTCAGTTTCAATAACATGAAATTTATGTGTATAGTGTATACTTTATCCATAGAGAAAGAAGTATCTAACCTTGAACATGTATTTCTTACGAAGTTTCATGGCTATGCGTATGCATCTTCTCACTCGAATTGCAAGCAGCTTGTCGTTAAAAATCTACAAATATCTCAAATCAGTAAGATGTTTTGAACGAGTATAAATAAATGCATCACCATTGCAGTTAGTGCAGAGGAACAGTAGAATTCAGCAAAGAAACAAAGCTCAACATGCAAAGATGCAGTCAAAAACATTCTACCTGTATCATGTCATTGATAGAGCGAGTTTCTTTCATTATCTTATGCCGATTCATGATTAGAATTGCTGCCACACAAAAGACTGGAAGAGGCATGGGTTCCTTCGTTCCTAGACCATAAACTTCTTGTCAAGCCACAGAAGTTGTATGAAGCTGCTGCCTTCATCCCAGTATCATCCGACAGCAGACCAGTCTTTGGCAATGAACCCCTTTTTGGCAGTAGACCGCTCCTGGACAACAGACTGCTCTTTGATAATGTTCCGCTCTTTGAAGCTGTTACACTATTTGTAGTAGTGCCATTTCCATCATCTAATTTTTGGTCCCCCAACTCAGCTCCAAATTGTCTTGGAAGCTGAACCACCAACAGCTCCAGGCAATCATTCTCCAGAGTTTCAGCGAAGGACTCATCAAAATCAGCAGCCCACATCATCTAAAGCAGAAAAAGACCACAAATACATTGGCAAGAGTTTTGAATCTGGTAACAGATACTGAACAAGAAAGCAAACAACAGAAGAGTTACGAACCTCCCACATCCTTAAAGCCTCGTTAAAAGACAACTCCCGCCGGAACAGTACTAATAGCATCCGGAAGGCAAAGTGAAGGCTTTCAGCACCAATACGTGATAGGTGAGAAAATATTTCTTTATCTGTGAGTTGCAAAATATGCCACAGTGATTGCAATTGATCCATCATTCCAGTTGGTCCCTCCATCTGGAAATTTGCACGCTACAGTAATAGCCACATAGCAAAAGAACATTAAATTACAGCATATAGCATTTGTCACTTATTGTGGGAAAAAAAATACATATGTTACATATCAGTAAGCATTGCAATACCGTTCTTCTTATGAGCATTTCAAAGCACCAAAAGGCGTCAGCATTATCTTCAAAAAGAACCACGAAAGGAGATACCAAATCGCTCATTCCTGTCAGCAGATTAGCAACCAGACAGTTAATATCCTACATTAGTATGAACACGTTACAAACCAAACTTAAGAGAGATTTGGAACCTTGGCAATAACCAGTTGCAGGATCAACACAGGCATAGACCGCAAGGATATCTGACATTCTTCCTAGATTTCTTGGATCTTCATAGAACTCAAGGTGGTTATCTGTCCTCACCACATCAACAACTGAAGAAACAGAAAGTAAAGAACATTCACAGACTGAAACTGAAAAGCAAGATTTCCTGCAAGTTCTTGAAATAAAAGAAATGAGCACAACTGATGCCTATTCGGTGTAATGTCCAAAGCCAATCAGACACCCGATTGTCTGTGCCAGTCCCACCACGAGAAGGAGTCTCCTTTGCTGATGGCATTTCAGGGACATCTGATATTCTCAAACCATCAACTATCTCCGATGTGCAGCCAGAATGAGATAATTGTTCAAGAAACTCAGGATGAACAACTTCAATTTCTGAGTTAATGGAAGCAGTTACGTTGTTATAAGAGGACCCGTGCGGTTCTATAACTAAATCTGCATTCTTATCAATTCGAAACTGTGCATTCCCTCATCCTCAGATCTTAATTCACTCAGTGTTGAAGCTTCCTCATCTGGAGTAGAAAGCTCTTTCTTGTGTAAACTACTCCTTCCAAACAAATCTGTGACCGGTAGAGAGGGAAAGTCAAATATACCATCTGCAAAAGGAGAAGTTTCATATGATATGCTGTCAGGAATTTCTTTTCCACTTACAAGGTCAACTGACACACTAGAACTTCCCATTCTGTGCACATGAGATGTGTCAGTATCATTATTACTCCAATCACTGTGATTTTCAGTATTCTCATTACCATATGTACAAGCTTATGTGCTTTCATCTGTAGCTTCTTTTACCTCCTCGTTTTTGTATGATTTTTGCATATCAATAACTTTAGAACCCACAACATAAGCAAGTGAACCAGTTCCCACACTCGAATGCATAGTCTGGCATTGCTTGAGCAGCTCATTGTATCGTTCTCTGCATGAATTATGAACAATTTCCATTAAACTCTGAGTTTCTCTTAGTAGTCCCTGATGATACAAACATCAAAGCAAACAAACTTTCCAACCTTCGGGCTACCCTGAGTTGCCTACGGGACTCAGAGGTGCTGCTCAATGCATAATAGCCAAGGAGAAATTCTCAAACTTGAGCTCTTATGGATGGGTCAATACTCTTAACAAGGAAAACATGGGATGCATTAGAATACTGAATTAAAGAATAAAACAAGAGTGGACTTAGACTTCATCAGCAAAAACAGACATACCCCCAAAATAATTAACTTGAGCACCTTGTGGAAACCAGAAACCTTTCCATCGGAATCAAAAAAAGTCTGCCACTTTTCTGGCTTAAGTATTTTGCCAATCTGTACATGTAAAACACTAAATCATCTTCTTACACTGTAAATTTGAAGTAAAACATGAAATAGCGAGTGGAGGAAAGAATCTTACAGCTAAAACAACCTGAATCCCGGATAGTGAAAGACAAGGCTGGCTCAGATCCTGAACCAAAGATGCCACTTTTTGCAAATTTACAAGAGCACCACTCCTCCCACAAGTCCATTTCTTTCCCTCTCCACCAGAAAACATCAGTAATCATAAAAACACACAGACACCAATCCTCCCTCCCCAATTCCAACGTGTACCTTCATAAACCCAATCATCCGTTCTCAGCAAAGATACCTGCAACAAGACAGTAACTTGTCAACATACTACAAACATACAGTCAAGAATTCACATTTATCAATTGAAGAACACACATTTGCTTCATCTGTCATTGACTAGCAAAAGTGACCAATGTCGTCAAATCCCAATAAGAGAAACCAGAACCTAACTATGGAAATGAGAAAACTTGGCGTTACAAACATGAATCGGACGAGACAGATAATTGGATCCGGTTCAAATTAGATTGGAATCTCACAAAAGAAGAGCTTCCATATTTTGAGGCGCTTGTAATCTCACATTCCTCAATACATTCCTCAGATGCATCACATTAGATTCTTAGATGAGCAATAATAAATGGTGAATGCAATGCTCATGCATCAAACCTGTGGATGGTCATGGAGGATATTCTTCTCCGGTCGACATTTTCATTCCACGGTTAAGCTTTTTTTTTTCTCCGTTGATTTGTTTGCCGTCTCTCTTTCTCTCTCTCTCTCTTCTCTGTCTCCTGCCTTTTGTTTTTGTCGTCTCTTTTTTTCGCCAAAGTTTTTCTTTCCATTTAGATTGACATTTCTATTAGTCAATTACACTTTACCATGAAATTATACTATTTTCACTCATAACTAAAAAGTGAGTTAATAATAGTTACCATTGCCAACATAAGGTATTGTTGATTATTGTAATCGATCAAAAATTAAAATCTCTAAATAGCTTATTATTGATAATAATATCAGTAGTGTGCAGTTGAATTTATAGAAGTATAAAAATTATCATCAAAAAAAAATGTTTTGATCATTATACTCTGTTATATGATATCACGCCGGTTGATTTGTCATACATATGATTTTATATATAGTACTATATTACTAGATATATTTTAAAGATCTAAGAAAATGTTTGATTTTAACAAAACAAAAACTGCGGCTTCATGGATGCTACTTCCCTAAATGTGACTTCAGAGATATCACATGAATCAAGTGATTTGGTTTCTTCGTTCCTCAAGTTGAAGAGATATTTTCCAGCCACCCCTAAATCAAAATCAACTGATTCTCCAGATCTTCTACCTAAATCAACTGTATCAGAAGACTTGAACTGCGATGCTGGACTCTATATTGCAGATACAATGCTAATTTCAGAAATGTCCGAACATGCAACTCTTGAGGACGTGTAAGTATTGTTTATTTTTGAATGTGTTTAAAAGTTTTGAATGTGTTTGCTTAACTTAATTTTTCTTTTTTTCAGTGTAGCAACTTTTAAACAAATACATTCAAAACTTTTAAACACATTCAACTCTTGAGAATGCGATGCATGGATTTCTGTTTTGTCAAATTTTTTATTCAAATTTATCTAAAACATGAACTTAACATTATTAAAAACAGATGTAACTCCAGATAATTATATTTATCGATGGGTATCATTCAAACTCAGGTGGTATGTGAATAATGTTAGAAAATGAATGGGTAATCTATGTTTTATTAAGTCAATCTTAATAAAAAAATTATAAGTAACTATATGATTTTTGGACACAAAATAATTATATCATTTCTATATACCTATTAGATAGATAATTTTAGATAAAATTGATTTATTAATTACTAAAGAGAAAAAACAAAATTAAGAATTATTTGGAATTATGAAATAGAGAAGATGATGAACCACTTATTGATTTTTAAGGATATAAATATATTGTTCTCTCATTAAGAGAAATAATGATGTGTCAAACTCTTGAAAAGTGACTTTATTCATTATATATATATATATATGATGATTTGGACATTGAACTACAATGTACAAACTATCAATCATATATTCTCAATTTAAATTTTGTATATACTAAAAAAAATCTTTAATATTTAAATGTTACAAACAAAATAAAAGAAAGGGGAAATAGGTTCCGTACTCATCAATCTATCATTTGAATTTTGATATTGTTAGAAAGCGACTACCGTCATAAGTTGACATTAACCTACATAAGAATCACAGTGGACATCTTCTCATTCGACAATAAAACATTTTATATTGGCAACTCTTAACTTTATTTTACTGCGATTCAATATTATTGTAAAAATAATTATTTATTTTTGTGCAACGATTGACGAAAGAGCCTTTTATATAGAACAGAAGTAAATGATACACCTGTTATACCGATGATTATACAATATTTGAGCATCAAATTTTTCTTCTTAATTATAGCTTTATACGATCTACCATGTCCATTTTTGTCATTGCATGATGTATTGATTTACCGATGTTAATTTATATACACAGTCTACACTAGGGGTGGACACGGATCGAATATCCGGAATTTTTAGGATATTCGGATCCGGATCAGCCAAAAATAGTCTAAATTTTTTAAAAAATAATATAAATTTATTAAAATAAAATAAAAAATATCATATAAAATATTTTAAATAAATTTTTATAAACATTTTTGAGCATATTTACTATGTAAGATTTTAAATTTATACAAAAATTTCAAATAAAATTTATTTTTGTGATATTTTACATCAATTTCAATCTATTATATAGTATATATATAAATATTATACATATATTTTAAATAAAAACTATACATAAAACTGATCTGGATCGGATCCGGATATCCGGATTTTCAAAATAAAATATCCGGATCCGGATCCGGACACCTCGGATATCCAATTTTTTGGATCGGATCGGAACGGATCCCGGATCGGATCTCAGATCCCGAATATTTTGCCCACCCCTAGTCTACACACAAACTACTTATAAAACTAGCCCCACTCTAATCACTGCAAAATTCATATAACAGTTGCATATTCCATAATTCCAATTACTAATATAGATGATTTTTTATGGCGGTCCCTGGGTTTTCGACCTTTTACTTGTCTGAATTAGCTCAGCGAAGGACACCAAACAACAAAACTGTAATGCTTCAGCTAATGGATAAATTAACAATCAAAGATACTAATTTTTTAAAAAGTTGAAAAATAAATTATTAAATTTACAATTGTTGTACTGTTCTAAATTATAGGCGAAACAATCTCATTGTTTATAGTTTTCGTAGTTATAATAAAACTACTAAACGGAAGAAATGTATTTCAAATGCACAACTATTTACTTTGTCGTCTTACATTCATCGATCTTTATACTGTACATTTAATTCAAATTAAACAAATTAGTTGTACGTGCCGACACAAACACACACAAAGAAACAATATATATATATATATATATATTTCAATCCACACCATAAAGTTATGTGGGGAAAAAACTAACCACACTAATATAATTAAAAAAGGCTAATCAGAAGTCTAACCACACTAATATAATTAAAAAATGCTAATCACAAGTCAGAAGATAAAAAAAAAATTAAAATTTTTTTTTTAAAAAAATCACAGCAAATAGAAAAACAAGCACATTTCTACAAGATACGTAGGTAGCTTTGTATATTGTTGAAGATTCCACATATGGATGGAGCTAGGGAATCTTGAAAGAGAATCCGAATCTTAAAAAGGAAAATGGACGGTCAGGATTCATCTTTATCTCGACTTTAGGAATCTGTTTTAAGGAGAGTAACATGTAACGACAAGAGGAAGTGGGATCATTCGTGACGTAATCGTCCATAATTTTATGTACTATAAAATACTTTAGGGCAGAGTGCCAGAATATACAATTGAACTAAATGCCCCGGCCAAGTCTTAACACACTTTTGTTGTTCTCGACGCATCTACCTATTTGGTATTTCATGTAAATCTCTTATACTATTTCTAAACAACCATGACAAGCAAACAAAAAAGTTTCCAAACAACACTAAACTCGAATATTATATTAATTAATCATTATGTGAATGCGTCAGTTTTGATAGTGATATCTTTTTAGGTTAATAGGATTTTTCTACCTGTTTTTTTAAGTGTTGATCGAAAATACCGATTTATTAGTGCCTATATGATTAACATATGTAAGATGATACAATGTGTTCTAATAAAAATTAAAAACCGCTAAGTTTAAAACCAAAAAAAAAAAGTTTTTATTTATTTATTTAGAGTTCTATATATATACAATAAGGAGAAACATAGGAAACAAACTGAAACCTATATTAACTGTATACACTTTGAAATTAAAATTATTGATTTAGTAGTTTATATTAAATATTATGGCTGATTTATAATATACTCAAATTAATTTGGTATTGTGCAGTTGTTTATCGTTGATGTAAACAAAAATTGAACATGTCTTAAATAGTTAAGGGATAATGAAGAAAGAGTAGAAAAGAAGAAGGGGACTATCTCAAGACAATTTTGTACTCCTATTTGCAGTTAGTGGATAATTGTTAATATTGTGTTTCTATATTATGTATTACAATTGCTTTGAACAATTATTATAATCTTCCTCCGAATTGAACGATTATTATATCTCTGCCGACAGAACTCCTATAGTATGGGAGATCCAAAGCAAATTTTAAATTAATTTGAGGTCTATTAATATTAAAAAAATGTTTAAACAAATGGCTTAAAGGTTTAGGATCAGTTTACTTTCCGCATTATCATTTCTTCTATAACATATTTTAATTTTTAATCGGCGATATGCAATAGAATAAAATTGTATAACCAAAAGTAAATACAAAAGGAATGATATAAGCAGCAAACAAATCGAATACAAATACTAATGTCATTAAGCTCACATCATAGGAAAATAAACTGAAAACAAATTATAGATTGTAATTCATTGAAAATTGGATGAAGGGCCACAAATTATGAATCAACTTAATAATTTTGTGATCTTGCAATTTTATCGATTTACAATCACACGTACAATATCCCAGTTTAATAGTCACCGCGTTACCCAACTTTTGTTTTTCCCGAACCTACTACTGAATTCAGATAATACATTACATTAGTGGTTTCTTTAGATTATTTTATAAAGTAGTAATAAAGTAAAAAAAAAAAAAAGGAAAGAGAAAAGAGTTATTTCCATATAAAAGCATATATGTGGGAAATTTAATAAATGGAGTTGTTTAATAAGGAAAGAGGAGAGTGTGACAGCTCTCTGATTGAGAGAATGAAGCAGAGTGGCGTCAGACTACGCAATTTTAATGTCTTTCGTATCAAAACAGTTGGACACGTGTCATTTTCCTCTTCCATCGCCGATTTAAGTTATCCTTTGTCTTCCTTTTCATTATCTATTATTATCTCTTTTTTTTTTTTTCATATTTAGTTCTACTGTTTTATGGTATCAAAGTATTATTCAAATCTTTGTATAGTAAAACTACCTAACATCGAGCTTTCCTTCATCTATGTACTAGGAATCCAAGATTATTCAATTCTAATTTCTGTATTGTTAACATTATTTATTATTTGATTACTCAAACATTTATTTTTCCAGTTACTGTTTTCAAATCACCCAAACATAAGAATATTTAGTAGAGAATAGAAAATGATTAAATAATCACTTAAAATTTTTTCTCATTACGTCATCCATGGTGGTGGCCTGGTGGGGTCAATTAGCACGCATCGTTTTTACGGCTTGCCCACGCCAAAAGCACAGAATATATAAAACAAAAATTAAAATCGCGGTTTAAAATCGCGATTTCATGAAAGAAATTTTCACATTCTCCTCCTTAAAAAAAAAAAAACTCAGAGTCTCTCCACCATTAATGGAACCGTCTCTCTCTAGTGATGTAGCTCGCACGAGCTTAAGAGTAAGCATGTGGCGCAATTTCCGCTAACGGAACCAAATCGGTTTTACTATTTATATAGTTTCAAAACTAAGTTTCCTCTTTTATCTTTCCTCGGTTTCTTAAAAGTTAAAACTTTTCACTCCCACAATACCACTCAAGTTTCAACTCTTCTACACTGTCTCATAGCTTCAAGTTCCAGGTTCATGTCTTAAACTCAAATTTTTATTCCTTTTCTTTTATTTTTGTGGGGTCTCGTTTTTAGACCATACAAAAACAAATTTCTTAGATGTTCTAGGATGTTCAATTCTGAGATTTGGACTAGTTTTATTTTATTTTTCTTTTCCTTGCAGTGAACTTTGTCTTGTTTCATAATTATAGGTTGTTTAAATTATAGTAATTTGGAAACATAAAAAATTAAAGTGAATTTAATCTAGTGTTTGTGATTGTTTCCTTGTGTTTGTGTAGGATACTTATGAACATTGAATCAGGAAAAAAAAAAATCTCTGTTCAAGTCTTTGGTCAATCTAATAATCAAGAAAATGGAAAACTCATCTGCATCTAGAGACAAAGGATTTTGTTTTCCAGATTTTCCACCAGAAGAAATTGATGGTTGGGTTAGGAATTTGATCTCTGAAGAAGATATGTTTAGCTCTTCTTCAACTTCAGAGCTTTTGAATTTGGAATCTTATGCTTCATGGTGTAATAATCCTTCCACTACAGATATTTTGTTCACTCAATACGGCTTATCAACCTCTCAATCTACTATACCTGTTGGAAGTTTTAGTGCATTACATGTAGCTGACTGCAAGGCTTCCATTTTTCAAGATCTTACTCCTTCTTTCCATGGTTTAGATGGCTCTAACGTTGGCGAAAAAAGACCGGTACATGAGATCAGCTCTCTGTTTTATTGCCTATCTGATACTGAAAAAGTAAGTGGTAAACGAAGCAAGGGTAATAATCAGATAGACTCTAGTGTTCCAAGGTCATTGAGTCACTCACTTGATGAGAAGATGCTCAAGGCATTAAGTTTGTTTATGGAGTTCTCTGGAGAGGGAACTCTAGCACAGTTTTGGACTCCAATCAAGAAAGGAGATCAGTACGTGCTTAGTACTTGTGATCAAGCTTACTTGCTTGACTCGAGGCTATCTGGATACCGTGAAGCTTCAAGAAAATTCACCTTCTCTGCTGAAGCAAATCAGTGCTCTTATCCAGGTCTTCCAGGTCTTCCAGGTAGAGTATTTATCTCTGGAGTTCCTGAGTGGACATCAAACGTTATGTATTACAAGACTGGTGAATATTTAAGGATGAAGCATGCACTAGATAACGATGTTCGTGGTTCGATTGCAATTCCTGTCCTTGAAGAATCTGGTTCATCTTGTTGTGCTATCTTGGAACTTGTGACATGTAGGGAAAAACCTAACTTTGATGTGGAGATGGACTCTGTTTGCCGTGCTCTGCAGGTTAAGTCGCCTTCTCTCTCTCTTCTCTTTATGTGTGCTTGTTCTTGTGGGTATTGAAAGGTTGATGTTTTTGTCTATTTTTGTCAGGCTGTAAATTTACAAACATCAACTATTCCTCGTCGTCAGGTAAAACAAAAACTGATTCTATCTTGTTTTATTTCTGTGCCTCAATATCTTAAAATGTCTTTGTTTTTTTCAGTACCTTTCGAGTAATCAAAAAGAAGCTTTGGCTGAAATAAGAGATGTTCTCCGAGCAGTGTGCCATGCACATAGGTTGCCTTTAGCTCTAACTTGGATTCCCTGTAGTTGCTCCATTGAGTTGGCAAAATATTCAGAGGGAAGTTCACTTCTTTGCATAGAAGAGACATCATGCTACGTGAATGATATGGAAATGGAAGGTTTTGTGAATGCATGTTTGGAGCATTATCTGAGAGAAGGGAAAGGAATTGTTGGCAAAGCACTCATATCAAACAAACCGTCTTTCTCATCCGATGTAAAGACATTTAATATCAGCGAGTACCCTCTTGTTCAGCATGCTCGAAAGTTTGGTCTTAATGCTGCAGTTGCTACAAAACTGAGGAGCACATTCACCGATGACTTTGATTATATACTTGAGTTTTTCTTGCCTGTAACTATGAAGGGAAGCTCAGAACAACAACTTTTGTTGGACAGTCTCTCTGGCACCATGCAGAGACTATGTCGGACTCTGAGAACCGTTTCAGATGCAGAATCAAATCAAGTTGGATTTCATAATGGAGAAATGTCAAATATTCCACAGGCTACTACTGTATCCCAAGAAAGCTTTCAGACAACATTTCTTGATACTGACGTCAACTCTACTACAAGTATCTTCTCCAACATGTCCTCTGATAAAACCAATGATATACCACCTTCTCAGGAAACTCTTCAACAGGTATGTCATGTATCTAATTCTATGTTTTGAATTGGGTTAATACTTTAGAGATATAAGATAATAAGTTTTTCCTACATATTTCCTAGGAAATTAGCGGAGCAAGAAGATCAGAGAAGAAAAAAAGTAGTACAGAGAAGAATGTGAGCTTAAATGTTCTCCAACAATACTTCTCTGGGAGCTTAAAGGATGCTGCAAAAAGCCTTGGTGGTGAGAACTAGCTAGAGTGTCCTTTGCTTGTTTCCTTTACAAGCTATTCAATTGCTGACTTGGGATGCTTTTCTTTTTCTTTCTTTCTTTCTCCAGTTTGTCCGACTACACTAAAACGGATATGTAGACAGCACGGAATCATGAGATGGCCATCTCGTAAGATTAACAAAGTGAATAGATCACTAAGGAAAATACAGACTGTGCTTGACTCTGTCCAAGGTGTACAAGGAGGATTGAAGTTTGACTCGGTAACAGGGGAATTTGTAGCACTTGGCCCTTTTATACAAGAATTTGATACTCATCATGAAAATGCATTTGTAAGAAGCCGAAGTGATATGGATGAAGATGCGTCATTAGAGCCTTTGAAAGTTAAATCTCATGATGGTGGCGTGGTTAATCCGGAGGAGAGTGTTGAAACAAACCAAGCTGGACCAGGTAAGAATAAATAGGGTTATATAAACCGTTTTTAGAATGTGAATAATCTAATAAGCTATTTTCATTGTGTTCAGGATCCTTGATGGAGCCATGGGCTTGGATAAGCAAATACTCTGGCTTGAACTATAGTGATGATATCGATATAGGAAAAAGGAGTGAAGAGGTAAAGAAGGATAAAGATCTTTGTGTTCGTAGGTGCTTGAGCTCTATAGCACTTGCAGATGATGAAATGAATACAAGAACCGAGCAAGGTAATAAAATTGTAGAACGAAACCAATCCATATCCAGCAGCATGACGGATACATCAAATAGTTCAGGCGCAGTTGTGTTGGAAAGTTCCATGGAACAAAACTGGAACCAAATAAGAACTCATAACAATAGCGGCGAGAGCGGATCAAGTTCAACACTGATTGTAAAAGCCACTTATAGAGACGACACTGTACGTTTCAAGCTTGATCCATATCTTGTTGGGTGTTCTCAGCTCTACAAAGAAGTAGGTAAGCGTTTCAAGCTGCAAGAAGACGCATTTCAGCTGAAATACTTGGATGATGAAGAAGAATGGGTGATGCTGGTCACAGATTCTGATCTCCATGAATGCTTGGAGATATTAAACAGTATGAGAAAACATACAGTGAAGTTTATGGTCCGTGATTTACCTAGCACTGCAATGGGAAGTTCCGGAGGCAGCAACTGTTACCTCGGAACAGGCTCCTAGCTAGCATCAATCCTATTATGCTATATGTACACATAATCTCTGTTTGGTCTGACATTAGTTATACTCATAGAAAGACAAAAAAAAAATGGGTGTAGTACTGGAGTTGAAGAATGTATATAAACATAGAAAGACACAAATATTGTATTTTGGTTTTAAACAAAGTTATAAGAGTAAATCTTGAATATTTCGGAGAGGTAGGATCACCTCCATTGGTGATAAATGGGGTGTCTTCTTTAATTTTTTAATATTAGATTAAACCTACTCATCAAGAAAGAGAAACAAAAATGTCTTTAGCAAGACATTTGACATTTATTGACTTTAAACTATGTGTTATATTTTGATTGGTTCTATTTTTTTTTAATTTAATATTTAATAAATAAAATTAATTAAAAATATTTTTAATGAGTTTGTGTGATGATGATGACCACTATTAATGAGTTTCTCACCATAGTATCTCAAATATAAAATAAATAATATTATTTAATGGTGAGAATCTCTCAAAAAAGTAATGAGAGACTCTCACCATTAAATAGTATTATTTATTTGTTTATTATTTTTTTATATTTGGGAGATTATGGTGAGAGAATCTCTAATGTGGTTGTTCTAATCTTGAATATTTCGGAGACACAAAAACCGGTGCCAAGCCTTATTCGAGGAAATCACCGGTTTAGCTAACATTTATCTCCGTTTGGGTTGTACCACCGGTTTTTTATCTAGCTAGATTTACTTTAATTTCATAAGGATATTTGGCGACAAAAAAAAGGGATGATATTTACTTCATTTCATGATTATATTATACTTTATTTTAATTATTTAAAAATTGTTGACAAAAAGTTATAGCTATCTAAAAAGTATCCTTTTCATATACATCTTAATAATTTAATCAAATTAAACATGTTTTAAAGAGAGAAATTATTTGCCAGATTTTATTTATATTTCTAACTTGTGGTATATATAATTATTTATTTTAGGATACAAATCTACTCACATCCAATCTAAAACAAGCTTATTTTGTTTATATATTTTTAATTAATCTTAATTGCCTCATATCTATAGTCATTTCATTTATATATACAGTTAAACCTCTATAAATTAATATTCGATTCATTAATACCTCGCTAAATTAATAATTTTTTTGTTCCCAAATTGCTATTTTGATCCAAATATCACTTCTATAAATTAATAATCTCGATAAATTAATAAAATATCATAAAAATACGCTGGTCCTAATATTATTAATTTATAGAGGTTTTACTAAATATTTTTCTAATTATAATCATTTTTGGACAAGAGTTTATATTTTATTTTATTTTATTTTCTCCACCTGTTAATATAGTTATCTTCATATAGTAATAGTACCAGTATCTCTAAGTATTAAATTGCTGTTATACACATCCATCTTTTTTTTTTGACGTACACATCCATCTATATATATAATCTTATTGTAATATAATTGTTTTTTTTTATCATAACTTAACCTCTTTTCCATAAACAGAACATAATGCAACCAGAGACACTTCCACATGAAATGGAGGAAGAGATACTCTCTCACCTTCCAACAAAAAATCTCGCTAGACTCAGATCCGTTTGCAAAAGATGGAACACTCTTTTCAAGGAAAGGAGGTTCTTCAACAGTGATTTGGGTCTGGCCCGTCCACAATTCATCTTGCTTGCCGAGTCCAAGATCTGTTCCGTGGACGTTAATCTTGACGGTCCATCTATAGAGGTGTATAATTTACCCTCAGATATTCCTGGTTATGAACTTTCAATGCCCATGCACGTCGAATATTGCGACGGGTTGTTTATTTATGTTACGTATAAAGGAATCGGGTTTGCAACCCATGGTTAAGACAGATTAGGTGGGTTAAACCCAATGATTTACTATGTTGTGATTCAGGGGCGGAGGTAGCTCAAGAGGAGGGGTGTCATATGACATCCATGAAAATTAAAATTTTGGTGTAATTTTGTTAAAAACTCTAAAATAAAATCAGTTTAATTGTTATATTGACTCTCACATTTTGACACCCACAAATAAAATTTCTAGTTCCGCCAGTGTTGTGATTTCAATGGGATGGGATACGACAATAGTAGACCTGACAAGCACTACAAGATCTTTACGTCTTACGCTAATCAAAACAAAACCCTGGAAGCTCAATTCACCGAGTTTGGATCCGATGAATGGAAACCGTACCAGTTTGTATCCGAAAATGGGATTTACATATGTCGTATTATAGTGTATCATTGAATGGAACTTTATATTGGGTTGCTTTAAATCGTGTCTCTCGTGAGCAGTTTATTCAAAGTTTCGACTTTTCTAGGGAGAGATTGAAACCCTATTGTATCTTGCCTACTAAACACGTGCGTCGTCCATATACTAGATCACTTGCGGTATTTAAAGAAGATCGATTTTCGTTTTTAGAGCAAGGCTATAACACAAGGAATATAGAGATTTGGGTGACAACAGAAAATATTAAAAATGGGGATACATGGAGAAGGTGTAGAGTGGGTGAGTTTGATGAGTGTATTAGTTCCTCAATGGTCGAGTTTAGGAGCCAGCTACTACCCGCCAAGTTATTACTTGGTCGATGAAGATAAAACTCTCACTCTTGTAATGTGTTGTTATAACAAGGAGGGAAAAGCTTATATTTATATTTCCAAGGGAGATAAGTTCGATGAAATTGAGATAAAAGATTTGGTTGAGTATCATCCACGTCACCGAACCTATTTTCCCAGTTTGGTCCAAGTTCATACGTTCACGATGAGCCAACATCAGGTTGGAGATAGGAGAGTAGAAGTGAGCGTTGGAGTTGGAGGAGACGAGTGAGACGATGGCTTCTTCGACAATGTGAAGAAAATAATTGTACAGTTAAATAATTGTTTCAACAATTATCAATGTGATTGGAACGCATGAGATCGATATGAAGAAGAAGAAGAAGAGACTTTGAATGGACATGTAATGTTCTGCTTTGTGCAGCATCACAACAACTCAACTCAACTAAAGATAAGGATAAAGACCGTAAGCCGCGATATTGTGCTTTAAGAAAGGGAAGAGTCAAATCTATGTACCAACAAATGCTCTGGGTCACCTCCACAACCACCACCATACCATCTCTTGAGTTGTTTTTTTTTTCTTTTTTTTTTTTTCTTGGGGAGTTTTTTTTAGTTATGCTTTATAGTTTATAATGTACATCTATCTATGGGTGTGTGTTCCCTTAGGACACATCATCAGGGAGGCAATGAATCAGGCTCTATCCTTCATTTGTCTTAACACAACGGTAAGTGCAAATGGTTTGTGTACGATATCGTCGGACAACAACGTTGAGTGCAAATACTTGTGTACGATGTCTTTGGTTGGTCATACTTAGAAAAATCGAAAACGTGTCTTAAACTCATAAGTTTTTCACAAACTGTTTGTGTATTCAAAACTCACATGACAACATTGACAAAAATATAAAGGCACTAAAGTGAAATCTCAGAAAGAGTAGTCTTTCAAATCTGCTTTGGAGTCGTCCATGTCGATCTCAGACAAGCATTCTTCAGCGGTAAGCGGAGGGAGTTTACGAGTTTTACGCTTAAGGTTGTGTTTGTGCCAATCACTCTTGCAATGCTCTCTATATTGCTTACCCTCCCCAACGAATGTATTGCAAGTGCTGCATCTGGTCCCTTTCTTTTCTTCTTCTCCTCCTTGTTGCTTTTATTACGCTTAAGTTCCTACGTTCACGATGAGCCAACATCAGGTTGGAGATAGGACTGTAGAACTGTGCGTTGGAGTTGGAGGAGACGAGTGGGACGATGGCTTTTTTGACAATGTGAAGAAAATAATTGTAGATTTCAATTATTTTGGTATCGTCTTTATAAAGATTTACTACTGCAACGGTAACGTAGTTGTAGCCGGAGCCGCTCGTGGTGGGAATTCCATCGAGACTCGCGGGGTAGAGTTTCTTATTTTTAGTTATTTTCTAACTTAAATAGTTTCATATATAGAAGTATTTTTATGGCTTTTTTTGTATAGTTTCTGGTTGCCGAAGACGACTACATCGAAGCCGTCGAAGGGACCTACACTGAGAGTTACATCACCTCCATCGCGTTCCGGTCGCACAAGGGAAACAAGTCGGGTTCGTTGGGATTCTTCGAGGGGAAGTCCTTTGCGCTTGGAGGAGGACGAGGCTCCAAGATCATCGGATTTTACGGAAGAAGCTCTCATCTCCAACTCACCGCTCTCGGCGTCCGCTTAGAGCACCTCTAGAGGTTATAAGAAGAATTTTTAAGAGGGGTTTTTAAAAAGAATTTTTAAGATTTTTATTAATAAAAAAAATAAAAAGTGTAAGAGAGAATGGTTCTTAAAATTCTTGTTTAAAAACTCATAGTTTCTTGTTTAAAAATCCATAGGCATACATGTCCCTCATATATTGATTCTATTTTTTTGTTTAAATTAAAATTTAATTATATCACTAAATTCTATTAAAATAATCATATTTTTTTTTGTTTAAAAAACTCTTAGAGGTTCTAACCATTGGAGATGTTTTTAGATTTTTCATTTCCAAGATGAATAATGATGTGTGAGATCGATGGGAGCCAACGTTCTAAAATACGGCATGTACGGCCGTAAATACGGCGTATATACCCTATACAGTAGGAGACCGTACTGTATTTATGCTTGTCTGATTAATTTGTCGTTAATACTGTCAGATATACACCATTTATACGGCGTATAAACGGTACCATATATAGTTTCCGTTTTTTTTTGTAAAATTCTTTAACAAAACTACGTAGTTTTGTTTTGCTTTTAAAAATAAGTTAACCCTAAAAAGATAATTAGGAGATGATTTACTTATTTATTTAGCATTTTGGCTATAAACCTATCATGTTGGTTTTTTGTTAGTTTTTTTTTTGTTTGACTTTGATTTCTTACTATATTTTAAGACATTTTCGTTACTTATTTTGGTAGTGTTTGATATTCAGCTATTTTAGTTTTCATATAAATGATATGAACTTTTGACCCATATCATATGGATCATATATATATATATAACTATATATATACATAAAATTGAATATATATATATATATATAATGTTTATTTTTTTACAAAAAAATATTCACCGTATAGTCCCCGCATAAACAGCCGTATATACATCTATACGCTATACAGTGCCTCACCGTACGTCTAGCGTATAACGTATTTTACAACATTGATGGGAGCCTAGTAACTTATATGAATTCCTAAACAATAAGTAATTTTGTTTATCTTTACTGTATAAAAGTTGATTTCTCAAACTATAAATTTAATTCAAATGAAATTAGGATAATCAATTGATCAAAGTATTTTTACTGTAGCTATTTATGAATTAATCTAGAAAATAATGAATTTGTATCCCTCAGAAATAAATAAAATTTATTGAATTTGATAAATGATTGACTAATAAGGTATATAATGTGAAAGGCTGCAATTGTAAAAAGCTTGAGGAGACCAAAAAAAAACAAACGGATTCCAGAAAAAATTATTCATAAGAACTAGTAAGAAAGTCCTTAAACAAAGAAGCTGGGAAACAAAAGATTATTCAAAACATCTTTGGAGAGAAACCATAAAGGTTAAAAGCGACTCACACAAGAACAATGCCAAATGAAGCAATTTATGCAACTTTGATCTGGCATTTAGACGAAACTGAAACTCCAAAAAGCATCATTAGATCCCTTTTGGTTTGCAATACTATGCCATCATCCACCACTGTTTCTGAAATATCTACTTGCAACAGTTCAACGCATTTAATTTTCTCCAATAAATTCTTCAAGTTTTTCAACTCTTGAGCAGTTCCTCGATAACCAAGAACATGCAACTCCTTCACTTGGTATGAAAGCATGGTCACATTCCTTTTGTAACCATCTAGACGCTGGAGAAGCATCAAGAGAATATATGCAAATGATCAAGTGTTTCTATCTCTTAATGTATATATGTTGTTGGATTGTTTTTTTGCACATTCTATATATCTGGATGATAAGAGTTTCAAGCTTTGGAGACTGCATAAGCAGTTTTGGCAGCAGTTTCCAACCTCGTTTATTCTTCTTACTCCCAAAAGATAAATTAACCAGATTCTTGAACACTGGTAGAAGTAGTCCATGTCTAACACATAAAGAAATCACCTGAAACACACACACTTGAAGAATTTTTCCAAGCTCTTTACAAAGTTTCAAAGAAAAAAAGTGATAAACTTACATCAACAGAATCGGGAGAAAGATGCAGGGTCTCCACGTTGCCTATCCCTTTAATGAGACCCGATACATCCGGCCCTCTCGATATTTCTAGAAATACAAATATCCAGCCTAGCTTCCACTAGGGACTCCAAGTTAACTTGCGGGTAATGACACAAGGCATAATCAGAGTAGTCGAGGGACACAAGATTTGGGGTATCAAATGACATATGATGCATGGTATCAACCATACTCTCACAATCGTTGTGAACTGATAGTTTCTTGATGATCCGACTCGATATGCAGTATGGGGGTTCATCAAAGTCCTCGTGACATACAGCTAAATCCTCGAGCACTGGACAACCAGGAAGAAGCACGTTACGCAGATCTTCATAATCGATAGAGATTGAATCGATCTAGAACTTCTTGAGGGAGCAAGCTGATTGCATCTTTCGAGCCAGTGTCCAACATTTTGGTATATCTCTTCCTTAAAGTGCCTGACACAGGAAGTGAGCTCAGAGTGATTCAACTGCTGGATGAACCAAAAGGCACCAACAAAAGAAATCGGGTATTTATCTATCCAGAAAGCCTACTAGTTGCAAAGTACAACAGTGTCATCAAAATCAATCTATCAATAATCTAGTAGAAGCTCAAAAAACAACACTTTGGGGGCGCTTGTAAGAACAAGAGGAAACCATGGAGAACACATAGGAGAAAAACACACATCCCACAATTTGCAATTAAACAGTTTTGTTCCACAAAGAAAGAAAACAACTAAACTAAAAGAGGGTATAGAAACTAAAGCTTAAACCTTTTAATTTTCTGATTGAATTGAAGGGTTCTAGCTTTCTTGCGTGTGTTACAAGTTATATTGAATTAAGGGATAGAAGAGTTTAGCTGTTTAGGTTTTGAAGAGTTAGTATTTGATGCAAAAAAAAAAGAGTTTAGGTCTTTTATTTTCACGTTTATTTATTCACCCATTTTTAATGTTTCCTAGAGTCATATGTTAAACTGCGGAATATTAATCACACAAGTAAGGCAGCAACAACTGATTCCAATAATTATTTAACCCGGTTTAAACGAATATTTGAGATAGAAATGACGTAGTTTTATCCGCCGCCGTCAAGCAATTTCTTCGGCCACTGTTTCCCTCTCTTAGCTACGACTTCTTCGGTTGTTTCTTATTGAACACACAAAAGAAAACGCAAAAAAGAGTCCTTTATCTTCAAGGATCGAATTAGGGTATTACATTTTCTCATGCCCTTATCGTCTTCTGAATCGCTTCTCCTTGGAGTTGTTAATTGTTATTCTTTAGAGCACTCCCAATAGTAGAAAACCACCGGAATCTTTACAAACTAAAATAATGATTTAAAAAAAAAAAAGAATGAACCAATGAAAAGAATATAGATGTACAACTGAGTATTAGAAGCGTTCTCAATTGAGAAACGTATGTCCCTTCTCTCTTTTTTCATATCTTTTCTATTTTTTATTTTTATTTTTAATAGGTAGTCTCTAACTAAGAGACTCCATTAAAAGTGCTCTTAGGTTTCTGATTCGGGTAACAATTTAAATTTCCAGGCTTTAGATTTCTAGTGATCTTCTATTCGCGTATTGCTTCGATTATATCATTATCATTCAATCGATAATCATAACCAAACATAAATCATCAACACTTATGTCTACAATACATAAATGACAAAGAAGCAAACATTAAAAAGAGTTTTTATGGCCTTACATTTTCTTGGTGAGACTTCTTGTACTGCTTTTCTGCCAACGTCTGCCTAATCCGAAGCTTTTTGACTGCCCACATCTGCCTAATCCGAAGCTTTTTGAGCTTCATAAAACCCCTCGTCTTACACTATACCAGGTAAGACATTAGTTAAGTGCTTATGACATAATAACAAAATTTCAATAGCTAGAACAAGGATCAAAGAGAGGACCTTTGCTTCTCCTTGGGAAAGGGAAATCCCACAGCAGGAGGCTTAAAAAATCCAGGAAAAAAAAAAGATGATTCAAACTTTTGACAAAAACAAAACCGAGTTTAATAATTTGGATTACAAAAGGCTTTTAGATTCTTTAATTAGCTTACATGGACGGAGAAAAAAATAGAAGTCTTCTTATTAGGCTGCTTAACAGAAAAAGAGCTGCATAAACAAACACAGGACTCATCAACACTTATGTTGATGACATAATAAATGATAGAATACATCATCAGAAACCACAATAACAAAAACTCGAATCACAAAAAAAAAACAAAAACAAAAAGCACACTTGATACAAAAAAGGAAGGATCAAAGAGAGGACACACCCCGATGGAAGAAACCTTCGCTTCTCCATGAAGAGAGAAAACCCCTATATATACAACTCAATGATAATCCCAAACCACAATTAAAAAAAAAAATTCGAATCACGAAAACTTACCCAATAGTTTGTCTTGTCGACGAAAGAGAAGATTCAGAGCAAATCAATTCGAAAAGAAAATAAAAATAAAAAAGATGAAGACAAGGTATATATTAGCTGAAAAGTGAAGAAAAACCCTTGAGCGAGTGCCATTTCATTAAATATTTATACACCAAATATTCCACCGTCTTTTGTTTCGTCTATTTCATTAAAAAAAATAGTAATTTACAATTCTGATATTTCCGATAAATAGGTTTTTTGTTTTGGTTCATGTTGAAAGTTTTACCAATTTTATTATTTAATTTAACAGTAAAGTTTATGATTTTACTAACTTTTTAGTATTCGTTTTTCAACGATTCAACCATTTTAACAAAGAAAAAAATTCGAGTATCTAAAGATCAACAACAAAGTTAGTATTGTTGACCACAAAATCACAAGAGGAAACTATGGAGAGCATACATAAGGGAAAACCCACATCCCACAATTTGCAATTAAACAGTGATGTTCCACAAAGAAAAAAAAACAACTAAACTAAAAGAGGGTCTAGAAACTAAAGCTTTTAAACCTTTTATTTTTCTGATTGAATTGAAGGCAGAGCTTTCTCGCGTGCCTTGCAAGTTATATGAAATTGAGGATAAATACGAATCGGTGGAGGACGTCCAACACAAAATGATGGAGGGATAGTCTCCCATTCAAATTTATTAGGGATTTTTTGTAAGATGGAATATCACTAAAATATTTCTATAGGATTAGGTTTCATTTTTTTTTTTAAGGAAAAATATCAGTAAGAATAAAAAATTTCGAGTTCAGGTATATTTTTCGGTTTAGATAGAAACGACGTAGTTTTATCCACCGCCGTCAAGCAATTTCTTCGGTCCTTATTTTACCTCTTAGCTCCGACTTATTCGGTTGTTGTTTCTTATTGAACACACAAACAAAACAACCAAGAAAACGCAAAACGAATCCTTTATCGAATTAGGGTTTCGTCAAGGTATGAAATTTTTATCTTCTTCTGAATCGCTTTTCTTTCGAGTTGTTAATTGTTATTCCTTAGGTTTCCGATTCGGGTAGTTTAAATTTCCAGGCTTTAGATTTCTAGTGATCTTCTATTCGCGTATTGCTTCGATTATATCATTCAATCGATAATTTCAGTTCTTCTTCTTTCCCAATTCTGGATTGACTTAGCGTCTTTGCTATTATTCATACCTAATAGAACGATATTTTCTTATTGGAATTTGTCTTTGAATGTTGTTGAAGATCCTGGAGAGAGTTGATATATGTTTTAGAAGAAGCAATTGAGATAAAAAAAGATGAGCTCTACGCAGGCAATTAATCTATTCAGGCCATCTTTGTTCTCTGCAAGGACAACACAAACAAAACATGTCTCCAGTAATATACCTTTCAGTCCCACATTACGCTTTAATCATAGGCCACTCCCTAAATTAACTCTTCGGGCATCTGCAACATCGGTGACTACTCAGTTTTCGCCTCTACAGAATCATCGATGTCGAAATCAGAGGCACAGCCCTGTTTTGTGCTTACTTGGTGGAAAGGATAAATCTAATGGTAATGATGAGGTTAGATACTTCTTCTTCATTTTAAAGATGTGTTTGTTTATTAAATCTTTAGAAGTTACAAATTGATCTTTTGTGTGTTTGTGCGCCTTCGTGTAAGAAGTTGGTACAGAATTGAGTCATGTTTCTGATGATAAGAGGTGTTGATATGATTCTTTTGTGTTGTGTTCTTGATGAGAAGGATAAATCTGATAGTAGTGATGATGAGAACATATGCTTTTTCTTCATTCTTTGGATTTTTTTCCCTAAGTTTTGAGTCATAAATCATGCAAAAGTTGTAAGAAGTGAAGGCCCAGGACTAAGTTATGTTTAGTGCTTGTGATATTAATATGCTTCAGTGATGATGTTTTATCTTCAGATATCATCACCATGGAAATCAATTGAGAAAGGTATGGGGAAGAAGTCGGTTGAAGATATGTTGTGTGAGCAGATTCAAAAGAAAGATTATTACAACACTAATAGTGGAAACATTCCTCCACGAGGAGGAGGAGGAGGAGGCGGTAGAAATGGTGGAAACAATGGGTCTGAAAGCTCATCAGGAGAGGGCGGAGGTCTTCCTGGTATTGCGGATGAAACTCTGCAAGTGGTGCTAGCAACCATAGGCTTCATCTTTCTGGTAATGAACACATCACAAGTTATCTTTCAATCATATTGTCTTTAGCTTTGATAATTGTTTCATTTCTCAGTACATCTACATCATCAACGGGGAGGAGTTGTTCCGTCTTGCCAGAGATTACATTAGGTACCTTATTGGACGACCCAAGAGTGTTAGGCTGACCCGAGTTATGGAAGGTTGGAGTAGATTCTTCAAGAGCGTGTCGGGGCAAAGAGTGTATAACGAGTACTGGCTAAAGATCAAGCGATCATCAATACGCCTACCTGATATGATAGCCCCGACAAATACTGATGCATCTTGAGGTCTTATGTTTATTCAAATGAAGATGGTGATTAGTTGTTTTTTCTTCTTTTTTTTTCCTCTTTTATTTTTGCTGCTTAAGTACTTTCTCTTATACCCTGAACCACATTGCTTTAGTCACTTTTGCCAGTGTTATATAACAATTGGGTTGGTAGTAAAAATTAATGCTTTGACAAGTATGACTCTTAATGGTTATTAAGAAAACATCAAAGCAGTTGTTAATACGTATCGTGTTTCAATAAAAAATCTGCGAGTCTTGTTTAATAGCCAATTTGGTCGGAACTAAGGACAAGATGTCGCCCAGAACCTCTTGAGGGAGCAAGCTGATTGCATCTTTCGAGCCCCTGAAACATGAAGTGAGCTCAGAGTGATTCAACTGCTGGATTAACCAAAATGCACCTAACCAAAGAAATCAGATATTTACATAACCTAAAGAAAGTGCAAAAATTAGAGCGATGAAGCTGAATTAACGAAGTTACTTTCAGAAAAATAACAAGGTTACAGAAGCTAAAAGGTTGACGCTTTTTCCCGTTTTGAATTAAACTAGTGGAAGATTCGAGCTCGAGTAACACCAGAAAGCCTATTAGTGGAAAACTATAACAGTTTCATCAAAATCAATCTATCTATAATCTTATGGAAGCTCAAAAGAACAACACTTTGTAAGAATAAGAGGAAGCCAAGGAGAACAGAGATCAGAGAAGATTCCACATCCACCAAATGCAATTAACAATGATTTTCCAGAAAGAAAGAAAAACAAGTAAACTAATTGACAGTTTAGAAACTTGTTATTTCCGATTTTGTAATTTTCTTAACAAATTGTTAATCCGTAATTTTTCACCAATATGAAAAATTTGCTAGTTTACTCTAAAAATGGATATGTAATTTTTTAGCCAAAAATGTATTCGAATCACAATATATACAGGAAACAAATATTTTTTATTAATTACATGTTTTATATAATAATTCAAAATAATATGAAAATAAAATCAAATAAAGGTGAAAAGATTTTATTAATTATTTTCTCAATATATTGATTTAAATTAGGTAGATAGATTTTGGAAAATTTAAAATCAATGTTAGTTTCCATAATATTATTGTTTTAATATGCTTGGATACATTTATAACATTAATACTAATTTGTTTTTTTTTAAGAAGTGTGTTTGGAAACAACTCCTAAAATACTGGTTTTTTTAAAATATTTATCTTCGGTCCTTATTGAGTCCTCTTAGGGTTTCATCAAGGTATTGAAATAAAAGGCCCAATAAGGGGCGTGTGTTTCTGAACGTGAGGGGCTTATTAATGTAAATATTGCAGTTTGTTTTCGTCGATTATAACGGTCCGTCAAGTTTGTTTAACGAAAATCTTTCACGTGCGACGACGACCGTCTCCGTTTGTTCTAACAGAATTATGGCGCCAAAAGTTCTGAAGAGGCAGATGTGGACACGTGGACTCGCCTCTCAATCTGACGGTAAGTTTTGAAGAAATGTCAGGGTCAAAATCGTCTAAAAATTTATGCGTCATCTTCAATATCAAACCAAAATGCGAAATTAGTATCTTTCTCTTTCCCCGCCTCTCTGTTTCTCTCGCTTTTCTCCGATCGTTGCTCAACTCTATTCCGGCGATCTTCTTCCGATTCTAATACTCGCACTTCAACCCGGAGCAATTGGTAAATAATTCGTCGTCGTTGATACTTAAGTTTATTGGTTTTTGTTTCGATTCATGGTTGTATCGGACTCAGTAATAGACTCAGTTTCTCTTCGGTCATTATTGAGTCCTCTTAGCTCCGACTTGTTCGTTTCTTTCTTATTGAACACAAACATCCAAGAAAACGCAAAACGAATCCGAAGGATCGAATTAGGGATTCGAATTGTTAAAATTTCCAGGCTTTAGAGTTTAGATTTCTAGTTCGCGTATTGCTTCGCTTAGATCATTCTATCGATTCTTTCAGTTCCTTTTGCTTTCCCAAATCTGGATTGCTATTACTTAAACTTTGAACATACCTAAAAGAATACACCAAATCGGTCCTCAACAGTAATCAGAAGTGATCCTGTTTCCCAACTCTAATCAGATTCATTCAATTTTGAGCAAATGGGATGCAGTGCCACCTCTGGGATTGCCCATCAAACCAGCGCAATGAACGGTGAATCCAATGTGGGGCCAATCGTGATCATGGACGGCCTCAATGAACGGGAACAATTCCGTATATAACTAAAATGTATTCAAGGGAAAAGAGAAGGTCTACCATGTGGTATCCCCATACTTCCGGTGACCGTATTATTCACCACTCCTTGTGATCAAGAAGAACGGAACGACATTATCTTTTTTTTCAGATTGTGAACCATGTCTGGACTCTATGAAACCCGTATGGGTGATAACCAGAAAGAAAGAGATCCAATCAAACGAATCAAAACTATTGTGCACACTGTGGTATTTGAGACACAAGTCTGTTAATGGTTTCTTCCGGCTGAAGCGATACTCTACTACATCTGAAAACTTTCCACTGGCTATATATTGGCTTATTTACCAAAAACCTAAGCCAGTTATCGTGAACCAAGAAACCAAGCAGATTTAAAAGAAAGATTATTACAACACTAAAAGTGGAGGAAATAAAGGGTTTGAACATCAGGAGAAGACGGTGGTCTTGCGAAATGAAACGCTACAAGTGGTGCTACCAACCTTAGGCTTCAATTACGTAAATCAAGTTACATTTCTTCGGAGTTCGGACCAAATTTTCATTAACGACTCCTATCCATATGTTGTAGACAAGTCAAATAGTCACAGTTTCGAAAAATCATGAATCCCATTTTAAGGAAGCAAATAAAATTTATGGGTTTCAAAAAAGAAAAGAGCAATGAGCAATTTATGAGTTTAGAGAAACAAAAGGACCTCTCTGCAAAAGCAATGCAATATGAAGCAACTTATAATGTTACAAAGAATAATTATATATACTACTTGAAATATGCGACTCTGATCTGGCACTTGGATGAAACGGAAGCGCCATTACGCCATCATCTACCACAATACCTCACACAACTTCCGTCTCCCCGAGGAAACTCTTCAAGTATTCCAACTCTTTGGCAGTGCCTCCATTACCAAGATCATGCAACACCTTCACTTGGTATGGACGCACAATCACATCGCATATGTAACCATCCAGACCCTGGAGGGAACAGATCAGCAACTAACTTTGTCTCTGATATACTCGTTCATGGGTTTTGCTAATGATATACCTGGATGGTTACAGTTTCAAGCTTTGGAGACTGTTTAATCAGATGCGGCAGCAGTTTCCAACCTCGTTCACTGTTGCTCCCAAAAGTTAAGCTTACCAGATTGTCGAATACCGGCACAACTAGTCCATCTTTAACACATCCAGAAATCACCTGAAACACATACACACACACTTCAAGAATGTCCACCCTCTTTAAAAGTTCAAAGAAAGAATGTAAAGAAAGTTGCCAACTTACATCAACAGAACCAGGAGAAAGATGCAGGGCCTCGACCTTGCTTATCCCTACAATGAGACCCAATATATCCGGCCTCTCGACCTTTTCAGAATAATGAAGGTCCAGCCTGGCTTCGACTAGGGACCCCAAGTTAACTAGTGGATACTCCCACACAGCATAATCGGAGTAGTCGAGGGAGACAAGACTTGGGGCGTCAAATGAGATACTATTCATACATCCAAATTCAAACTCGGAATCATAGCCAACTGATAGTTTCTTGATGGTCTTACTCGATATGCAAATGCAATCTAGGAGTCCTTCATACTCCTTGTGACGAACAAATAACTCCTCGAGCACCGGACAACCAGGAAGAAGCACACAATACAGATCATTATAATGAAAAAGGATTGAATCGATGGACAGACTCTTAAGCGCTGGAAGAGACACGTCTGGAGGAAGCTCTCCAAAAGTAACTCTCGTCCCCAGTCTCAGTTTAACCAGCGTCTTGCTCGTGAAGAGCGCACAAGGCATAGAGATATCACTGTGAATCTTTCTATTTACGAGCAGTTTCCATAACCGAAAGCTAGAAGGCTCAAGGGGGTCAAAGTAAAGCTTTATAATTACCTCCAGCTCCAAAACACCACGCTCTATGGCGTTCAAAACCCAGCCGCTCACATAAGCCATCTCGCTGTTCTCGTCAATCTCACATCCCTCTCTAGTTCAATCTTTTCCGGTTAAAGCAAGTCAGAATCATCCAAGTCAAGATTGTGCACCAACGCAAACACGTTCCTCCACTTTTTCGAGAGAACAGATGTTGAAGCAGCAAGTTTGGTCGGAACTAAGGACAAGATGTCGCCCATAACCTTTTGAGGGAGCAAGCTGATTGCATCCCTCAAGCCAGTGTCTAACTTCTTGACATCCATACAGACAGAACCAATCTCTTCCTTCAAAGTGCCTGGAACATGAAGTGAGCTTCATAGTTATTCAACTGCTGGATTAAACAAAAAAAAATTGGATATTTATTTCCTAGAGAAAGGTCAAAATTGTATGAATGTTATTAAGAACCAGAGAGAGAACAAAGAACAGAGAAAGTACCACAAACCATAAGATCCTTTTTTCACAATTTTAACGATTTGAGCATGCAACTAGGCGTAATTAACGAACTTACTTTAAGAAGAAAAACAATAATGTTACAGAGGCTAAAGGTTTCACACTTTTTCCCGTTTTGAATGTAAGATTCGGGCTCGAGTAACAATGATAGATTCGAGCTCGAGTATTACCAGAAAGCCGATTAGTGGCAAAGTACATCTGTTTCATCAAACTCAATCTATCTATATTCAAGTGAAAGCTCAAAAGAACACTTTGGACGATTGAAAGAACCAGAGGAAATCATGGAGAAGAGAGATGAGAGAAGATCCAGTTTCCACAACTACAAAGATTTGAGCACGCAACTAAACAATGAAAGCTGAATTAACAAAGTTACAGAAGCTAAAGGTTCACGCTTTTCCCCGTTTTGAATTGAATTAATGGAAGAAGACATAAGAGTGAACCAGATGAAATCATGGAGAACAGAGATCAAGGAAGATCCACAACCCACAATTGCAATAAACAATGATATTCCAAAAACAAAACAAAGAAACAAAAAACAAAACTAAAAGAGGGTATAGCAACTAAAAGCTTCAACCTTTTCTTTTTCGATTGAATTGAAGGTTCTGGCTTTCTCGCATGCTGTTACCAATTACATGAAATTGAAGCTAAAGATGAACCGGCGTCGAACAGAGAATTATATCGGAGTATCTGGTTCAGAATTTAGGGATTTTCCTCTGGTAAGGTAAGAGATATATAGAAAAAGAGACTTATTTAACTCATCTAAGTATCGACTCATCCAAATAAGGAGCTTATGAATTCAACATGTTTAAAATATAGCATACTAGAGCCCAATATAAGCCAATTCCAATCTATTGTAGTCTTAAACATATAAACTCACGTGCACCCTGGTCACGTGATCATCTTCTTCCTCTTCTTCCTTTGAATCATTTTCCACAGCGATTAGGGTTTTGTTTATCTGACGAGATTCAAATGGCGCTTAGAGGAGTATGGCAGCTCCAGAAGCTGGTAGTGAGCTACTGTAACTGGGGAGGCAGCAGTAGAGGCATAAGGTAACAAATTCCTCTAAATTTATCTATATTTCGTTTATATTCATCTATCCATCTGCGATAATTACTTGTCCTGTTTTGACTTGAATTGAAATCACTGTTTTTGAACATTGGCTCTCTTTGATGTTTCCTGTAGTTTCCTGTGTTGTATGCTATTCAATTTGTGTTAAATCGTTACCATTTCATAGTTAGGTAGTGAGCATTTTCCTCTGATGTAAAATTTTCTTTGTTATACAGAGCCTTTATGGAATCCGTTGCCTGCACTAAAACAGAAAAATCCGCAGCTCGAAGTGGTCACTGAGCTCTCGCGGGGACAACATCCTTATTTGAAGGGCATTTACAGTATGAATTAACCATTCTCCTCTTATCATTACCAGGCAAGGCAACTGCCTATAACAGTTGTTGATATTTGCGATTTTTACATTACAATTTGATAGGGAAAAGAAATGAAAGGGTGGTGTGTGTGAAGAACATGGATCCTGAAGAAGTGCTTCTGAATGCAACGAGGCTGAGGAACTCGCTAGGAAGGAAAGTGGTGAAACTCAGGACTAGACATGTCACCAAACACCCTAGTGTTCAAGGCACATGGACAACTGCTGTCCAATTCTGAGACTTTTCTTCTTCTAGTTGTTGAATCCATGTTGCAACTGTCAGGATTTATGGTATATCTATATTGCAATCCCAGGTTGTTTCTACTGTGTCTTGGACTAAGATTTAGGCTTCAAATGTTTTGCACTTTAAATGCAATGTTTGAATATTGTCTTGTCCTTACTGTGAAAGTGTGGATTCATTGTTTTTGCTGAAACTTGCAAAATTGGAATTGTCACATAAGTTGTACGCCGTATTTACCATAACAAAGATAATTGTAAGAGAACCTTCAAACTTTTTCTTTCTTTTTATTTGTCACAAGTACCAGAAATCAGACAAGCCCCCTGTAAATATCCATCCTAATTACTCTTGTCACATATACAATTTAACTTGTAAAAGAGAAGAAATTTGAGAAGCTTTTTCTTGATTTTGGTAAATTAGGTTTTAGCTGATGTTATCTGGTGCAGGGGATGATAAAACAGACTTGTCTATATCACCAAGGGTACTTGAGGATGAGTGTGACTTGAGATACAACAATGCCACTTCAAGCATCACTTCCACTTCTTTCTTGTACTGTGTTAAGTGTCAAAAACAAATGAATCAGAGAACCCTTATATGGCTCACTTTTTTAGTTTATCGATTAGAATAAAGACACCAAACTAACCTCATTGATTGCCCCTGATTTGATCTTTGATTGCATCAAACACCATTTCTTAAAATGTACACCTATTGACCAAGCCAATGTGCATTTGCACGTTTTATTCAACTACACACTTTTCCTGATAAATCGAAATCATTAATAGTTCTGAGGATTACTTACCCACTCTTATGTCTATAACAGATGAAGTCTCGTCTTTAACTTCCAAGCGCCATCGACAGTGGACCTGATGAAAAACTTGAATGATGGGTTGCAAACAGAATGATGAATAACGAACAAGATTTTACTCATTCTAGTGTACCTCAAAGTAAGAACCAAAAGGAACATCATGTGGCTGTTGCACAGTTTCAAAAACCTGAAAGAAGGGAATACAAGTATCATCAGATGGGATTTATTCTTTAATTTTGTTTCTAAAGCCTAAACAACATTAACAACCGCTATAACCCACAGGAAAAGATTTTCAATGAATCATTCATACCAGCATTTTCTTATCTGGTGATAGAACAACATGCTGCCATTCCGTCACAGCAGTGTCTGGTGGACACATAGGACTATTACAAATGGATCTGAATTTAATCTCTCTAACTTGACCATCATATTCTTCAGCAGTATGCCACGGCTCAATCTGAAAGATCATATAAATACAACAATGAGAAATCGAGTCTAAAGCATGTATGAAGACTGATGATCTAGATAGTAATGCCAAACTTACATTAAGATTTTTATCCTTCCGTGCAGATCTGTACTCATTAGTATAAGTGGAATCATCAGCCAACAAGACGTTCAGGAATTGCTCAGGAATGCTGGCAAAAACATCCTGCATACAAGAAAATGATGCATACATTTCATGATAGCATCTTTGAACAATTATAGCACTCACAAGAAAAAGCGAATGTTTACATTGTAGATGCCGACAAGAACTTCTTCCTTGATAAAAGCCTGAGACTTAACAGGTACAGCTGCAGTCTCTTCAGGAGCTTTTACTTGTACTTTACCACCTCCTCTCACAGAGCTACTATGAGCACGTAAGGCAGATTCTGCTCTCTCCTATAAGGTAAGAAGCCACCAAAAGTTGAAACGTTTGAAATTTCAGGCAATCAAAACAAACTTAACTGCCTTATATATCAGCCAACTAAATATCGGAAAAACACATGGTAGAAGTATGTATATAGTATCAAAATGAATTAAAAATGGGGAGAGACCTTCTTTTCAACTTCTAACATTGCATGATAATTATTTACTGCACGCTGCAATGCTTTTAGTGTATGGTTCCTGTTCCAAAACGACGCAAATTTATACCTCACTCTACCTGAAATAAAGAAGGCATTCCACAGGACATAAACATAACAAAGCACCACTACAGATGAAAGTTTCCAGAAGCTTTGGTCCTACAGACAAAAGACTACGCCAGGAATCAAATGGGAAAACGTTCTTGCTGGCTTGTACCGATAAAGTAGGAACACTAAACAAGTGATTGCTAAAGATAAAGAAAGGCGTGAAGGTTGATATAATCACAAATATCCAATCAAACACATAATTACTAACCATCAGGAGTCCCAAGAGGGGGAACGCCATGTCCACCAGCGCCCATCCGTAGTATGATTGTTATAGCTGGGTTTATCAATGCATGCTGACTTCTACGAATCTACAATAAATAATAAAAATTTATGTATGATTAGTCAGTTATCAGTTAAATCAACAGCAACTTGACTGGTCAAGAAAAGAGAACTACCTCATCTATATCTCCCAGAGGTACAACAACCTGCAAAATGTGAGGAGGAAAATTTTAGAGTTGGTTCAAAGAACTTTGAATGTCGAAGCACTGACCTTCATTTGCTTAGAGAAAACATTGGAGTGAAAACATATGTGCCACGCAGAAACATATATTCGACCATGATACAGGAATGACCTCTCCAGGGCACATGAATAACTGTGCTCAACAACCTAAGGAAATTTTCACATGCTTAGTGAGAGAACTGAACATGAAAAGGAAATCCCATCACAGGCACACAACTTTTGAACTCTCATATGAGATTAGTACAGTGATACATTTAGTATTGGTTATGTTACCTCATCGGGAAGGAGATCAAATATCGTCTGCAGAGGCCCTGGCTTTTGATGTACAATTGTTGGGCCTTGCTGATCCAACGTGACCCTTCTTCTACAGGCTCCAGCATATCCAGTTACAGACCTACCAATCAAAACCATTTTGTACAGAACTCTTAACCACAAAGATTACTTGATATCAAGTAATATACTCAGAGGTACGGTTCCACTAAAAACCAGACAAATGCAGCATGGTTAGGTGGAAGAACGAACTTCACATTTTTGCTTTCATCGGCAGAGAAACAGTTATAGATGTTCTAAAAGTTATACCGCTCCTACAAATAGATGAAACTTGAATCTAGCAGTTGTCATTGACCAAGACAATTAAGCACCCTCTTATCTTATCAAAATAAACCAAGCTGATAGAAAGATTGAAGTGGAACTGGCTGATTACCTAGGAGCATTCACAGGTAGTTTGATCGCATTAATGTTAAGACAAATCTGACAAACAACATTGGATTAGCTTCTAAAAAGAACAAAAAGATTAAACCAAAACCCATGAAGAGAAAAATATGCAAATGGAAGCAAGGAAAAAAAACACACCTGCCCAGATGGGCTATCTAATGAGTGCCACACTGGACCCGTCTGGCCTTCACGTTCAACATTAATAGTTACTGAGCCAAGGACAGTACTTTTCCAAATGATATCCCAGTCATGAATTGTTACATTGATCTGCCATAACATATGTGGTAAATGTTAGAAAAGGTATTTAGTAAACATAACAGTTACATGTTTTAAGTGAAAAAAAGTTTCCCACTGAGAACTATAGCATATTAAAGCAGTAACTGATGATAACCTTAACAGGAAGCTCATCTGTGGGAAAATTGAACTCTTCACCCCACATTGGATTCCTCGAGCCAGGGACCATAGAACTGTAACAACCACAGAGATACATTAGACAATCCAATGTGTAAGCACTCAACAACCAAACCACCAATATAAGTTTTCCCTTTTTTGGATGGATAGAGGTTGTTGGGGAGAAGCATAAGGACAGCGTAAAAGATCAGGAAAGAAAATGACATCAAAAAAGTTGCTCACATGCTCCTTTAAAAAGTTATAACACTAATTGAAAAAGATTAATAACAACCTGAATCGCTTTTCTGATCCACAATTAACAATAGCATAAGGATCTGATGTTCCATTTAAGTTTGCTCCAATGAGATTCTTAGCAGCCAGAAGTTCCACCTGGAAAAGGACCACGAGATTGATGCAATGTTAGTGTCGTATCCTAAGCAGATGAATCAGTCTAAAGTCTCAAACAGTCAGAAGATTCAAGCATTTACCTTGATTATATAAGCAGCATTTGTTTGAGTGTCTCCTCTCAACTGTCCTATCTACAAAAATAAGTGCAGAAACTGCAAGTCAACAAAATTGGGAAATTACTCGACGAAGAACACACACAGAGAGAAATCTGAAAACAAAAACGCCCAATTAGAAAGGGGGAAACAAAAATTCATTAAGCACCCACGAGATTTCTCCGGCTAAACATACTGAAAAGCCCTCAATTAAGAGAAACAAAGAAGAAATTAAAAACCTTGTCTTTGTCAAACATGGCGTCGCCGGAATCAGGATTCTGCATGAGACGCGACCGATCAAATCCCACAACAGCGGCATCGTCATCTCCGCCACCTCTGTAAGCAAATAGCCAATAAGAAGCAATCACAAAAACCGAAGCCACCACTGCAACCTCAATCTCCCACGACGACGGTACTAGAAATTCAACCGCTGACTGAACCATCTCCTCGATCAACGGAGTGAAAAAAATCAAATTCCCGAAACAAACAAAAAAGCACGATCAAGAAGGTCTAAGGATATATTCTCCAGCGGATCACACGACAGAGAATCAACATTTTCTGGAGAGAAGAAACTTGGCCTTGTTGAGAAGAAGTGAGTCAAAAAAGGACAATCGCAGAGAATTTTAGGATTTTAGAAAGAAGAAACTGAGAAATTAGTTGGGCAGATGAATTTACGAAAATACCCTTTAACTGTAGACAGTTACTCGAGGACAGTGAGAGCAATTCGAGGGTAGTTATAGAAACAAAAAAAATAGAATGTAAAATAGCAGTAACCATAGAACCGTCGCATGAAGACTTTTAAACTGAAAAATAAAAGTCTGTACAATGTATGTTATAAACTAAATTTTCTTCATGCTTTTTTTTTATCCTCTTCTGAATTTTTCTTTGTTAAATTAAAAAAAAAAATAACCATAAATTTATATAGCTTATAAGAAAAATATTAGTTGAGAAACTACTTCTATGTCGAAATGAAAGCGTCAACCTATATAATATTATATTAAACTTAAACATTAGTCATTAGCAAAATCGAACCAAACCAAGCTACCTAACTAATTGGGTTAAGTTTGGTTTTAAAATGTCAATCCGAAACGGGAAAAATAATGAATCGAATTTGATATTGAAATTAAATGCCCACCATAACTATTTTACTAGTTTCTTGTTTTTTCTATTTATTCAATTTTTTAGTGTTTTACTTAAAAGAAAGTAAGAAAATTGGATAATAATATTAGACATAAGATAATTAGATAACATGCGTAAAATATAGAATTAGATAATATAATTGAAAACTATTTATCGCATCTTTTTAAGTTGTACATTTTAAAAACTAATAAAATTGAAAATATTTTATAAAATTGATAAATATTTTTGTGACCGCGCATATCATTTACCTAATTAAACATAAGATACAAAAAAAAGTGTAAAATATATAGTTAGACAATATAATTGAAAACCCTATTTATAGAAACATATTTCATATATTGTTGTATATGCAAATTCAATTATCAATAAAAAAAAGTTAAATGTAAGGACACAAAAGATTTGAATTCTAAAACATAGTAAACCGGATAATGATAAATAATAAGATAATTTAGTTAATTAATCGGTCCGGTTTTGAAATAAGTGGATTTTAGTGGAAGAACAAGCGAATAAAGAGAAGGCACGTGGAAAAGAAAGGAGAGATAGAGAGGGAAGGACCCCGTTTAGGTTTTTTGATTCTAAGTATAAATAGATTTTGATCAGTAGTCGTTTTTTTAAGTGCCTTTACATTTTCTCCTTCGACTCTTACTCTCTTCTCGCCGCAACCTCACTCACTCTTTCTCTCTGGTATTCTCATCATCACTCTTTCTCTCTTTATTAATTCAATCATTATCTTAGCTTAGTTGGTTGCAAATGAATGTTTTACTTATTTTTTCTATCTTTTTTTTTCTGTCTTGTTGCTGCCGTGTGAGCTTCAGCTCTGTTCTTGGTCGTGAGTTAGCTTCATTCTTTAATGTTTATTCAGACTCTTTGAGCTTAATTGTCCTGAATTGAAGTTAGTTTTTTCCTGGTTGCTCAAAAGTTTCAATCTTTGTAGATTGCTCAGCTTCAAATCCGAACAAAAGGCATACTTAGATTGTGATTCTTCTGAGATTACTTAGAATGGACTTAGATTGTGGTTGCCCCTGAGATTTTCTATGCTTGGTTTCAAATGTTTTAAGGTACTTAGTGATGAGATTCAAGAATCTAAGACTTGATCTTGCTTGATGTATTCTACTTTCAATCTGAATGTTATATATGCATTAGCTCTAAGTTGTGTACTTACGGTCTTTCATCTCCAGGATCTTCATTGGGCAGCATCACTGGGGGCTTAATTTATAGGTTACAATGTGAGATAAGAGTATGTGTTGTTCGTTGTAATGACTGCTGTGGCTGAACCACATATGGAGCTCAACCAAGAAAGTAAACAATTCAACGCTGAGAAGTTAGCTCCAAAAGAGGAGCAGATTCCTGAAGGAGAACATGAAGATTATGGTCTTATTAGTTCTAATACAGGTGAGGAAACTGTGACTTCAGTTTCTGGTGGTGAAGAATTGGATGTTGACATTGTTGAATCTGATGACAATATTACACTCTCCACGTATGAGGACCCAAACGCTACTGAGTACTCAAGCTCTTTTTCTGACACTGCATCTGAAAGTGATGAAATGTTTAATGGACTAACCGGAGAAGCTGAGGTTGAATCTCATTATTGGGATGAAACTGATCTAGGACCTGCTTATGATTCTTTTAGTAGCATTTTTCATTTTAGGTATGTTTTCTGCCTAAATCCTTCTTTGGTTGCCGCTTTTCTACTGTTCTTGATGCTTAATTAGTTTTGTCTTCCGTGTGTCTTTCTAGGAAGAAAAGGCTAACTAATCACTGGAGGAGATTTATCAGGCCACTGATGTGGCGAACCAAGTGGGTTGAGTTAAGGATTAGAGAGTTAGAGTCTCGGGCACTAGAATATCCGAAAGAGCTTGAATCATATGATAGAGAAAAGCTTGAAGCTAACATTGATCCATCTGTGTTGGAAACTTGTGGCGAGGGGATGAAGTCATTGCCTTTTTCTAATCCTTGTTACAAAAGAAGAGCAGCAAAGAGGAGAAGAAAGAGAAAAAAGGTCGAAAGTGATGATATAACTTCATATATGGCATGTCACAACCTCTTTTCTTATATCGGTAAGTGACTATAATATACTCCCAACGGTATTAACTCGCTAACTCTGTCTTGCTTTGAGCATGTCCTTGATATATTGTTGTGGTATTTGTTGCAGAGACCAAGAGATTGAGCTCAGATGGGATGACATTAGCTGATGACTTTGGTGGTATGTTCACTTAAACTGCGATGATTTCTTATTCTTTCCAGATTCTTATTGTTTTGGTGTATTGATCTGTTGTTTCATGGGCAGTTGCGAAAGATGTGTTGATTGATTCAAAGAACCGGGTTGACTTGGATGACGAAGACTCACTTTTCGATCACCGAGAAGGAGATAGTGTCGTAGAAGAGGTTCTCTGGAAAATCGAGCTGGTACATTCTCAAGTTCATAGATTGAAAAGCCAAGTTGAAATTGTGATGTCCAAGAACGCAGCAAGATTCTCTTCCTCAGAAAATCTGAGCATTCTTGCTGCAAGTTCTGCACCTAGCCCAACGGTTTCTGCTGGAGGAGATGTGATCTCCATTGGAGCAATGTATAACTCTTCACAGCATATGCCAGAATATGTTCTTGGTGATTTAGTTTTCTCATCAGAAGGAGTGATTTCGAGCTACGGAGATGGGTTTCATATTCCAGATATAATCGAAAGTACTGTTGGTCTTTTCGCCGATGCAGATGTTACATTACATCATCCCCAAATTGGTGATTCTTGTGAAGATGTAAGTTTTCCTTTTGCTTTGGTTATGTTTCAGACTTTTCTTCCATATTGTCTGATTCAACTAAATTGCAGATTTTGGATAATATCTTCATTCGAAACGGAGTGGCTGAAGAAATGAATGGTGACTTGATGGAAACTAGTAGCCATGAAGAAGCTGAGAAAGCAGAGGAAGGAGAAGGAACCAGTGCGCCACCATTACAACAAACTCAAGAAACAGAACAAGATCACCAAGAAGAAAGATCTTTGGTACTACAAGGCCGTGAAGATTCGGTTCTTAGATCATGTTTAGCTTCTGAGATGCTTGTTGTTCCTAGGAACAAAAGGACAAGAGGCGGAGAACGTAAAGCGAGTTCTTGGTGCAAGAAACATCTCAGCGATCCTGAAAGCCAATGATTGATGAAAAAAACTCAGTAAGCTTTTGACTTTGCATATTTCAGTCTCCTCTAATTTCATCAGAGAGATTCTGCTTGCTTGCTTGCTTTCATAGAGCTGAATGCACAAGAGGAAACACCTCTTTGAATCTTCCTGAGAGTCGCATGGACTATTTCTACTTCAATCTCCTCTTTTTCAACATTCCTTTTAGTTTTGTTTTCTTTCATCAGAATGTGTGTGTTTTACAGAACATGTAACTTTGTTTTTTTGTTTTTTCATAACATTTTCTTCTTTAGCTTCTTTTCTGTTTTATGATGTTGATGAAAAGTTAGAGAGAAGACACAAACTGTGTATAATAAACTTTTAGATTGTATTTCTATTACAGATTATAAAAACTCAAGTCTGGTTTGCAGAACATTTTAAGGTTTATGCTTCCTGGAATTCTTATATGTAGAATGTAATATATTTGATGAGCATCATCATCTTCTCGATGAATAAATGTGGAGCACATATTTACTGATGATTCACGAGTTTGTGATCAAAATATTTGTGGAAGTTATTTTATTATTGATGATATGAGATGAGAAAGTGTGAAGGTGGATTCTTTGTGTAGCCTTGGTGGCCTATCATGTGCTTTGGTGGGTGATAATCAGAAAGTCCCTACTTCTAGTGGAAATTAATCTGATTCTGATCATCCCAAAAATAAATAAATAAAAGTTCGATTAAAATAGAAAAAGCTTCAAATTTCAGCTTTACTAGTTGTTTGTTTAAATAATTGTTGGGCATTGATTGAATAATTAAATTATTTCACAAAACCAACAAGACCAATCATAATGTTGTAGCAGCTTTTTGGAGGTTCTTGATATAACACCACCCACGATATCAAATTGAGAATCATGATTGATTATACTATCTATTTAACAAATGATTTATGACTTCTTTGTTTCTTAAGAAAATGAACGTGAGTCTATCTTTGCAAATAAGTGAAATACTGACTCATTTGTGAAATACAAACTACAAACGGACATTGCAAATATATGATTTGATGGACATGCTAATACTGATCAACATCATAATCCCAAATAAATATTGTAAATATGAGTAAAAGCTAATAAATGCTCTAACTATGATGCATGCCCATAATAATCATCATTCAAAAGAATATGGTCCCATGAGGTTAACATGATTAATCCAGCACTTAATCCCTTTCTTAATTATTTCCTCTATTGAATATTAGTAATCTACTAATCTCTATTGAATGAAACTGCTAGAAGAAGTCAAATATACTTCAACTGGATTTTAAAATAAAGAAATCAAAATAAGGAATTGGTTTTTATGTTATAACTCGGATTAATCTTATAACCTTAGATCAGTCGTTATGTGAGTTTCAAGATTTTTTTTTTAACTTATAACCTTTACATGAGTTTCACAATTTTTTTTTTAAACCTATAATCTTTACATGAGTTTCACAATTTTAATCTTGTAACTACATAAAATCATTAGACAACAAACCATTCAGTTTAGATCAATGAATATAACATGCAACATATGAGATATGATGAGAGATCACAACTCCTTAAAGGTTTCCATTGAAAGTGGATCATGAGGACTATGGTAATTGCATTAAAAGCACCAATTCCCTTCACTTTCTCTTTACAATTTTTGAATCTCTTATCTCTCACTCTCTTTCTACAACTACAAGACTCCTATGACTGTAAAAGCAAGAGAGAGATGAGAAAACATCAAATATTTAAAGAATGAAATAAAGAGGAAAAAAGCTTAGTCAATTGTTTAACTCACACTCTCTACCTATCTCTCTCTCCCTTTCTCATATTCTCTAAAATTGGCATTGGGCAGATGAAAAAGATCTCCATCTTCCTCTCTATCCTTTGCCTATCACTCTCTCTAGATTATCCACTCTTTCTCACACTCTTAGTGTTCTGTTTCATGCAAGACTCAAAGACCTCACCTGCAAGGTATGCATAGTATAGCTCACTCCTTTAATTACTGCTTACTCAATTTTTGGATTTCTTTTTTGTTAATACAATTTTCAACATCAACCAGGATTTACTAAACACTCACATAACTAAGTAAATGTTTGGCGTTTTCTCTTAAAAGCAAATGCAAATACCATATCACATTCTCATTCTTGCTATACATAACTATGAGAGGTTGCTGTCCGAGAAAAAAATTTGGAGAGATCAAATTCTCAGATGGGTTTATATTATTTATACATAATTTAATCTATTTTTACCAATCCCATGTTTTCTATGTCTTGGTTCCAACCATATATGCAGCCCCAATGTTCACACTCAAAATGATTCCTTGATCATAATTAATACTAAAACTTTTAACTACTTGGAAGACAAAGATGATGTATTATTTTATTATTTGATGAATCCAAAGGCATCTTTGTTGTCAATGGTGATTAAAAAAAAAAAACTTTGTAACCTAGTTTGGGCCAATATTGGGCTTAATCTCTAAATAGTTCTGCCCAATATTATCAATTGTTTGATTATTTTGTCGCCAATTAATTATTGGTTATTTTTTAAAAGGACCATAAATATACTACAAGATATGCACCAAATATACTAGAGAAGATGCTTTGTTTTATTTGGGATTTCGTAAATTCAGAAAATATTTTCATTTATTAAAAGGTTACTGTCCTAATAAAGTACAACTGTTAATTTATCCTAATGAAAAACAGTTCATCTGATCCATACATAATTGGTAAATAAATAAAAATCCTAAAACCAACTAATTAATGTGTTTCCTTGTCGAGGTCACAAAGAAAAGAAAAAAAAGTTGTTTAGTTTCCTTTTACCTTTTTCTTTGAAAACCCAAACTTGGAATCTAAATACCCCATTTTTAGGAATTGTAAGCAAATTAATTAGCTTCTCCAATTTCAAATCTCTCTTACACGCTTTATCATTTTAAATTAACATCGATGCAGTGATGATTTATTTAGGTTTTAACACAAATTTTTAGTCATCACCAAACAAAAAAAAGAATGTGTGAGTGTGACATGAAAAAAGTTATGGCAAACAGAAAACCTTGGTACCAGAGAGCTATGGCTGTCGCAAGATTCGCTACGATTTGGAGAACAATCCCTAAACCACCACCACCAGAGAATACTCGTCCGTTGCGAAACCCTAGCGTCAACAAATCATCCAATCAGCTAAGGAAATGCACGTCTCTCAAGGTAGCTGCGAATTCGTTTACTAGGGTTTGTCTCTGCGCTCCGATAGGTCCATACGACGACGTTTTCTTGAACTATGTCCCGCCGAGAAGAAGCTCAAGTTATCCTCCGTCTAAGCCTCTTCCGGTGGTGACGGAGACGGCGGTGGCGAGGATGAGTGTGGATTCAGGGAGGAGGATATTTAGAGGGAAATCGTTGAAGGAGAATGCGTTGATGAGTAGATTCGTGGCGGCGGAGGAAGAAGCGATGATGGAGAATAGAAGGAGAGATCAAATGGAGATTGTGAGGAAGAGAAATCAGATGAGGAAGAAGAAGAAGCTTGGTCCTAGTCCTCTTAGTCGTATGGTTATTGGCTGAAGATCATCAAGAAACTTTTTTTTAATCAAGAACAAATTAAGAAAAACTCCAACAAAAAAAAAACATAAAGAGAGAGAGAGAGAGAGGGGAAGATTTTTGTAATTGTGTTTTTTTTTTAATTAAGAGATAATTAACCAGAAAACGCTGCCGTTTTGTTAATTAAAATTTTTAGTTGGAGAAGAAGCTAAAGCTGCTAAACATAATTTAAATGGTTTATTAATTTGTTTTAGTCCGGTTAAATCTATCAATTGATTATCTTTGTTGATAGTTTACTATTCATGGTATATGGATGCTTGAGATTGAAGACTGGTTGGTTCTGCAATCGTTCTCTCGATTAGAAATATAATAATCAAGAGCAATTCATTAATATCATTACTTCCGTTGTTTATCAGTATATGAATGTGTATCAGTGTTATATATATTTGATTTGTTTAATTTGACAAATGTCAAATGTAACCAGCTAGCTAGTCTTCATGTGTTATTGCATGTATCTAATTAAACATTAAAGTTTGAAGTTTAGTTCATATTATGTTTTCCTCGTAATTATGTAAGAAAAGTAGAAAACATATGGTATGAAACATACTTAGAGTATTTTTAGTGGGAGTCTTTAAAGAGAGTCCTCATAAAAATAAAAATAAAAATAATGAAAAAAGTAAGAAAGAAAATAGAGAGTTTATATGGTGAGTCTTTTAAATGAGAAATTTTGAGATACCCATAAAAACCTCATCTAACATATATCTATTATTTATTGATTAAATTCTTTAAAACAAATTAAAATTTAATTATATAATAAATTTGTATTAAAATATCAATATTTTTTTTTTGAGAAACTCTTAGCAATGTGGTTATCAGTCTCTTAGCAATGTGGTTGCTTTTAGCTTAACTTGAAAGGCACTCAAAAGCTTGGATCTCTGTAGTATCTGACACCATGTGATTTAGACTCAGTATTTCCTCATGTTCCCTGTTTATAAACATTTATAGATCCAGATTTTTCTATAAAACTATAATTCATTCAATAATTATACCATAACCAAAAATCTAGAAACAGATATAATACTTCAATAATCATATCATGATTTCCTTTGAATATAAACTTTGTTGTGATTCCTTTTCTCAGCTAATTAAGTGATTTTAAATTACTTAAATAATTAATTATTAGATAAAAAAAGGTTAGCATTGATCATAGTTAATGGGGGCAGTGAACATATTCTTCACGAATGTTTTAAAACGTGCCGAATTCATTAAACACATTTCACCGCTTATAAGCAAAATGATGCAGCGCATGATTAGAAATTTAGAACTATACAGTATATGGTTGGGATGAATTTTTGCTATTTTCATTTATTACTGTGAGATTTTCTATCTTAATAATTAGAAAAAGGTGTTTTGTGGGTTTTACAATTTATAGGTTTTTGTTTTGTTTATGTTGAAAGTTTTAAATTTTTATTATTTTAATTTAACAATAAGTTTATGATTTGACTAACTCTTTTACTATTCGTTTTCAACGATTCAACAATTTTTAAGAAGAAAGAAAACAAAATCGAATATCCAAAGTTAGTCTTATTGACCACATGCAAAATCGTTTTTCTATACACATAACATTGTCATCGAACTCGTCATATCATATGGTATTTAGTTTTTTCTATTCACCAGTTGATTCAACTGCATATAAGTCCCATATCTGTAGTCGATCGTATCCAGATGAATTGATAACAAAAATAAATATGAGAAATAATGCTAAGTTGATAGAAAAAAAAGAAAGACGCACGCGCGACCTTAGTGTGTCAGCCTATGAAGAAGAAGGAATGTTGGGAATGGAGAGTTGTCTTGTCACTTTGGGTTAATTGCAAGTTTTTATTTGCTTGAATTGTATTCCAAGCTCTTATCATTTCATTATTATTTGGGCCTAAAGCTAGAATGACCCATAATTTAGCATAAATAACTAGAATAATTTTTGTTTTTTTTAAGGATTTTTAAGGTGTTTTAACCCAAAAGTACCCCTGAACCTTTTGTTAGGAAAAAAATAGTTTTCGAAAATGCCATTAAATTTTTTTTTTTCAGTGCGCTAAAGTTGTTGGTATTTACAAAAATGCCACCGCGTTTTTTACAAAAATCCACCATGTTCTGCAACTTATTTTTTTGCACATTTGTTTTAGTTATCGCGGATTTATTTCGCACATTTATTTTTCATGTTGTCGCACATTTATTTTCAATGTTGCTGCACATTTATTTTGTCTTATGGCGGAGTTACTTAGAACCGCGGGTTTGTTTTGCACATTTATTTCATTACATTATAACGGACTTATTTTTTTTTGTTTAGCCGCACAGATATTCAAAATAGTCGCCGCTGATTTATTTTTACAGTTGTCGCGCATTTATGTTCTCTTGTTGTGGCGGACTTATTTGTATATGTTATTGCACACTTATTTCTCACGTTCTTTGCCTGATTATTGAAATCATGTTATCGCACGATTATTCCCTCTTGTTGTGGCGGATTTAATGTATATGTGAATGCACATTTTTTTTATAGTTACCGCAGACTTTTTTTTAACAGCTCGACAGTTTTTTGCTTTTGTTCTTGCACACTTATTTGTAACGTTCTTTGCACATATATTTGTAATGTTACTGCACATTTATTTCCTCTTGTTGTGGCGGACTTATTTGTAATGTTACTGCACACTTTTTCTTATAGTTGCCGCACACTTTTGTTAATAGTTACCGCACACTTTTTTTAACATTACCGCACACTTTTTTAATAGTTACTGCACACTTATTCGTAATGTTGCTGCACATGTATTTGTAATGTTACTGCACATTTATTTTCTCTTGTTGTGGCAGCCTTATTTGTAATGTTACTGCACACTTTTTCTTATCGTTATCGCACACTTTGTTTTACTTTGGATGCAGAATTGTTTATACTTTGGCTATGGATTTAGTTTTTCTGGCTGCGGATTTGTTTATTTTTTTGCTGCGGATTTGTTTTCTTTGGCTGCGGATTTGTTTTACTTTGGCTGCAGACTTGTTGTTATCAGTTACTACAGATTTGTATAATGAAATCTGGACCACAAGATTTAGGGTTTTCCCTTGGCGTCATCTTCTCCTTCACCTCGTTCCCCTAAGTGTTTTTTTGGGCAGCCATCTTCATCTTCCTCTTTCTTTATCATTTCTCTCTGATTTTGACCTTGTCTTCTTCATTTTCTTCCTCTTGGCGTAAGTTTTGTCCTTTTTTCATTTTCTTCCACTTGTATGTGGAAAATGGAGGTTTGAAAAGTGTAGATGGTTGTTTGTTGTTGATGCTAGGGGAGGATCTCGAATGATGTTTGAAGATTAAAAAACAATGTTCAACATCAAAATAAATCTGCGGCAACATAAAAAAACAATGTTCAATAGCAAAATAAATCCGCGACAACATATAAATACCCATTTTCAATACTAAATTAAATCTGCGACAACATATAAATACCCCTAATAAATACTAAATTAAATCTGCGGTAACATCAAATTATCCTCCTCCACCTCCTCCGTAACCACCACCACAACCTCTGCTACGGTATCCACCACAGCCTCCTCCGCCGCCACCGCTTCCATGTGACTGAGCCTCGTTGACAGTGATGCTACGTCTGTCAAGCTCTTGTCCTTTCATTCCTTCGATCGCATCCTTCATCGATTTCTCATCCTTGAAGGTGACGAATCCAAATTCCTTTGATCTTTCAGTCTCACGATCGTTAATGATCTGTGAAAGATTAAACGAAGCAAAATCAGCAAATTTAAAATAGAATACAGTTGAAACAAAGAATGAGATCTACGAAATCACAAAAAAAAAAACAAAAAAAACCGATTTATCTCTGAACTCATCGAGGATTTAGATCGGAACAAAAAAACAAAAAACACAGATCAGAACAGATCCATCGAGGATTGAGATGGGAACAGATGTGCGGCCAAAGAGTAAGCAAATGTGCGGCCAAAGAACAAATGTGCGGCCAAATAGTAAACAAATGTGAAGCCAAATTATAAACAAATGTGCAGCCAAATAATAATGCACGACAAACAACAACTGTGCATCCAAAGAATAAGCAACTCAAACAAGTGTGCGGTTAAGAAAAAAAACAGATCTAGACTTTAAATCTGCAGCCAAATAAGATTAACTCAGCAAACGAACCTTAACGAGGTGAAGATGAAACGGCGGTGAATCAGAGGCGATGGTGAAGCAACGACGACGGCGAGCAGCACCTGACGGCAGCGATACAAAACTTAACAAACAAGTCCGCGGTAAGATAAAAAAAGAACAAATAAATCTGCGATAACACAAAACTAAACAAACAAGTCCACAGTAACAGAAGACGAAGATGAAACGGCAGTGGAGATTAGAACGAACGACGAACCCACGAGGCTATGGCCTCCCCCTGTTCTTCTATCTTTCATTTTCTCGGCTTAGGAGGTGTTCCATCAATGGCTGAGGCGGATCTGGCGAGTTGAAGACTTTCGGAGACAGCGGAGGCTGGGGTGCTTGAGGATGGCGGTTCCTTCTGACGGTGGACGGAAAGGAGAAGACGAAAAGAAAATAAGGAGAAGACGGCGGAGCAAGGAGAAAACGCAAGGAGAAGAAGGATGAGTCTAAAGGACGCAGACGGCGGAACAATGAGCATGGAGAAGAAGGATGACGGCGGAGGAAGGAGAAGAACGAAGGTGACGGCGGAGGAAGAAGAAGGATGAAGACGATGACGGAGGAAAGAGAAGAACGAAGACGACAGCGGAAGAAGGAGAAGAACGAAGACACAGCGGAGGAAGGAGCATGTTATTATGTTAGGTTTTTTTTTTAGGGTTAATGGCAATTTCGTTATTATGTTAGGTTAGTTTGGTTTTCTAGTCTTTTAACCAAAAAAATTGATCCATTTTTTTACCTTCAGTCATTCTAGTTATTTCTGCTAAAATCTGGGTCATTTCAAGCAATTCCCACTTATTATTTTTACTTACTTTCTAACATCGAACCCTCCATTTCTATTATTATTACCAATTTCTTTTATAGTATTATTGAAGAAAGTCTAAAACAACTATTACACTTTTTATCTCAAACATCAATATCAAGCTGGTTGAATTTCATTATAATAAACAAATGATTAGTATTTTGTTTGGTATAACTGATAAAAAGACATGATTTCAATCTAAGAAATTATCTTTTTTTTTAAGCAATACAAACAATTACCATCTCACTAAAACATGTTTGACATGTAAATTTTCACAAGAACTATTATGTTCGCTTCTATAAAAATCAACTTAAGGTAGTGTAGTTGTTGAAATTCAGTTTTTTTGTGTGTGTGTGTTGTTAATGGGTATATATATAGTTGTTGAAATTAAATTGATCTAATGGTTATTGGAAAACCGGGGTTTGAATACTTTCATTGCAATTTAAATTATGATTATCCAATGGTGAAAATTTCTATAACTTTCAAATGTTTTGAATCCAATAGTAATAGTATGTGCATTAAGATACTAGATTTAATTTTAGAAATATTATTATTAAAATATCTATTCTGTAACTAATATCTGCTGAATATAACCGTTGATGAGTGATGATTAATTGGTTATTCTAAAGAAGACAGACAAAAAAAAGAGGGGGACAAATTTTGACTTGACTGACAGAATTAATCTAAGAAGGTGAAATCAAGCGCGTGTGGTCGTCGAAGACAAAGACGACCAAAGAATTAACCTCGTCTACGATAAAAATTCTTGAGATTGGTCACATCAAGTTTTTATTTTTATTGTGGCTACTTTAATACTAGCATCGACTGACGTAATCATGATAAGTATACGACATAATCCCTCCACCAAACGGTCCAAACCTAACCGTTTTGGTCCAAAATTTATTTATTATTGGTAACATCTTAAGATTCTTAACTAATGTAACTCAACATTTAACAATTATGATTCTACTTCTTTGGAGACTAGCTCTCGTTATTAATCATCTAAGTATGGTTTAATTCATCATTAGATCAACGGCTTTTGGTCAAATTTGAAAATCGAGATTGGTTTCTAGGTTTAGGTTTCCTTAAAATGTCTCTTTATAATGAAGTAAAAGTTAATTAAACAACATTGAGTGAGAAAGTGGCCAACTAATTCTCTCTGTATCATCAATCTAAAAATTAAATTGATTTGATTAATCCAAAAGGTGGTCAGAGAAATAAAAAAGAAAAAGGTTTTAAAGAATCAAAGTTGCAGACTTTTCTACAAATTCAAAGTAATTTAAGCTCCAAAAAAACCCAAATATTAGAAAGAAAGAAAAAATGTTAGAAAAGCAATAAGAACAAGAAGAAAATTTAATAGACAAGAGTCTTTCTGATTTCTTCTCTGGCTGTAGTAAGGAACAGCTTTTCTCTATTACTACTTCTTTAAGAAAGACCATAATCAAGGTAAGTTAAATTTATGTTGTTTTGTGATTATCCCGATGGTTTTTATTTTCTTGGAGTTAGGAAAAAATATATATATATTCTTGTCGTTTTGTCTGCCTAATTACATAGTTGTGTAAACAATTTGTTTTTGTTGGTTTCTCTGATCTATCTTTTGTCTAAGATACCTCGGTATAAACCTGAGGGAATTTTTGCAAACATTAAATCGGTATTACTAATATCAGCATAAGTCAATTAATGTGATATAATCACTTCACCTAATATGGATGGGCTAGAAAGATAGAGTTCAATTTAAGATTTCTCAAAAGTTAAAAAAACTTCCCTTTTTCATGAAAGCTCAACAACTTCAAATCTTTGTTTTCTGGCAGTTTCTTCTTGTCTTTGATTGCTCAAGTTCTTGAAATTTTCTTTTGTAAAACAGAGCAATCATCATGCTAACTTGCGTCTTCTTTCCAAGTCCTGGCCATCATCAAAATCTGTAAGCAGTAATGTTTATGAGCATGTTCTTGATCGATCAATCAAGAAAAGCTTCAAAAATGTTTATGTTCTGTTTCTTGTTATTGATTAACAGTTAAAAAAGGAAAGTAATGTTCGAGAAATGAGGAAGAAAGGAAATTGGTTTTCTGCAATCAAAAGAGCTTTTACGCCACATTCCAAGGAGAAGCATCTAAGCAACAACAACAACGTAAGAAAGTTTTAAATACTTACCTTTAATTTCCTAAACTGAAATGATGATTGAATTTTATACATTTTGATGTTTTGAAAGCAAGAACCAGAGAGGAAGAGCGAAACCAAGGAAAAGAAGAAGAAAGGTTTTGGAAAGAAGCTAAGGGATGGAGAAACCAATTCATTTCTTCCTATTTTTAGACAACCTAGTAGTATCGAAAAGATCTTGTGCGAAGCCGAACGAGAGCATAACCTTGTTTTTAGACCACCAAGTCCCACGGATCGAGCAAAGGCATCATCAGCTTCTGTTCCATCTCCTGTTATTAGGCCTACTTCTCCTAAAGTGCCTTCTCAGAGATATGTCTCTTCTCCAAAACCAATTTCGCCAAGTATTGTTTCCTCTGGATCCCCTTCTCCGAAGCCTCCGCCTCCAAAGCTTCCTTCTCCAAGAGCGGTTTCGCCTCAGATTGTGCAGCGACGTGAGTTTGTGTATAGACCAGAGCCAACTCTACTGGTCAAATATGCTGCTGCAACAAAGATTCAAGCAGCTTTTAGAGGTTACATGGTAATAATGTAACACATTCTTTATTTTTGTTGTGTCACCGTTTATCAAACAGTAGCGTATCCATAATTTAGGAGATGGAAAACTTTTTTGTAGGCAAGGAGAAGTTTCAGAGCTTTGAAAGGTCTTGTTAGGCTTCAAGGAGTGGTTAGAGGACACAGTGTGAAGCGTCAAACAATGAATGCTATGAAGTATATGCAGCTTTTAGTCCGAGTCCAAACACAAGTCCAATCACGTCGCATCCAAATGCTAGAAAAGCGAGCTAGGAATGAGAAAGATGACACCAAATTAGCCTCTAGCCTTATGGTAAGTTCTCTCATGAATCTTAGTGAGACAAGACACAATACAAGATCTTTTTGAGCATTATTTTTCTTTCCTACAGTCTGAGGATTGGGACGATAGCGTGCTGACAAAGGAAAAAAAAAATGCGAGACTGCATAGGAAGATTGATGCAATGATCAAAAGAGAAAGATCTATGGCCTATGCTTATTCTCACCAGGTATACACACACATTCATATCTCATGCATACACATTCATATTTAAAGTTTAGTGTTTAGGGTTTTCGCCTAACATATTTCTCTCTTTCTCTGTTTAGTTATGGAAAAACAGTATCAAATCTGGTCATGACACTCGGACAAGTGGGTTCCCACTTTGGTGGAACTGGGTGGATCGGCAGAAGAACCAAAACCAACCTTTCAGGCTAACACCAACACGACCGAGTCAGCCTCAACCTAGTAACCAAAACCATTTCAGGCTCAACAATAGTTTCGACATTTCCACACCAAGCTCATCAAGATCCACATTCGTTACTCTATCTAGACCCATTTATACACCACAACCATACAGTAGCGTCTCAAGATACTCACGAGGAGGAGGAGGAGGAAGAGCCACACAAGATTATCCTTATAAAGATGATGATAGCCTCACAAGCTGTCCTCCATTCTCAGCTCCAAGCTATATGGCTCCAACTGTCTCAGCTAAAGCAAAACTGAGAGCAAACAGTAATCCAAAAGAGAGAATGGACCGTACACCGATCATAGCCAACAATGAGAAAAGACGAAGTTCGTTCCCTCTTGGTTCTTTCAAATGGAACAAAGGGTCATTGTTCATGAGCAACAACAAGGGTTCAGGTTCTTCTACTTCTGGCGCTGTTGTGCTTGAGAAGCATAAGACACTCAAATCCGTAGGAAATCTGAGTATTGATTCCACTGTTTCGATGCCTGCAACATTTGGGAGGAAGGCTTTTAACAGATTTGCGTGATTTGCAATTATTGACTTTTTTTTTTTGTTTATCGGTTGATTATTCTTCTTTGATTTGTTTATCTTACTTCAGTTTGATAAGTGGTGATGATTTTGAGTGATGTTTGTGATCTGGATTACGATTTTACAGATGTAACATAATAAAAGTAAACAACAAAAGCAGAGGATTTGCATTGAACGTTGTGATCTTTCTATTCAATTGTTTCCAACTAGGGGTGGGCACGGATCGGATACCCGGTTTTTTCGTCCGCTTTGATATCCAGCTTGCCTGCTGGGTAATTGAGTTTGTCGGCTTAGTACTTGCCCCGCCGGGAACGGATACCCGGCAAAACAAGTATCCGTCCAAAATCCCAAGGTTTGTGGGTTACTTGCCCCGCCACGGGTACCCGCGTCCAAAAAATTTTTTTAATTTTTTTTAGTAACGGGTTACAGGTATTTTTTGGGGGTTACGGGTATTTTTTTTATGGGTAACGAGTATTTTTTGCGGGTATGAAACGGGTAATAGGGCGGATAAGAGGTAATGGACGGGTAATGGGGCGGGTAACGGGTACGGATAGCGGAAAAAAATTTCCGACTTGATACTTGGCTTGGCTTGGCGGGTAAAGGATTGTGAAGGCTTGATACTTGGCTTGAACAAAGCGGATACTTGGCCGAACGGGGCGGATACGGGACGAGCCGGGCGGATAACGGGTCCTTGTGCCCAGCCCTATTTCCAACGATTTAGATTGCAACTCTGTAAGAATATGAGTTTTTATGAAAAATATTTTTTATCGGGAAAGTTTCCTAATTTCAAGAATATGACCTACCATTTTTGTACTAGTCTCTATTTTCTCTGCAACCGTTTGAATTCCGAAACGCAGACACTTTGCTTTTGGGCCAAACAACAAACTTTAACCTTTCCTTTTGGGCCAAACGACAACATTGTTTTTTGGGTCAGAACAATAAAGTTCTTGTAACATGTAAGTAGAAAATTACCTTATTTTTTTTGGGCAACTAATCTAATTTTAGATGCACCAGATTTTTTCTACAATTTTTTTTAATTTTTAGTGTTGTAGTTTTCTATTTTGAAAATTTGGAATAAAAACAACAAATTAATTTGATCTGTAGGTTAACTTTTTAACTAGATCAAATTGGATCAGTACGTAATATAATGTTGTAAATTTGCAATAAGTGTTGTCAACAAGGATGGATAGATTCTAGAAAATTGAAGACTTTTTTGCATAATGTTCTACGAGATGATGTGAAAGTTTATATATTAGGATTATATGAAACAGTGAAGGTCAATCCAATGATAAACTGGTGCATCTATTATCATTTCCCCGTTAAAAATGTAGAGAAAACATATTTGTAGACTTATTGGTCAAAGCTATAGTTGTAAAAATTGATTTGTTATATTTTTTTCAATTGATTTGATGCTTTCACACTGTTATCCACGATGGATTAACGATCCTCAAAAATTCTTGTTGCAAAATTTGACCAAAATTTCTCCTTAAGTCCTGAAAGTCAACGCGTTTGTCTTTTATATGTTTCATCTCAACACTCAAGAGATAATAATATCAAAACAAGATCATAATCTTTCCCCACAAACCCAAAAGCAAAAAAAAAAATAATGTCTCGTGAACTTAGTCTCTGTCAAGCAATTCTTGCTCTGTTCGTTACTCTGTTTTACAATTCTCAAGGCTACTTCATCCCAAAAGGATCTGTAGGAATCGGCTTCAACGGTTACTTCACTTTAACCAACACAATAAAACACACATACGGTCAAGCTTTCGAGAGGGAACCTTTTTCAATCAAGAACTCATCAACAGGTCTCACAACATCTTTCTCAATCAACTTCTTCTTTTCGATCGTCCCTGAGCATAAGCAGCAAGGCTCACATGGTATGGCTTTCGTTATCTCTCCCACAAGAGACCTTCCCGGAGCTTCCTCCGATCAATACCTCGGAATCTTCAACGAAACTAACAACGGTAAAGCCTCAAATAACGTGATAGCTATCGAGTTAGATATACATAAAGATGAAGAGTTTGGAGATATTGATGATAATCATGTTGGGATTAACATTAATGGATTGAGATCTGTTAACTCTTCTTCTGCTGGTTACTATGATGATAAGAATGGAAAGTTCCATAACCTTTCATTGATCAGCGGAAAGGTAATGAGGCTTTCGATTGTTTATAGTCAACCTGATCAACAGCTCAATGTTACTTTGTTCCCTGCTGAGATGTCTGTTCCACCTCAGAAACCGCTTTTGTCTTTAAACCGAGATCTCTCTCCGTATTTGCTTGAGAAAATGTATCTTGGATTCACTGCATCGACTGGATCGGTTGGCGCAATTCATTATATGATAGGTTGGTTTATTAGTGGAGAAGTTGAGTATCCGAGATTGGAGTTTGGTAGAATACCAACCCTTCCTCCATATCCAAAGAAAGCAACTAATAGAACAAGAACGGTTTTAGCGGTCTGCTTAACAATATCTGTGATTGTTGCGTGTGTTGCCTCATGGATCGGTTTTGTCTTCTATATGAGGCATAAGAAGGTTAAAGAGGTTCTTGAAGAATGGGAGATTCAATATGGACCTCATAGGTTTGCTTATAAGGAGCTTTTCAATGCTACAAAGGGTTTCAAGGAGAAACAACTTCTTGGGAAAGGAGGTTTTGGTCAAGTCTATAAAGGAATACTTCCGGGTTCCGATGCAGAGATCGCTGTGAAACGAACTTCTCATGATTCAAGACAAGGGATGAGTGAGTTTCTAGCCGAGATATCAACCATTGGCCGTCTTAGGCATCCAAATTTAGTCAGGCTTTTGGGGTATTGTAGGCATAAAGAGAATCTTTACTTGGTTTATGACTATATGCCTAATGGAAGCCTTGACAAGTATCTGAACCGTAATGAGAATCTAGAAAGGCTTACTTGGGAACAACGTTTCAAGATCATCAAAGATGTTGCATCTGCTCTGCTATACTTGCATCAAGAATGGGTACAAGTCATCATTCATCGAGATATCAAACCTGCTAATGTTCTACTCGACCATGAAATGAATGCGAGGCTTGGAGATTTCGGATTGGCGAAGCTTTATGATCAGGGATTTGATCCTGAGACATCAAAAGTGGCGGGAACATTCGGGTATATAGCACCAGAGTTTCTAAGAACAGGAAGAGCAACTACAAGCACTGATGTTTACGCATTTGGGATGGTTATGCTTGAAGTAGTTTGTGGTAGAAGGTTGATTGAGCGATGTGCTCCAGCAAACGAAGAAGTTCTTGTGGATTGGATCTTAGAGCTTTGGGAAAATGAGAAACTTTTCGATGCAACAGAGGAAAGTATCCGTCAAGAACACAATAGGGGACAAATCGAGCTTGTTTTGAAGCTCAGTGTGCTGTGTTCACATCAAGCTGCATCAGTTAGACCAGCTATGAGTGCAGTAATGAGGATCTTGAGTGGCGTTTCACAGCTTCCGGATAATCTTCTTGATGTTATAAGGGCAGAGAAATATAAAGGATGGCCTGAGACATCAATGGAAGTACTACTTGATGTCAATTCATTGAGTACATTGGCGTTTACAGACTCTTTTGTCTCCCATGGACGCTGAAAACTTTAAGCTTACCAAATAAAATTGATTCTTTGGCTCCCAAGAGGATATATACAGATCTGAGATTGATACACATTTTACATTGATGCAACAGAGGAAAGTTTGTGTATAGCAGCATCACAATGCCCTTTGTAAGAACTTGACATCAAAGTTTCCTACAAACTTTTTTAATACTTATGAATTCTGAAGTCATTTTAATTAAATAATTTGATAGATGATCCATATTTCCAGATCACGTTAGCTTTTTGTTCCTATTTCTTAGAAACCATTGTAGGTAATCTTTTTTTTTTAAAACTTTTTTCTTACGAAATTTGAAATGTTATTTGAATGGTTATGGAATCTTATAATACAACTATTACGCTATTGATTTGACAGCTGATTAAGAGTATCTGCAGGCACTATCCTAGAAGCAAAAGAACAAGATCCAAGCTTTCCTGTCTGGTACTAAAAATTCTCTGTCCCATCAGAGTTTTAATGTAAAAATCCGTTCAGGCGGCTAAAATTAAATTCAGTATTTTTCATGACACTATATACGAAATCCTAAACCTACAAGGAGATCCTAAAATCCTGTTTAGAGAACAGATTAATGAAAATTACAAGAATAGATTGAAATGGAAAACATATTTGAAATTCGTAAAAATTCAGATCTTTGAAACGAAGAAGATGAAAAGCGTCGAAAAAATGAGATTTGGATTTGGTAAAAAAGATAATGAATGTAGCGACTTGTTCGAGGCCACAATCAACATTAGAAAACTTGATAGGCACGGAGAATCGCTTTTTATTATTGCCAACCTTCAAGGCAACTCGCGCCATATTTATTTTGACGCCATTGCTCTGCAAATTGGCTTTTTCTTTAAACCAAAATCTAAATCTAAAACTTTGAAAACCGCAATAGAAACCATAATAAGCCGTGAAAATAAACTACTTGAACACGAAACTAACTATGACTTAAAATCGAATGATTCTGAAAGACCATGCCTTTACTGATTTATATAAAGAATCAGAAGCGGCTGCGGAGGATGAAGGAGGAGCCCTAATTTCATTATTTATCAAACGAAATAGAGAAGATTGAGTTCGTAAAATGGGCCAAAAGGCCTAATATTACTTCTGCATGGGCCTGGACCCTGAAAATAATTGCTCTGAATTTATCAATTTTATAATTGGACGTACCAAATTATTTTTGAATTAATTTGTAGATTGGGACTTATTTTTGAAAGTAATTAGAATAGTACACCATTCCGTCATTCACTATTTAAAATTGGGAGATAAGAGCATCTCCAAAGGAGGTGCTTAAGAAGAGAGGTTCTTCAAAATTTATAATAACATATAATAGATAAATATTAGAGAAGTTCTTAAAAGAGGAGAGAGGGGTTCTTAAATAAGAACTTTTAGAGAGGTTCTTAAAAAATTAACACACAAATGTGTGGGGTTTTAAGGGAGAGGTTCTTAAAATTTTAAGAACCCTCATTTAAGAACCTCCCCCATTGGAGCTGCTCTAAGGGAAACGGACACTATTCACCAGATTAGGGTTTACTTTGCTGCCCTCCAGTGTAAGGCGGAATTACAAAAGTTGCCATTGAGCCCTGATATATATACCCTTGTTCTATACCCTCCGTCATGACCTGACAAGCAAATCTCAGAAATAGGCCTTATTTTGCTAAAAGAAAACAAAGATGCCATTTCAAGTCCAAGAAGAAAGTGTGAATAGACCAACAAAGTCAAAATTTTAGGTCTAAACATTCTGATATAAGAAGATTTTTTCGGAGAAGCCGATTCATCTTCAACCGTACACCAAAAACGAGAAAAATATGAAAAAATGAAAGATGTCTAGTACCAGTAAGAGGAGATCTGGGAGGTTGACGAAGTGTTCATCGACAAAAAAAAAAAAGATGCGACTGAGCAAGACGGAGGTCGGGAGGAGCAAGCGGAAAAATTACATGCAACAATATCTCTAATATGAACATTTGTTAGAATCGAAAAGATAGAAAGTTAAACAACATTTTACTTTTTTATAGCAGCCGATTCGAAACTTTTGAGGATATGAGGTAATGTTGTATTGATGGTATGTGAAAATTTTAATTTCTTAAAATTTTGTCAATCTTGTATTAATTTTAAAAATAAATAGGGTCAGTACTATGCTAAAGTTGGGAAGTAATATGTATATTTTAAAAATCAAATAATTATAAGAGTTAGTTAGCTTAAAGGCATTAAAACTTAAAAGAAGGTGTGCTAAACATATATAGATATTTGGATTTTGTGTTTCCGTAACCAACTCTCGAAACGAAGTGTACGTCCTGTAAACCATTAAAAATACACTAGTACTCTTCTTTTTACTTAACTTTTACTCAAAAAATACAATCTCTCCTCTTTCAACTCAAATTTTATATTTAAAGACATTCAATATCAATGTCTAAAGTGTCTTCTCTAAGACACTCTTCTCTACTATTCAAAAATATTCTCCTCTTTTTATTCACACTCTCCTCTTTTTAGTCAATTTTTATTAATTTTATATTTAAAAACACTCAATCATTTTAACCGATGTGACACTTTTCTCTCCTGTTACTCAAATTTTATTCATTTTATATTTTAAGACTCCCACATTAAAACTTTAAGACACATGGGAGTATTGAGAAAAATAAAATATTAATTATGAGACTGGTGAGCTTATTGTTAAATAAAGGTGGTTAATTTAGTCATTATTAAAGAGACCCACAATTGCCGGCAAAACAAAATAAATAAACCTAGAATGACTACTATTGTGCAACAACAAGTAACTATTCAACATTATTCCATTTATTTTGTCATGGAAACTTCAGAAATATTGTACACTCTGATACATCTGATAGTGTACCACTTAAGAGTGTACACTTTCGAAACGTGCACCATACACTGTACACCACAGGAAATACACAACACTAATGATCCCCTACTTTAATGTACACTTACAAATGACTACTGTTAAAGAGACCAACAATGCACAGTGTACACCTACAAATGAGTACTATTGTACAACAGCAAGTAACTATTTAAAATTATTCCATATATTTTGTCATGGAAACTTCTAAACAATTGTAGACTCTGATACATGATAGTGTACCATCTTAAGAATGTATACCTTCAAAACGCACACTTTACATTGTACACCGCAGGGGATACACAACATTAATGTTCCTCTAATTTAATGTACAAAAAAAAAACAGACTTATATCACTGGATCATTCCAATAAGGGATAATGAACATGAAAGGATTAAATGTAGACATCAGTAATGGAACACCGGTCGTGGAGAAACATGGTGTAGATTGTTTTAGTGTACATTATTTTGGAAGCATGGACATCCAATGTAGATATTTTAAACATATATTTGTATACATTTGGGGAGAAGTTTGAAATATTCATCACCAAGCTTCTTCACAATAATCCTAAATAACTCGAAAGGTAAATCTGAAAATGACATTGTAAATTTAAGTATGAAATGCTAAAGTAGTGTAAGAAATATAGATAACAATGTAAAAATAGTTACATAAAGTATGGAACCCCTATTAATGCGTCTACACCCCCTAACTGCATGTGTAGTTATGGAGAAAACTTGGGACATATTATATTGTAAAAATTATAATAATATGATAATCAATTATCCTTACTCTTGTAACCACGCATGAGCGTGGTTACATTAACTATAAGGAAAATAGGTTAGGATGAAAATAACACGTAAATATTTAGGAAGAATTGCTATATTATCTCGAAGGCTTACAAATATTCTTGTACATCTCTGTTTTACATAACGTACACCATGTTACATAACATAAGTACGTACGCTCATAATTTAACACATTCCCACAGCCAAATATCCTTCTCTAACCGACTTTGGTTATTTTTCCATGTCACCCAATATATCAATATATATAATTAAATGTGAGTTAATTTGCCGATTGGAATAATTTTTATAAAGAAATTAGTAAAATTGGGAAAATATACTACTTTTTAGAAGGATATTTGGTTGTGGAAAAGTGTAAATTATTGGTGTACATACTTATGCTATGTACATGGTGTACGTTATGTCAAACAAAAGGTGTACAAGGATAGATGGACTACTTATTGCGCAAGCCCAAAACAATATACGTTTCCCAATAATATATTACCCCCTAAACTAATTAAATATCTTCGTTTCATTGAAACACTCTTTCTGAAAGAGAGTTACATTGTGGGACGAAAAGCTCTTATACCCCTACGGATCATTTTGCCTTCGGAGAGAGAATTGTATTACAAGAGAAGCTGTATTAAAGAGACAGTGGGGCCAGACTCATATCTCTAATTATAAATAGTGTTTGTACTACTTTCACAATTACTTTTTAAAAATGTACAATTCTCACAATTATCTCATTGTTGAGTTTCTTTAGTCTACTATTTACAATGAAATCTTCTAAAAAAGATTCTCCTAATTAGAAAATTTTGAGATGTTTAACCGATTGATGTAATGCCATTATTGAACACAAAGTTCACAAATCAATTAGACATTATCGTAGAACAGCGAATGTACTAGTTAAACCAAATTCTATTATACACTAAACCAAAATAACCACACGTATCCAATAAACATGTCATTCATCAACACATACCCAAATGCAAACAGAATTTAGTATACTAATTCACCCACAAAAATGTACGACTTATTTGTCAACAAACAGAAAAACGAAATATACGATTTTTAGTTTGCTATATATAGTAACCAATAAATACTAGTAATAAATAACAAGCATCTTAGCTATAGTTATCACAACCTGGAAACAATCTTCTTGGGCTCTAAGCATATATAAAACTTACCGGAGGTCAGATTTTCCGGAGGAAGCAACACCAACTTGGCGACGATGGCAGCAGCTTCATCCGCCGTGTGAGTCCCCTGACCACCAGTCATAGACGTACGAGTGAAACCAGGGCATAAACAATTCACACTTAGTTTTTTTCCGTTGTAACGTCGAGCCAAAACCCTAGAGTAAGCGTTTAAGGCCATCTTCGAGATAGCGTAGTCGGGCCAATTCTCTGGCCATCCTTGCTTCTCCCACGTCCCGCTCTTCACGTCCTCCAGAAACTGAGTCACTGTCGCATCTATTTGTTCATTCGTAAGGTCCTCGTTTTCTAGGATTTGTCTTACACTAGGGCTTCTGAGTTTCTGTATGCCAAGAAACATATCGAAATGATCAGTCAAATACTAGATTCAACTATATATATATTACCGGATTGGAAATGAGCAATATATGAATAGCATAGCGTAGATATATATATGTATATTTTAATTTTTAAATGAGCAATATAACTATATATTGGTTTCTTGTTCCTCACGTTTAATGTACCAAGCCTTGAGCTAATGTTAAGGATGCGGCTAGAGGAGACCGAAGGGCGAAATAACGGCAAAAGCGCCTCCGTTAAAAGCTTGGCACCGTGGAAGTTGGTCTTAATGATAGTCTCTGGATCTTTGATGAAATTCTCGCCGACGGCATTAAATGAAACGGCGGCGTTGTTCACCTAAGCAGAAAATGACGCCTTAAGTACTGATTCCATGTGCTAAATTAAAATTTCTCGAATTATAAACCAAGTATTTGACAAAAGAACAATGTGTAGAAGAGAAATATATATCGAACAAATTCTTAAAGAAAAAGTCATCATATTTCTACGATCCGTTGGCGTTTGGTAACATATTTTATATTATAACTAGTTTGTTAATATTTTATACAAAGTAGCTGTTGACAAAATGTCTAGTTCCATATACAATGTATATGATCATTTAAATAATCATTGAAACATATATATATTTAATTTGTAATTACCAAAATGTCGAGTACTCCGAAGTTGCGACGGAGCCATGAGGCGAAGGCGGCGATGGAAGAAGGATCGGAGATGTCAAGGCAACAAAAATGAATGTTTTGAAAGCCAATGCGGCGGAGGGAATCGGCGGCTTGGTTTCCATTTTCGGCATTTCGGGCGGTTAAGACGACGGTTAGTCCAAGCTCCAGTAACCTCTTCACCACCGCAAAACCTATACCTTTATTTGCTCCGGTCACCACCGCAGTTGTTTCTTCCGACCACCACCTTCAATAATCAAAACCAAGTTGAAATTAAGTAGAAAATTATGTGAGAATAGACTTTGTACACACAACTTAAAAGAGATTGATTTAAGTACCTATTTGTTGGAGAAAATGGAGCGATTAGATGATCCATTTTTATTATTTTTGAAGACAAAAAGATGATATGGTATTGATTCTAATGAAGCCTTGATGGGGGGGGATTAGATATATATATATATATATATGCATTATATAATCACATTGACTTTGGTTATATAAATAGACTTGGATCTGAACACATGCCTATCGATATTATATACATATATAACATATGGTTGTGTTTGTGTCTGACGGTGACAGAAAATTATAAGAATAATATATATCCAAGAACTCGTGAATAACGCCGTAAATATTGTAACTTTTTCCTAATATATATGATATACTATCAGTTAAGTCCATGGGTTCTTAAAAGATTTGGATATTTGACTATTAGTTCTAATTCTTGTCCACCTTAAACGTTTTAGAAGGCTAAAACAAATTGATTTGCACTCTTATAGGTTTTAAGATTATTGTTTCGTGTGTTTGATGAAAGAAGTTTTGGCGACCAGGATTTACAATGCTAACTGAAAAGGTTAAGAAAGCTGTGCCAAGATTTACAATGCTAACTGACGTGGTTCAGATCCGAACGAAATATCTCTTAGAGTAGTTGATATATATGAGTACGTACGACGGTACGAGTATATATTATTGTAGTGTTCTAGAGGAAAACAAAGGAGTACAATATTATTGACAAAGTTTTTAATGCATTTCACGTGCTCAATTAAGAAACCACATTATCCATTTAGAAATTTATGTTTATACTTGGTTTTGTAAACAACTACTTGGTTTGAAAAGTTCATATTATGTATTTAGTGAGAAAGAGAGAGTTCGTGAGATTTAGGCATGTGCTTGCTTCATCTTTGGCTTTATTAACCCATAAAGTATAATTTTTATCAAATATAATAGGGCTATTTGCCGCCACATTTGATGGGCTCTAATTATTGGAGCATTGAGCCATATATATAAATGTGGAGATGGTTTTAATGAGCATGTGGAACTATTTTAATGCATGATCGGTTATGGAACGTTATGCCATCGATCTACAAGGATGGTCTTAAGTAATTCATAAGTGAATCTTAATGACAATGTGTGACGACCCATCCAGTATCGATTACATGACTAAAAGGTGTTATGACTTTACGTCAGAAATATCGCATTTCCTCCATTACTCTATCAAACTCTCTGGTTTGAACCTAATTTGTCTAACTTTACTCGTCTCCCCCGTGACCTTCAACCTCCTATATGGAGAAGTTTTCCTCTGCCTCTAAAACAAACCTTTCTAAACTCACCTAAACACTATATTAGGCCTCTAATCGCTATTTGATCATGCATGCCTAAAACTAATTAAACTCCCTCTTTCTTCCCTCTCCCACCTTTCATTCATAAGAACGTCACTCAAGCCATAAGCAATCAAGAAGAACCAAATCTCAATACGGAATCTTACCAAAACTGGTCATAGGTTTAAGGGTTTGGTGAGGCAAATCAAGAGATGAGAGCTCTCGAAATTCTCTAAATGTTAAATCTATCAACCAATTATTGCACATCGTGCTATATATATATCTTTATATAAAAAAACCTCATGAACACATTATTTATTTACGGTCTTTGGTCAGAGGAGGTTTTTGGTGAGGAAGATATGAATATTATCATAAAACTTTAACAGAAAAGGGAATCTTTCTGGCTTAAACACATGAACTAATGTCCATGCATGCACCCAAAGTAAGTAAAAAGCTAACTTGTTAAATGAGTTCAATAATATTGGCCTTTGACTCTGTTCCGAGAGCAGACAAGTGAATGCGATCCTCTAGGGTTTATATAGCTACGGTTTCACGACATTAATTTGCCATTGTTCTTTAAAGTAGGTTTACATAAACAAATCCAAACAACAAAACTTTAAAAGCAAAAAACAAAAACATAATAGAACTAGTAAGTAAAGCTCAAGGATTGGAAGAAACAAGAACTTAGAGATGAATCTGAAGCGAAGGCTTTACTGAGTCATATATGCTCATTAAAACTAAACTTCTCTTATACGGTTTCAGGCTTTTTCAGCGTCCATGGGAGATGAGCGAATTTGTTAACGTCATTGTACCAAATGAATCAAGAACAAGACCAAGTAGTAATTCAATTGATGTTTCAGGCATTCCTCTCAAGCTCTCAGCCGTTATGACATCAAGAAGATTATCTGGAAGCTGCGCAACGCCATTTAAGATCTGCATAACCGCACTCATGTTAGGTCTTATCGATTCCACATGATGCGAACACAACAGACCAAGCTTCAAAACAAGCTCAATTTCTCCTCTGTTTTGTTCTTGATGTATACATTCCTCAGCCGCATCGAAAATCTTCCCATTTTCCTAAAGCTCTAAGATCCAATCCACAAGAACTTGTTCGTTTTCCACTACTTGTCGCTCAATCAACCTTCTACCACAAACTACTTCAAGCATAACTAATCCAAAGGCGTAAACATCAGTGCTTGTAGTTGCTCTTCCTGTTCTTAGAAACTCTGGTGCTATATACCGGAATGTTCCCGCTACTTTAGATGTCTCAGGATCAAATCCCTGATCATACATCTTCGCCAATCCGAAATCTCCAAGCCTTGCATTCATTTCATGGTCAAGTAGAACATTAGCCGGTTTGATATCTCGATGAATGATGATTTGTGCCCATTCTTGATGTAGGTGTAGTAAAGCAGATGCAACATCTTTGATGATCTTGAAACGTAGTTCCCAAGTGAGCCTTTCTTGATTCTCATTCCGGTTCAGATACTTGTCAAGGCTTCCATTAGGCATATAGTCATAAACCAAGTAGAGATTCTCTTTATGCCTACAATATCCCAAAAGCCTGACTAAATTTGGATGCCTGAGACGGCCAATGGTTGATATCTCGGCTAGAAACTCACTCATACCTTGTCTTGAATCATGAGAAGTCCGCTTCACAGAGATCTCTGCATCAGAACCTGGAAGTGTTCCTTTATAGACTTGACCAAAACCTCCTTTCCCAAGAAGTTGTTTCTTCTTGAAACCCTTTGTGGCATTGAAAAGTTCCTTATAAGCAAACTTATGAGGTCCATATTGAATCTCTCATTCTTCAAGAACCTCTTTAACCTTCTTATGCCTCATATAGAAGACAAAACCGATCCATGAGGCAACACACACAGCGATCAAAGATACCGTTAAGCAGACCACCAAAATAGTCATTGTTCTATGCGATGCTTTCTTCGGATATGGAGGAAGAGTAGGGACTACGTTTCCAACACTCGAGGAGAAACTCCTTCATCGATGTTCACTTGTAACACATAATAGAGTGCTCCAACATCTCCAGTCGATGCCGTGAATCCAAGATACATCTCCTCCAAAAAGTATGGCGAGAGATCTTTGTTTAAAGATAAAAGTGGTTTCTCCGGCGGAACAGAGATCTCAGCAGGGAACAAAGTAACATTGAGCTGTTGATCTTCTTGACTATAAGCGATCGAAAGCCTCATTACCTTTCCGCTGATCAATGAAAGGTTATGGAACTTTCCATCCTTATCATCATAGTAACCAGCAGAAGAAGAGTTAACAGATCTCAATCCATTAACGTTAATCCCAACATGATTATCATCAATGTCTCCAAACTCTTCATCTTTATGTATATCTAACTCGAAAGCTATTATATGATTCGAGTTTTTCCCGTTGTTTGTTTCGTTGAATAATCCGAGGTATTGATCAGAGGAAGCTCCGGGAAGGTGTCTTGTAGGAGAGAGAACGCAAGTCATACCGTGTGAGCCTTGCTGCTTATGCTCAGGGACGATCGCAAACAAGTAGTCGATTAAGAAAGATTAGTTCTTGATGGGAAAAGAATCGGGCCTGAAAACTTGACCGTAGGAATGCTTCGTGGTGTTCGTTAACAAGACGTAACCGTTATTGTTTAAACTTGCAGATCCCTCCAGGATCAAGGTGCCATGGGAGTTGTACGTAGATGAAAACAGAGTAAACAACAGAACAAGAACTATTTGCAAGAGTTTGTGTTCTCGAGACATGTTCTTGTTTGTTGTTTTGGCTTATGGGAAATGTTATAATCTTTATGTGATATATATCATCATCTCATAAGAATTAAGGAACGAGTAAGAACATTAAAATTTCAAATTGTTAAAGTAGGGTCGAAATGATGGGAACGAACCTTCTTGTGTTGTCCTCACTATTATTAAAAAAATGTGTTTACGCACATGGCCTAGATAATTTTAATGATCTTGCAAAACGTTTTAAGGATTAAATTACTAATGACAACAGTGTGAAAGGCATAAACAAAGCAATGAACAAACAAAGCTTTTGCAAGAAGAAAAAAAACAAAGTAAGTTTAGCAACCAAAGTTTGGCCCATAAAATGTTATAAAAACAAGATTTTGACATGTTTTAGTGTAAATTCTGACAATTTTTTTATTGCTCTACAGGAAAAAGTGAAGTTATATGTCATTAATTTGTCATGGTTTGATCATTACAAATTTACATTATCTTAATTATTTAGTAAGACACTTCCCATCGTTCTACACATCAAAGTCTAGAATTTTTTGGTTGATAACAAAAAATATCAAATAGGGATAATTCATCTTGTCCAATTTCATATAATTAACCATTGGGGATTTCGGACAGAAATGTTGAACAATACATAGACTTGATGGATGTCCAAAATCACTTTCACTAATGCCTTATTGATCAAAAGTAATTGCTTAGCACTCAGACTGCAATTATAGAAGATAGCACTTTTGCAGAAGTAGACCAAAGTTGCTGTTGTTCATACCTCAGGCTGCATTTTCTCGACCTCTTCTCTGATTGACTGGAACAGCGGGGTTGATAGATACCGCTCCCCGAAGCTTGGGAAAACAACCTGAAAAACCAAATTCATAGATTCATCCCAGGTCAAGATTTAATTCCATAATCAATCTCTTTACTGGCTTCATAGATGATCTTTCTTTATACACAGAAGTTGTAAAAAGCTAACTAGCAAAGTGACTTTAGTGTTTGATTCTTCAGGTTTAGTATTGGAATGTGGACTCGAGAGACTTTTATAATCCTAAAATCATCTTGTTATGTTTTTATAAAGCAGTCCAGAGATTTTTCTCAAAGACTTTTAAATCGTCTTTTTTTTTGTTTTTTGTTTTTTCAAGAAAGGACTTACAGCTATGAGTTTTCCAGCATTCTCAGGTCTCTTTGCGACTCTGATTGCAGTAGCAGCAGCAGCTCCAGATGATATACCAACCTGAAAAAGTAAAGTAATTACCTTCATGAATAAATCTTGTGTAATTTCAACCATTCACACGCAACATGGCAACAAAACATCCATGTGGTTCCCACTCAAAAATCAGAAATAGTACAAAGAACTAACCATCAAGCCTTCCTTCAGAGCTAGTTGCTTTGCGGTTTCTATAGCTTCCTCACTTGAAATCTGATGAGGTTTAAATATCAGGAATTGGAACATCTAAGCAATTAATTGACAAGAAAATAGCGGATGTCCTGTGGAAACCAGATAACACAATCCAACAAGATAGATCATACCGCTATGACTTCATCCATAATTTTCTGATCCAAATTCTTAGGTATAAATCCAGCTCCAATTCCTTGAATCTTGTGAGGTCCTGTATTCAAAAAAAAAAGAAAAAGCTAATACATGAATATTAAATCATAGTTCGAAATCAAGGAAAAAAATTTACTGATTGTAGTCTGTGAGTCTTACCCGGTTTGCCACCAGAAAGTATGTCGCTTTCAGTGGGTTCTACACCAATAACCTTGTACATGTAAACATGAAATAGTTTTAAGTAGGAATTTTACTACTTCAATGAACCTGCAAATGTACTCCAGCAAAGATGAGACCTTTTGTTTTTTTTGTTTGCTTTTACCTGACATTTGGGGTTTTTCTCTTTAATGAATCGACCAACACCAGTGATAGTTCCACCAGTTCCAATTCCTGCAACAAATATATCCACCTTCCCCTTTGTATCTTCCCAGATCTCAGGACCAGTAGTCTCGTAATGAATCTGCATATATTTTAAATATAACATAAAATTGCAGTTTATATAAGTGACAAGAAAATCTCACAAAAGATCATGCTGATTCATATTCATGCAACTAGGTTGAATCTATCTGATATAGGATCATCTTCGCGTACTATGTAAGTGAAAAACCACTTCAGTTACACCTTCTCACCGCTACTCTCGGAAAACTTAACCTTCCAGTTCTACTCTTAAGGTACATGACTAGAACGAAAACCAATTCGTGACACAAATTTTAACAGGGAAAAATATACACCACAAACCTTTGGATTGGCAGGGTTGTCAAACTGTTGGAGCATGTATGCATCAGGAGTGGCTTTCAAGATTTCTTCAGCCTTCTGAACAGCTCCAGTCATGCCTTTTTCAGGATCTGTTAATACAAGCTCAGCTCCAAATGCCTTCAAAAGAACCCTTCTTTCCATACTCATGGATGATGGCATTGTCAAGATAAGTCTATAGCCTCTTGAAGCAGCGATGAATGCTAGGCCAATTCCCGTGTTTCCACTTGTAGGTTCCACAAGAACACTCTAGACACAATTATGCAGGATTAACCAACAAAGCTTGCCGCATCCATAACTCTATACAAAAGAAAGATCAATCTATAATCGATACCTTTCCCGGTGATATAAGTCCTTTTTGCTCAGCATCAGTAACCATACTGTATCCAATCCTGAAATTCGTTAAACACAAAAGTTTTAGACTTGAAGGGGCTCAACTAACTAAAACATATAAACAAACCAAAAAAAGACTCAGTCTACAAACCTATCCTTGACACTGCAACATGGCTCCATGATCTCAAGTTTGGCAGCAACATTCGCAACACAACCTTTTGCTATACTATTCAAGTACACCATAGGAGTTTTCCCAATGAGCTGAATCAAGTCAAAACAGATGAGAGAAAGGTAAGTAAAATTCTGAACCATTTGAGTTTCCAAGCAAAACCAAATTCACAAAACCAATCGAGTACATGTATGCACCAGATATAACATGCCACCTCGATGAGAAAAGTATCTGAAATGCTTAAAAATGAAAATTTCCATATTTTTCGTTCTCCAATTAGCTAATCAAGTTTCAAATTTTAGTGGATAATCACACTTGCGACATTCACCAATTTAGAGTTTAAATTCTACGAATAAAAAAACCAATCTAACCTGAGACACATTATCAGCAATGTTGAGTCCATCAACTCCAATCTCGCGCTTAACGGCGTCAGACACAACAGATGGATCTCGTTGCGAGGCATCCCCAAAGCTCCGACTCTGACTCTTCATCGTTAGAGAGAAATCAGAAGAAGCCGCACGCGTGGAGAAGGAGAGAGAAGAGATTTCAGGCGAGCATCTAAAATGACGGAGACTAGAAGAAGAAGTCAACGGATTAAGGAAGAGAGCTGAGGAAGATGCGGCGGCCATGGATTTGTTGTAGCTTCGCTTTCCTAAAAGTGTAAACAGGAATTGAGATGCGAGCTTAGCTTCGTGGTTAAACCTTGAAGCCATGAACATCGCCATGATCTCTACTTTTTTGTATTTCTCAAAAAAACGACGTCGATTGAATTTCAGATACGACGGTCCATTTTTAGACCAAGCTTAAGTTTCAGTATAATTTTAAGGGGTTTTTTTTTTCTTTCTCTATATATGATAGATCTCTTGTAACAGTATATATTATATATATATGTATTTTGTATTTTATAATATGTGTATATATATATTATTTATATTATAGAATATTTTATTATATGATAAGTGGGAAAACGCATGTGAAGAAAATGGACGTGAGGGAATGAAGTTTATTTCACTTGACTTTTTACTTTCACATCACTTACAAAAATTACACCCCCATACATGTATTTATAAGGAAAGTAAGTCGGCCAGTAAGTCGGCTAGTAAGTCGGCCAAAATTGTTTTTTTTACGTCGGTGAAAAACAAAATAATGTTGATGGATGATTATAATTATTTCCAACACTCCCCCTTAATTATCCATCACCATTGATATATTACGTCATCGCCGTTAAAAACCTTATCATAAAAAAAACCCAATGGGATAAAAAACCATGACAAGGAAAAAAGTACAGTGCGTCCTCGAAATGATGGCAATCTTCTTCTTCATAAATCGTAGATGACGATTCGATACTATGAACATGTTTTTCGAATGTTGTAGTTGGAAGCGCTTTTGAATAAATCCACTGCATTGTCGTAGAATCGAACATATTGGATGTCTACTTGATTCTTCTCGAGTTCTCGTATGTAAGAGAAAAATCTTGGGGAATATGCTTTGTTCGTCAGCTCTTGATATAGCCTTCTTTGAGTCTTGCGACAAAAAGATTGTCTTCGAACAATTTCGTTGGCTCTTTATTAATGACTATTCCGCTTGATTCTTGTATATGTTGAGTCATCGATCTGAGCCACACACATTCTCTACATGCCTCGTGAAACGCAATGGTCTCTGCGTAATTTGATGAAGTAGCGACCAAAGTCTGCTTTTGGGAACCCCAAGAAATTGCAGTACCTCCAACTATAAAAACATATCCTATTTGCGATCGGGCTTTATGTGGATCTGATAGATAGCCTGCATCTGCAAAACCAGCTAAAACAAAAGTGGAGTTTCTAGGGTAAAGTAATCCCAAGTCAGTTGTTCCCTGAAGATAACGAAAAACATGTTTTATTCCACTCCAATGTCTACGCGTGGGAGATGAACTATATCTTGCAAGTAAATTTACAGCAAATGCTACATCTGGTCGGGTATAATTTGCAAGATACATAAGTCCCCCAATAGCGCTCATATATGGTACTTCAGGACCTAATACTTCTTCGTTATCCTCACAAGGTCGAAATGGATCTTTATCAACATTAAGCGACCTATTGACCATTGGAGTGCTCAAAGGAGTCGCTTTATCCATATAAAAGCGTTTTAAGATCCTTTTCGTATAATTTGATTGATGTATAAAAATTCCATCTCGATGATGCTCGATATAGAGTCCAAGACAAAATTTTGTCTGTCCAAGATCTTTCATTTTGAACTCTTCTTTCATATGAGTTCTGGCATCATCAATCTCCTTTTGGGTGCCAATTATGTTCAGGTCATCCACATATACAGCGATGATCACAAAACCAAATAAGGATTTCTTAATAAATACACAAGGGAATATCGCATTGTTGCTATATCCTTTACTCAATAAATATTCACTTAAGCGATTATACCACATACGTCCGGATTGCTTTAATCCGTAAAGTGATCGCTGTAATTTGACTGAACATATTTCTTTAGCTTTTGAGCTTAATGCTTCAGGCATTTTCAATCCTTCAAGGATTTTCATATATATCACATTATCAAGTGATCCATATAGATATGCAGTCACAACATCCATTAGATGCATTTCTAGATTTTTGGATGCCGCTAAGCTCATCAAAAATCTGAAAGTGATTGCATCCATAACCGGAGAATATGTTTCTTCATAATCAATTCCCGGTCTTTGAGAAAATCCTTGGGCAACAAGTCGGGCTTTGTATCTTGTTACCTCATTTTTCTCATTTCTTTTCCGAATAAAAACCCATTTATATCCGACGGATTTTACATGTTCGGGCGTTGTGACGATAGGTCTAAAAACTTTTCTTTTATTGAGGGAGTTCAACTCAGTTTTCATGGCTATTTTCCATTTCTCCCAATCAAATCTTTTCTGGCATTCTAATATGGATCTTGGATCTGGATCATCATTTTCATAATCAATTTCTTTGGATACAGCGAACGAGAAAATTCCATCATCATCTTCTATCTCATTTCTAGCCCATACTTTTTCATTTTGGGCATAGTTGATGGAAATCTCATGTTTTTCTAAATCAGTTTCGTCTTCAGGACTTTTATTTTCGTCTTCAGGACTTTTCGCTGTGTTTGGTTCTTCTAGACCAATCTCATTCATTTTTCCCAATTTCTTTTTCTTTCGGGGATTTTTATCCTTTGATCCCACTGGCCTCCCCCTTTTCAGTTGAACTTTAGGCTCATTTACTAGTTTTCCATTATTTTGTTCTTCTGGAACATTAATTCTTGATGGAACATTTACAGCGGGTATATATGATTTCGTCACCCTTTATGTATCAGTGAACGCATCTGGTAATTGATTTGCCAAATTCTGTAAATGTACAACTTTTTGAACTTCTAGTTTACGTTGTTTCATTGGGGGATCAAGGTACAATAACGACGATATGCACCAAGTAATATCTTTTGGAACTTCCTTAATTCCTCCCCCTAACGCTGGGAATTCATCTTCATTAAAATGGCAATCGGCAAAACGTGCCGTAAACATATCACCAGTTTGTGGTTCAAGATAACGAATAATACTTGGTGATGTATACCCGATATATATTCCCAATCTCCTCTGTGGTCCCATTTTTGTTCTTTGTGGCTATAGGGACATAAACAAAGACACCCAAAAAACTTCGGAGATGGGATATATCCGGCCGCCGATACTAATTGTTTTGGAGAGTACTTATGATATGCACTTGGCCGTATTTGAATTAGTGCAGCAGCATGCAAAATTGCATGACCCCATACTGAAATTGGGAGCTTTGTTCTCAATATTAACGGTCTAGCAATAAGTTGTAACCATTTAATCAAAGACTCGGCCAAGCCATTTTGTGTATGAACATGTGGGACCGGATGTTCAACATCAATTCCTAATGACATACAATAGTCATTGAAGGCTTGTGAAGTGAATTCACCAGCGTTATCAAGTCTCACTTTCTTTATTGTATAATCAGGGAATTGTGCTCTCAACCTGATTATCTGGGCAATGAATCTTGCGAAAGCCGTATTTCTTGTAGTCAATAGACATACATGTGACCATCTGCTGGATGAGTCAATCAATACCATAAAATATCTAAATGGCCTGCATTGTGGGTGAATAGGCCCACATATATCACCATGTATTCTCTCTAAGAATACTGGAGATTCATTCCTTATTTTAGCTGGTGACGGCCGAGTTATTAGTTTTCCTTGAGAATAAGCATTACGTGAAAATTCTCTCGATTGAAAAATCTTCTGGTTTTTCAACGGATGGCCATTTGAATTTTCCATAATTTTTCTCATCATGACTGAACCAGGATGCCCTAAACGTTCATGCCAGATTTTAAATGTACTTGTAAACTTCGGGTTTACTGTAATATATGATTCAGTCGTATTTATTTTTGTGGAATATATTCCGGAGGATAGAGCTGCTAGCTCTTCTAATATCTGTTTTCTCTCCGAAATAACTGATGTAATGCAAAGATATTCGATGCCATTCTTATTCATAGTTTCTATGTGATATCCATTTCTGCGGATATCTCTAAAGCTTAACAAATTTCTATAAGATTTAGGGGAAAATAATGCATCATCTATTTCAAATTTTGTTCCCCTTGGCATTGAAAACTGACTCTTCCGGAGCCCATAATAATTTTTGCATTACCAGATATAGTATTCACGCTTTCAGCAGAATCTTTTATTTTAAGAGAGGAAAAATACTTTTTATCCTTAATTATTGTGTGCGTTGTAGCACTGTCTGCCAGACATATATCTCCATCCCCGATGTCAAAGATTGATATTTTCTGAATTTAAAAATATTCATAAAAGATACGTTAATATAACAAAGCAAAAGATTTATATTACAATGAAACTATCTTACAACAAAACACAACAAAAAAATTAGGAGTTCTATTTTAATTTATTCTTCAGGAAAATCAACAAACATCATGCCATAGTCTATTCTTCAGGAAGATCTTAGTCATTTGGTTTCTCGTTGATGGCTTCAGGATCAACTACAAAATCAGCAATATCGAGAGAGATATCATCATTTAAGCCATCGAAAGAAGGTCCGGATTCACCATGAATGAAGTTGGTTTCATTTGCTCTTTCTTTAGCCTTTTGTGACTCTTGATATAGATCGGCCAAATGTTTAGGTGTACGACAGGTACGTGACCAATGTCCTTTCACGCCGCATCTGTAGCAAGCATTTTCATGCTGCTTATGTGTCACACGACCAACTTCGCTCCCTTTGAACTTTTTGTTATTTTTTTCAGCATTAAAATCATTAGGACGGAACCTTTTTCCTTGTCCGCGTCCACGTCCACGTCCATATCCTCCTCGTCCACGGCCACGATCATAACCTCGACCGTGTCCTCGTCCATAATTATAATTGGATGACGCAACATTCGCTTCTGGGAATGAAGTTGATCCAGTAGGACGAGTTTGATGGTTTAACATCACAAGTTCATTATTTTGTTCTGCAACCAATAGAACTTGCATCAACTCTGAATACTTCTGGTATCCATTTGCCCGGTATTGTTGCTGCAGGATTACATTTCCAGGGTGAAAAGTTTGGAGAGTTTTTTCGATCATATCATAATCGCTTATCTTCTCCCCACATAGAATTATCCTGGAAGTAATTCCAAACAAAGCGGAATTATATTCACTAACACTTTTGTAATCCTGAAACCAGAGATTCAACCACTCGTGTTTAGCTTTCGGTAAGATCACATATTTCTGTTGATCGAACCTATCTTTGAGTGATTGCCAAAGATCTGCAGGATCTTCTTTTGTCATATATTCATCTTTTAAACCATCATGGATATGGTGGGTTAAAAATATCATAGCACTAACCTTTTTCTCTTCAGGAGTAGGCTTTGATTTTTCGATGGTGTCAAGGAGCCATCTTGCTTTTAAATGCATCCTTGCTGCAATTGCCCACCTCATATAATTATTTCCAGATATATCAAGGGCAGCAATCTCGAGTTTTGCTAGATTTGACATGATAACTGTATAACAATTTATTAAGCATAAATTTAATTAAAATTCAACTTAAAAATAAAATTTAAATGGCATGATAAAATTTTAAAATTTGTAAGCAATAAAAACATAAATTAAAATAATAAATTAAAATTAAAATAACAATAATTTAAAGCGTATAATTTGTCTTCTGGACAAATTTATTATGTCTTCTGTACATAAAGTTCTTCTGGAACTTTCATGTATGTCTTCTACACATAGAGTTCTTCTGGAACTTTTATGTATGTCTTCTAGACATAGAGTTCTTCAAGAACTTTTTCAATAAATGTCTTCTGGACATTTAGTTATAGATAAGGCTTTGATCTGAGGTGACATAGTCTACCATATGATCATAAGCTGTTTGAGGTGGCAGAACCTACCATATGATCTGAGGTGACATAATCTACCATATGATCATCATGATCGTAAAAAGGCATAGCCTCCAATAACGATCAGTTCGGAGAAGGCAGCGCCTATCATCCCGAAATAACATATAAACGGAGAAGACAGAACCTATCTTTCCGTTATCAGAAAATAAATTAAACATAAATTAAAACATAAATTAAACCTCACCTTTTCGGTATTAGAGCGGATCGTGCTGATAACGTGTTGTAACAGTATATATTATATATATATGTATTTTGTATTTTATAATATGTGTATATATATATTATTTATATTATGGAATATTTTATTATATGATAAGTGGGAAAACGCATGTGAAGAAAATGGACGTGAAGGAATGAAGTTTATTTCATCTGACTTTTTACTTTCACATCACTTACAAAAATTACAGCCCCATACATGTATTTATAAGGAAAGTAAATCGGCCAGTAAGTCGGCTAGTAAGTCGGCCAAAACTGTTTTTTTACGTCGGTGAAAAACAAAATAATGTTGATGGATGATTATAATTATTTCCAACAAGATCATTTTTTTTGGTTCAATTGTTTTATTTTTATGCCAGGATTTTTGTTCAAACAAATGTTTAAATATTTGGTAAATGATTTTAAAATTATAGTAGTTTTTTTTATAATCATTATATATACATAGAGATTAATTAAAATGTTTTTTGATCACCAACCACACTGACTAGAAGTGAACGTGGAGAATGTGATCCCTATCTCCCAAGGGGTTGCAACAGAATAATTGTCTCTTTATGGAAGATTTATGTTATAGTATTACAGAAAAACAAATTATACATATACATGAAATAATATTTCTATAGAATAAAAGTTTGTTATTTATATTTTATAGAAGCCACTTTCAGTCTGATGAATATTCTCTGGTCTTTTCTCGGCGTTTGCTGCGGTCTTTACTCGTTACTCCAATTCCCATGTCCGTCAATATTGTTGTAGTAGAACAGATAATCCTATTAATGTGATTATTTCTTTGTGAAACTGATAGGTTGGCGAGAATAAGAGGGGAACTGGCTCGTCGATTTAGCTGCTGTCATGTTTTCCTTATTTTGTCGTTTTATGGATATTCTGGTTTGTTCGTTATGTGCTATCAAGCTAGCTAGCCAAAGACATTGTAGTATATCAATAAATAACTTTATAACTGGAGTGTTAAGAAATTCAAGTTTTAGAAAAGAAAACAAACAAAATTAGTTGGATTATTATCGAACATGTGAAACACGAACCCTGATCACTTCCAAATATTCATTACCAAGTATACAGGTATATTCATCACAAATAAAAATAAAAAAAAATTTAGAGGAAAAGGAAAACAAAAATTCCAATACCAGCGAAAGTGTGAGATTGAACCAAGTGTATCAGGCTTGGCTAGCCCATTTGCCTACCTCATAAGGATCCTCATAGTAATATAGCTTAATCCTGTTTGCTAAAGACAGTCCCGCAGCAAAAGGAGAAGCCCGGCCACTCAATTCATCAGGCTCTGCAGGTTCGTCTACAAAAGCTGCTACATCTCCAAGCAGCTTAAACGATACTCTGTGTGCTTGAATCTGTTTGGGGAAGTCAAAATACATCTTTGTTCCAACTCTCGCCTCAGGCAATCTGTACTCCGCAATTGTCACCATTTTGTACTGTTCCTGTAGAGACAATATTTGGATTCACATATTAGAAGGTTTCGGTTTATGAGGATTAAAAAATCAGAGGGGAGGAGAAAGAGATAGATACCTGAAGAACAGATACTTGTATATACAAGACGGCAGGAGAGACATGTCGATCTTCCATTATGATACTCGCGGGGTCCCAAATGTCAACTACATCTGAAGAAGGCGAGTGGGTCACACGAGGCCTTATAGCGTTAAAAGCATCTAAACGGAATCCAGCAGCTAACGGTGAAGCAGGTTGGATATAAAGTTCCAAGACTAGATCATTCTCCATTGGTCTCTCAGCCTCGAGTGGTATCTGGAAAATGAAAAAAAAACAAAGATTATTGACAGTAAAGGAAATGCCATGGGAAAAGGCGAAAGAACAAGTAGTTCTATAAGGTACTAACCAGGTATCTATTCAAACGTGGGGCTCTGTCCACCCAGTTTCTTATGCTCATGCTCTCAACACTTTGTAATGATGCAAGCGTTTTGTCCCTCACAGTGTTTCCAGTCACCAAGATGCGTTTTGCATGAAGACATGGATCATTCTCAATGGTTGCTCCAAACGAGGCACGTCGAGGAATTGGAGCAAATGGGTTCTCATCCAAAGATAAGAGATTAATGTTTTTGTCCAAACTAACTGAGCTAGATCCAAGCCGGGGAAGACGCAGTGTTATCCATATGATGCGGCAGCAAACAGGATTCTTGAAAGCAAATTTTATATGCCTAGGTGCTCTACTATCTCTACCAGACTTTTCTGGACCATACAGCTCAGGCGAAGATCTAACAAAGGACTCTACATCCCACTTTCCCATCAAAGTCCGTGCTTCCTTATTTATATCGCTGCTCGCCCAAATTTGGACCTGCAATGAACACACATAAAATGTTGAAATGAGTGCAATCATGTCATTATCGTGGCAGCATTATCACACATAAGTTATGGCATGGATTAACAAGAATTCAACTGAAGATAGAAAAGTCAAACTTACGGTAGGAGCATCAGCATCAGAGTAACCACATGGACTAACGAGTAGAACCACACTGCTGACATCTGAAAGGCTATTGAGAATGATGACAGCTTCAACAGAGTTTGCAGAAGGAGGAGCTTTCCAGTAGGCATTACATGAAGCAAGATTCAGAGGGGTGAGCAATGAGAAAAATGGTGCTGAATCAGTCCCAGTTTCGATCTACATTGCATTATGCAAACATCCAAAAGAGAGAACGGAGGATCAGGTATCATATAACAGCCCTTTTCAAAGATACTGAAGTGATCTTAGTAATTTTAAAACAAATAAAAAGCAAATTTACCTTATGTAAGAAGCTTGCATATGGGAACTCAGCAAGTGACTCCTCTTGACCCAGAATTTGACGAAGGAAATTTAAGTCTTCTCGATTAGGAGAAGGTTGACCTCTAACAGTAAGATGATTGGTAATGTTAGATCCAAATACCTCATTCAGAGCTTCCCGACCAGCATTATCAACACGGCCACTTCTTCGCAAGCTGACCAAGACCCTTACATAATCTACAATTAAGGCTTCAAGCACTATCGAGCTGCAGCATCTTTTACAGATGTAATGATTTGAACCTATTGAAGTAGCAGAGCCATCTGTGAGACTTCCACTACCATTTGCAGTGTCCCTGGAGTAGGATTTTGAAAGCAGAAGAGCTCCTTTTCCAGCACAACAAAACTTGCAAGCTTTTTTCATACATTGGAAACACAAGAACACTGAGCCGGACTCTCCTCCTGACCTCTTGGTAGAAGATCCAACTGAACTTTTATTGACCTCAGCTCGGACTTGACACTTTCCCCCATCACAACCCTCACCAATTCCGGTTATGTTCCAGAAATCTATCACATTATTTTCCAGCTTCCCTAGACCAATAGAAGCTATTATTTTATCTTCAAGAGAAGCCTGCCCCAGAACTGCAAGTGCATTTGCTATTCTGCACAATCTTCCAATATATAACTCATCATGGGAAGAGTTTGGATTAATGGTAGCAGGATCAATTCCAATTGATAACAATGCCCTATCTCTTTCTGCTGCAGAAATATTTAGGCGTAGACGTTCAATTTCAAGCTTCATAGCTTCTACAAACTCAAGCTTCCTTCCCTGTATTATATCAGACGTGCAGGAACTAAGTTTAGCCACAAAAATGGTACTTTAAGAAGAAAGATAACATGTGAGAAGAATAGCTAAACCAAGAAAAGAATCATACGATCAGAAATAGTTTGTGACAAAAATTAAATGCATTTCCAGAAAAGCAATTTCCCTCTTCAAGTTAAATTTAATAAGGATGAAGTAACATACCATGTTTGGACCCGTAAGGGACTTTATACAGTTTAAGTACATATGAGCATCACTTTCCTTAGGCCTTTTATCTTGCGGGAAAGACCCGCCAGGGACAGTTTCAGAGCCACTATATTCAACAACTGCTTGGTCTAAGAAATCAAGCATGTCATTTCCTCCACTTGCAACACATTCTACCACAGGTTGTGGGAAGGGGTCAGAAGAAGAGACCTCTCCTGTCAAAAGGTCAAGCAGATTACTGGGGAAAGGATCTTTCTGTTGTACTGGTGCGGACACAGTTTCAGTCTGTAAAGATTTTGCAGCAAACAGATTCAAGTCAGAACAAGATGAAAAAGGAATTTCATCTTCATCTGGTTTCCTAGAAAGTTCAGCTAATCTTCCTCCAGTATGTTCGCCAGTAAACATTCCTCTCCACGGAAGAGAAATTCCGAGGACTTCTATCTGCAGCACAAACACAATGCAGAAAAAGTGGTTGTTTTAAACTGTTTCCTCTTTTGATGATGGCTATTCACAAACTTTAACTAGTTAAGAGCATGATGAAGTAGATAAACCAATAGTTCACAGTTTTAAAATTAGTAAGTACCTGACCAAGAGTCAAAGGAATTCTAACAGAACCAGCTGGATAAAATGTAACAGCAACTACACGGGTTAAGAAATCCAACTGCCCTTCTAGTTCTTCAAAATCATACAGCAGTGAAAGACTTGATGTATCTTTTTCATGAAGACGTGCACCAGCTCCAGTAACAGCCATATCCTCAGAACTAATTGACCCTGGTAAGGGTATCAGAAGATTTGTACCATTTGCACAGCGTGGTATGGAAGCCCCCTGTCCACAAAACATAATTACAGGCAATTGGTAATCCAGTTGAACTAACTTGCATGGAAGTCTACATGATCTCCTCCAAACAATAAAAGAAAAGGGAATAGACCTAAAAGAGAGTCAACCTCAACAACCAATTTAAGGTCCTCTATGTGGCGTCCAGTTCTCACGTCCACAGTGGATGGACATGTCAAATCATCCGCACCATGGGAAATGGTAAGTAGAAGTTGACATACATGGCAAGGCTCACTGAGATAGATAAATAATTCAACAATATCTGCAGCTTGTGGACATAGCTGCAAAATATATAAAAAGCAGGGGAAAATTTCAGCTCAAGTCTTTAAGCAACGAGAACTAAGAGGTAATATTATATCCAAGTGGAGGTACCCAAGTTATGTCTTTCCTCTTGATACTCAGCAGACTAGACCCATCATTGGAACTTTCGGACAGGCTAGGTACAGGTTTCAGAAAGAAACCACATGGTCGAGAAAGTACCTGATGTGAATATTGTTGCAGTGAGTAATAGACCGAGAATTTTAAAAGCAAGAAATTCCACGAAGAAGTTATTCTATTAGGAATCATCTATTTACAAAAAAAAAAAAAAGAGAGAACATCTGTCCAACATGAAACAAAATCAACCTAGGCGCAAAAATGTGATTCTCACTTTGGAGCAGTTTATATACATGGAAACAGTGAGCGGTAAAATGGGAAGAACTTTACTGAAACTGTGCCAATTTGCTTACATGTAAAGGCTGGACAGGAATTGATGGAAGATGCTTAAAAAGCCTCATTCCCAGAAACATCTCCAGCTGCTTTTGCCGTGAACTATCAACCATTGCATTTTTATATCTTCTCTGTAGAGTAATTTTCATGTTTTTCTGTGCTGCAGCAAACTGTTTAAATGCTCCTGATTCTTCGCCGAAGATGTTGAGAATTTGGCTGTGCATAGCTTTTGAGCCAGTATAGAGGGTTGCATGGATATCACCTTGTTGCAGAAAAAGATCTGCAAGCTCAGACACAGGAGATAAGATAGTTGATCTCTTAAACTCCTCAAACTTCATGTCAAGTCTCTTCCATGGTTTGTCAGGACATGGATGACTCCATGTCGTTGTCTTAGTATTGTGATCTATATAATACGATTTTCCAGTAACTGCATCAGCTCTTTTTTCCCATCCCGGTGGAAGAGGAGCATTATATCCAACATAATTATTAACAGAACTATAACCATATCCAAGATCAGTATCAAGTGATATTCCCAGCCTTCTACATTGCTCTACAAATACTTGAAGACCACCGAAGAAACTAGCTGCATTTGTTCGATCCAAAGAATCAGCGCAGTTGAAGCGTAGCACCCCATTTTGATGCGCTCTCAAACAGAAGGCACCTTCAATGTCATCAATACAGATCACCTCACCTCTGCATTCTTTCAGTCTTTGTCGTGAAGGCAAATAATCACCTTCAGAAATTCCTATTGCCATAGTGGCTGATTTTAGATGCATCCATAATCCTTCAATTGTTTGCTGTTCCCCCTTCAATTTCACACTGTTATGCCAATCATAATTTATCAGGTGAACACGAGTATAAGGAAGCTTTCCGCTGGATCTGATAAAGTTCATTGATTCTTCAAAATGTTGTACTAAGATAGATTCTGATTTCCCTTCTCCACTTCTTAGCAAGTTAATGCACACTATTGGAACAAAAGCCTTTTGCTTCTGGTTTCCCCCAACTGGTGCATCTAGATTCCTAGTATCATATCGCTTGCTTAACCTTTGGTAATACTCGGTGCTTCCTTTATACGGATCCCTATCTGCCACATAAATCTCTGCTTCTGCCGCAGTCATCTTCAATTCTGCACCCCACCATATTGGTATGGTGCCACGTCGCCAAATGTACGAGTTAAAAGCAACGCTTTGACCCTGCCTTTTAGGTGTCCATACAAGCTGCTCACACTCAACTTCATTACCTGCACTAAACATATACTTCTAAACTTAGGCCCCAGTCAAACACACAGCCACACTTTCGTCAAATGTATACCTGTCTTCCAGACAGCCATTCATTTTAAGGGTTCCATGGGAAATAAAAAGTCATACAAGTATCCAGAATTTGGTAGGCACAGAGTCCAACCAAAAACATTGAAAACTAATAGAAGTTTTAACAACAGAAAAGGAAAGAAATAAGAGAATTGTGGGAGCATCTCACCTGTGCCAGAACATGAATTTATTCCCCTAGCTAGGTAACGAGTGCCTGGATGCAGTCTGCTACGGCGGGCCATTAAAGCAACAATCCCTTCTAGCTGACCTGAGCTCCCAAAAAGTCGATATTCTGCAAACCCCTATAATTAACATCGAATAAGAAGACATGATATGATGTACATCATCTTAGAATATCAATTCAGATACTTTTGAAACTTCATATAAAAACCAAAATCGGATAGGTTGATCAACCATCATAAATTCATTAATGGAGGAGGACAAACCTGCAAAAGAATGACACAGAGTTCAGGCAGACCAATATTCTTAAAAGGCACGGATAACCATCTATTCCAAACAAATTCATCATCAGGGGTTTGCACTGGCATACGGCTTGGGAAGGGGCGAGTGATGTCCCTAGTATCACAGAAATAGTGCTTCTCGTCGATGTCAAGCTCTGTCAAATCCTGAATATTCTTGGTTTCACCTTTCCCTTGAGGCTGTGGATTGTGAAGTGGTATTTTGACCCATTGACTCTCAGCCACTGTATATACACATCCACCACCAGGCAAATCTGGAATACTTGGAGTTAGCCTGGTCGCAACTAGAAGCATCCCAAAGCTCCCCAACACAGCATAACCAAGTATTGCCCTGCCATAAATTGAGCTTCTAATACCTCCTCTTGATCCATTCGTGACATAATCTAGGGCTTCACGCTCGGACTTAAAACTGTCAAGACCAGGCTTCCCATTGTAGCGCAGGATCCCAGTCGTAGGATCGATATAGATTAATTGAGTGCCAACCTTAGATAACAGACTTGCTATGACATAGACCTCACCGGACTCTAAGGTGACAACAACTATAGATGTATTTTTTGAACCACCTAATGCAAGAAGATAAGGAATTAGCCAACCGAAAGAGTGAAAAACATCTAGAGATCTTCAGAAAGAAATACAATGAAAACTAGTGAAAATCACAAAAGAGAAGTCACCTGGTGGATGAAGATCCATCTGAACTCAGGACCAAGCAGAGCAGGTGCTCTCTTTTATATCAATATGGAACCAACAATCTAACAAAAGCAAAAATGAAATGAGGAACTCTTATCACTTGACATCCAGAGATATAAATAGCAATTGAATCCCAAAACTTTGTTTCAATACTCAAAAACTATTTCCAAGAAAAAAGAAATCTGAGTACCAGAGATCTAAGATTTCTCAGACTAGCAAAATTATAGACGCAAATCGAAGATTCATATTCCGAGAAAGATAAATTCGAATCTAAGCATTAGGCAAAAGAGAAGGAACTCACCGTGGAAGGAAGCATGAAGTTGCAGAGATGATCGATCAGATGCAAAATTCACCAAGTCATAGGCGAACAGGTGAAGAGGAAGAGCAAATCTGCTGTTACTCAACCCACAGAACAGAAACAATCATATTACGACACGTGTCTCAATTGTGTAAATGATTTGTGAAAAAGAGTAGAAAGGTTTCATAACTTCGACATTGCCCCCATTAGTTTTAAAATGTAACAGATTGACCCCATCACAAATAAAAGACAAAATAAATATAGAGAGGATGAAATAACGGCTCTGATAAAGCCACATGATTCTCTTCGCTTATCTTCCTCCACCCAATCCAAATTGCGACACAATCTCTTTCGAATCCACGCGCCTCATCTTTTTCACCATTACAGCTGATTCATCCAGCTCAGTCCACTCTTCGCATGAGACTTTATCATCGTCGACCTTGACCCAGGTAGGTTAAATTTACTCCATTTAAGTTTGTTTCTTCTGTTGATTTTTATTATCGCTAAAGTTTATCTCTTTATTCTGAAATATCTTTGTTGTTTCTTTTCCGGTATGTTAGCTATGAGATTGCTATAAGAAGAATCCAGGACTGACCAAAATGTTTCCCCTGTGCTCGGCCACAAGCTGCCATTACCATTCTCAGGTGAGGATTTTCTTTCTAAAATTGGAATTAGATAACCTAAATAGTAGAAGAAATATTGATTTTTTAGGGCTTTTATGTTTTACTTGGGCTGTGGTGAATATGCTTTGTTATAGTATATGTTTTGAGGAGTTCATTTGCATAGACAAGTATCTTATAACGGATTGTTTCTGCAGATTTTATTTCCTGGCAATTGGCGAGGGTGTTCTTCCTTAAGGAGAGAGTTGATTCACAGATGCACTTCTGGTGATAACGCATTCTTTGGTATCTCTAGTGGAACACACCTTCGGAAGAGTTTCTTAACTCAAGCCACTGGAAGTTTCTTCACCAGTACTATCGAAAACAAGAATGAGTTGAACAAATTAAACTACATGGTTTATGACATGAGAGAAGCTGTTGTAGCAGGTGATGGGGGACTGAGATATGTAGAAAATGCTGCAGATTTTTCCCCTGTTGAAGCTGTGGTAGCAGATGTTTCCCTTGTTGAAAGCCTTGCTACTGAGACTTTAACCGAAACGACCGGTAGCCTTATAGAATCGGGAGCCAAATCGATTGTTGATATATCTCCGAATAGTTCTGTCTCTCTTCCGGATACTCTAGATCTCTATCAAGGATCACTTCCTGATGCAAAAGCTAGCTTTGATGACTTTTCTTCTGGGGTCAAGGAGTCCTTGAGCTCTTCACTAAACCAAGGAGAAAATGCTGTAAAGAACACTTTGGATTCCTTCTCGTCGTCCGTGACATCCATTACAAAGAATGCTTCTGAAGTTGTAGATAATGCATTTAACAATGTGTTTTCTACGGTAGACCAAACAGGAGATATAGCTGGAGACAAGTTATCGAGCTTCTCTACTGGCTTGAAGGAAGCTTCAAACAGAGCATCTTTTATTGCCATTGATCTGTTGAGGCAACCACTTAGTATTGCAGAGAGTTCTTTAACAAATGGAGTTTCTTTTGTTGTGTACTCTTATGGGTCTGCAAAGGAATTACTTCCTCCAGATGTTAAGAGTGCTTAACTCATCAGAAGATGTTGCTCTAAAAGTATTGAAGCCTGTGGGAGCTGTGTTGCAGCAGGTGATTTGTCTTATATACTTAAGGTTCCATTCATATTTTTCGTAAAAGAAAAACAACTCTTTAGGGACTACATGTTTCTAACAGAATCATGATGAACAGGTATATGCTGCCATTGGAGGTTTGGAGAGAAATTTCGGCTTGAATCCAGATGACCCAATCATTCACCTTTTTCTCTTCGTAGGCACCACAGGAACCTTTTGGTACACGCTTTTCTTACCCTGGATAGATATTATTGCCTTTATTGAGAGAAGAACAATGTAGTGTAGACGAGTTTATATTTTCCACCAGATATTTGCAGGGTTCTATATCGGGTTTGGACAAATGGTGGATATGCTGGAGATTTGTCTCCAACTTCAACTCTGGAGCTTTTAACATCAAGAGAAAAATCAGTACTCATTGATGTCAGGCCTGAAGTAAGATGCTCTTAAGTTTCCAACGATTTCCATGTTTATCTTTTCAAAACTCTCTACAATTTGGTTGTTTCTTTCACATAATGTTTATCAAGGACTTACACTTGAAATTAAAATGTTCATCTTGAAGGCCTTGAGAGAGAAAGATGGAATCCCTGATCTGCGGAGAGCAGCTCGTTTCGATATTCTAGTGTGACACTGCCTGAGGTTGGTTTCATCATCCACATTGTTGTTGACCACACTGAATATAGATACTCCACTGATGTAATATATGAACACAACAAAGTTTCAGCAATCACAGCCACACAAAAAATCAATGCTTAAACAGTGAAAACGCAATAAGGATAAAACCTTCCCTTTCTACACGTTTTTATGGTTCTTTTTTTTATTCATGTTAAGGTTGATGGTGCTGTTAAACGGCTACTGAAGGGTGGAAGTGAATTCGATGATTTCCTGACAGCAGTTATCATCAAGAACTTGAAAACAGTTCAGGTATGCCACTTGCGTAGCTTGCTATGATTTTGTGCATACCCAAGCAGTCCATTGGTGGAGTTTCAGTTCCTAAAGTATGCTGACATCTCACAAATTTTGCTTACCTGCCACTTATAGGACAGGTCCAAGGTTATAGTCATGGATGCTGATGGAACTCGTTCTAAGGGCATTGCAAGAGCCTTGAGAAAAGTTGGGATCAAGGCAAGTAATTCGGGTGTAATTCACTTTTTGAGTAAAAATAGTTACCTTAAGACATTCGAAATAAGCTCTCCTGTGGTTGCTTATAATGTGACAGAATCCATACTTGGTTCAAGGTGGGTTTAGATCATGGGTTAAGGAAGGTCTTCGTGTGAAAGAGTTGAAACCTGAGACAACATTTTCCATCCTCAACGAGGTATCTATCACTCTTTCTCTCAACCTTATTAAGCGGCTTTACTATCGGTGTTACTATATGAATACAATTCTTTTTGGACTATTGCTTTGGATGAAACCGAAACTACTCTTAAACCACTTTATCAATAAGTTAAACATCCTAAATGCTTTTCAGGAAGCTGAGGCGATCCTTGAGGAGCTAAATCCTTCCCCATTGCAAATAGTTGGAGTTGGTGTGGTATGCTATGATTTCTATATTTCTTTTTCCATAAAATATTAATCCCATCCTGACTAACACAAAAGCGATCTATGCAGGGGTTCTTCGCAGCATTGTATGCATTGTCTGGTGCGTTTAGTTCTTTCTCATTTCCCCCTTTAGAATCTCTCCTTCTCACCACAACACCAAGTTCCTCACTTTCAACTTTGTAGTAACATGATTACTATGTTTCTCGCAGAGTGGGAGGCAACACTGCAACTCATAGCTGTCATTGGCCTCGGTCAGGTATTTATATGCTACTCCCATTTACTAACTTCTAAGCTTTACACGTCAAATATCGTTTCTTCGTTTGGTTTCTCAAGTCTTAGACATTATGTAGACTATATACCGACGACTTTCTTCATATAATGACTCCGAAGACTTCAAACAAGACGCCAGGTATAAAAAGGCCATCATCGTACCCTTCTTCCATGATAAAGCCTCAGTGAAACGTCTGTTCTGTCTTAACAAAGATTGTTTCTTCTTTCTCTTAAAGCCTGTTGCTTGCACCTGTGAGACTCGGAGCTCAGGCTTTCTCATGGGCTGCAGGGAAACTTGAGACAAATGGTATTGGCCTCCCAACTTCACCTTCTTCCTCAGATGTTCAAAGCCGTGTTTTGCAGGCTGCTGCTAAGCATGAATCTCAGCCGTCTGATGAAACTTCTGAAGATCTCCAAGATGCATCATCATCATCCCCTGAAGAAGCTTTGAACAACGTTGATGCAGCAGCGTAAAAGGCTCCACCTTTTATTTTATCTTTTCTTATAATTGCCAAGAATTACTTTGTTCGTCTCTCTTGAAATCTTTAACATTCATAACTGAGAGACAATATTCAACCTTGTACCTTGATGGAAAAAAAATTCAACCTTTGTACCTTTTCCTTCTGATGGTGAGATTTGTTTTGGAACTATGGAAACTAGTTGGGTCAAAAGTTAGATAAGACAAAAGCTATGGGTTAAAAGCCAAATTTAACAGTAATTTTCCACCAGATATTTGCAGGGTTCTATATCGGGTTTGGACAAATGGTGGATATGCTGGAGATTTGTCTCCAACTTCAACTCTGGAGCTTTAACATCAAGAGAAAAATCAGTACTCATTGATGTCAGGCCTGAAGTAAGATGCTCTTACGTTTCCAACGATTTCCATGTTAATCTTTTCAAAACTCTCCACAATTTGGTTGTTTCTTTCACATAATGTTTATCAAGGACTTACACTTGAAATTAAAATGTTCATCTTGAAGGCCTTGAGAGAGAAAGATGGAATCCCTGATCTGCGGAGAGCAGCTCGTTTTCGATAGTCTAGTGTGACTCTGCCTGAGGTTGGTTTCAGCATCCACATTGTTGTTGATCATTCTGAACATATGAACGTAACAAAGTTTCAGCAATCACTGCCACAAAAAAAATCAATGATTAAACAGTGAAAAAGCAATCAGGATAAAAACCTTCCCAGTCTTCAAGTTTTTATGGTTCTTTTTTTTTTTATAATTCGTGTTAAGGTTGATGGTGCTGTTAAACGGCTACTGAAGGGTGGAAGTGAATTCGATGATTTCCTGACAGCAGTTATCATCAAGAACTTGAAAGCGGTTTAGGTATGCCACTTGCGTAACTTACTATGGTTTTATGCGTACCCAAGCAGTCCATTGGTGGAGCTTCAGTTCCTAAAGTAAGCTGACATCTCACAAATTTTGCTTACCTGCCACTTATAGGACAGGTCCAAGGTTATTGTCATGGACGCTGATGGAACTCGTTCTAAGGGCATTGCAAGAGCCTTGAGAAAAGTTGGGATCAAGGCAAGTAATTCGGGTCTAATTCACTTTTGAGTAAAATTAGTTACCTTACGACATTCGAAATAAGCTCTCCTTTTGGTTGCTTATAATGTGACAGAATCCATTCTTGATCGGATCCTGTGACCAGTTCGAAACGCTCGAATCATACCGTCTTGAACGAGAGGTGGATCCCAAGGTCTCTCAGCGGTTGAGACCTAGAGTGGTTCGAAATTGTCGATACGATCACCATGACGCATCACGAAGATATTTTGGTAGCCAGCATCAATGTTAGATTTGGGAGACTCCATTGCTCTTTCTTCTCTGAGTTTGCGACTGTAATGGACAGTTATTATAAGAAGGATTACGTTTTTTTTTCTATTTTGGAAAATGTCATGAAATTTTATTATTCTTCCTTTTTTGTTAACTTGTAACAAAATGTTACAATTATGACTTGGAAGCTACTTATACATTTTGGATGTTAATAACTCCTTATCATATAATTTGCAATTTATTTTAACTTGTTTATATAGAAGTCGAACTATTCCTTAGTGTAGGGGGTAGTTGGTCATAACCCCCACGCAATGACTTCTTTAGGTCTTATTAATATTGTTGGCCAAATCATATTTTATTATTTAGCCATCATATGTTTAGATTGACTAATTCTCTAAGTTTTTTTTTTTTTTTTTTTTTCCAAAAGTACGATGGTAAAATTGTTGATCATGGATGTGTTTTAAATTAGTAGTTTGACATCAATTAAAATAGCGTGTCATAAAAAGTAAGAATGAAGGGTTAATCCATGTGTTACAGATTACCGTATAACGAAATTGTAATTATATATCGTTTGACTTTGAAATTACTCGTTCAGTGAAAAGCTTTTTATAGGCTTATGCAATAAAACAACTCAAAGTTACTACAAATCCATAAGTTATAAAGAAAGAGATTGAATTACTCACCAAGTCATCAGCCTCGTTTCTCTTGGACTAACTATACAATATTGTTCTTTGTTGTATATGTCCTCACCTCATTTGTAGTGGAGGAGATCATAGCGAATTAACCGAGAAATTCTAGATATCCAGTATCCGGTTTGATTCCGGTTTTCTAATGCCATGATCATCCGGAACATTGACTCAAACCGTAGTTTGGTTTATGATATGATCATGATCTGTAGTGCTCTAGGAATGGTACTTAATTCCACATTGACCAAGACTTGCAATCACCTCAAAGTCCCCAGCTTTCGTAGAGCCTTCTTTACTCAATATATGTCTTCTCAGCTCAGCACAAGCACAATACGTCATACACATCTACGTCTTTAAAGGTCGCAAATGTAGTCCTCACTCCTTCCCCTGCACTTTCCCAACAAAGAGATTTTACAAGTCAAGGACATTGAACACAAATTGACTGATGAAAGAAACTATCCATGGACTCTTTGCTTCACTGTAAAACTTAGAAGAAGATGTTCTCAAGAGCATAATGTTTTTGCTTACCGTGAGTGACTTAGAGCAAGCTCTATGAAGGATACTTATGAGCAAGAGTGTTCACCAAATTAAGAAATCTCCTTCCACAGTCTCTTCTCACTGTGGCATCTGAACAAACCCAACAAAGATATATAATTAGAAACAGAACAAGATAAGTCTAGAGACTGTGAAAGGTTTCAAGAGATCACCTCTTTATAAACAGGATCCACATTCTGATCCACCATTCCTAGAGGTAGGCCTGGGCAAAAGTAACCAGACCCGAATACCCGACCCGACCCGAACCGAATCCGATCCGAAGTTTAGAAATACCCGAAAAGTATCTCAAATCCTAAACCCAAAAATCCGAACCCGAACCGAACCGAGAACCGAATGGATACCCGAAATATCCAAATATATTTATATATATACAGATATTAATTATATTTAGATTTAATATAGTCCAATTATCTAAAATTAAAATTATAAACCTATATATATCAGTTATTTTAAAACTAAAATAGTCAAAATATCAAAAATAAATATATTATAAGAAATTTTTTAATTATATTTGTAAATTTTTATTCAAATTTAACCAAACTTTATTCAAATTTATCCATTTTTTAATTTTTTCTTAATATTTCGGGTACCCGACCCGAACCGAACCCGATCCGAAAATAAGAATACCCGAAAAGTATCTCAAGCCCTAAACCCGAAAATCCCAAAAACCCGACCCGAACCCGAACGCCCAGGACGACCTTGAGAAAACATAGCTTCAAGATCTGAAATCATGAAATCGAATTTGCCATCTTTGGGAGCAATCTCAGGCTTTATAGCAATTGTGTTCAGTATCTCGCTCAAACCAAATTCAATAGAAACCTAAATCACACGGTAAACAAGTCCATCTTTTAGCATGTGCAACTAAAACATTCGACCATATATTTTGAGATATATTAAATATTACATTTAATAAATAAAAATTTGTATAGGACGCTCAAATATTTAGAGACTAAACTGATTTTAAGACTAACGCTTAACAACTAAAATTTTGCATAAATATTAATTATGATCTGATCTTGAGCTTAGGTTTATCGATGGGATCAGACAAACTTTGGTCCGGGTCAGAGTGACCTGCAATAACTTGGGAAGCGGTCTGGATGCAATGGAGGAAAGGGGGAGATGAAAACACGGTGAATGGGAAATTGAATCTGAGATCGGATCATCTGACCGGTTCGAATGCCCGAACCATGCCTTCATGAATAAGCGGTGGATCCCAAGGTCGAGCAGCAGTGGAGACCAAAGTGGCTCAAACTTATCAATGCGATCACCGTGACGTATCATGAAAACATGTTGGTTGGCCATTCATGTTTGATTTAGACTCCATTTTGCTATGTTTTTTGTTGCGGCTTCGTAGCGTGATGCAAGTATATGTATACTAAAGTGACCGTTGACTGTTTATTTTATTTTCAGTTATTTTTGACGATTGTAAAGACGTCCTTTAAAAAATAATTTATCAATACGAATCAGACAGAAATAACTTAATATTCCTTGGAGTATTATAATCTAATTAAACAGGTAAATTGGAGCCACTTCAAATGCATTTTCTTTTAGTCATACCTCGTCACATTTGAGAAATTCGTCAAACCCAATTATATTATATGTTTTTCTACCATTATTATGTGACATCGGAAATTAGATTTGTGCTTTGAACACAAACACATGGATTTTTTAATTGTCGATAAAATTGTATTCGAGCTTTTAGTTCACGTTTCTTCATAGGTGTCGAATTTGACTTCTGTGCACCCTAATAAAATTTTATAATGACAAGATATTAACTGTTTTATCACTAAGACGCTATTATATACTCTTTAGAATTATTTAATTTCCAAATGAATAGATCTGTATTTAATATTGGAAACACGTCGATCAACATTATTATAAATTATAATTAACCTATCTATCTTTTTAATCTTTAAAAATGAAAAAGGTAACAATTTCACGTTTTATAGTATACACCTGCCATAGCAAACGGATGCCGATCTCGATTTAAAAAGTCTCGAACAGGAATTTTATTAGTTTATTCGTAGTTGTTACTTGTAAGACATGCATATAGATGTTTAGTCTACTAATATCCAAATTTTAAAACAGATTTGTTATTAAAAAGTGACCCTATAGACCGAGGTTTAAACCAATGATGAATATTTAATTAGTAGGCTTCATGGAAGGAGTATATTTTTAATTCGTCTGCTTGCATTTTAAAACTGTTTATATCACTAATTATTATATTAATCTTTATACACAAGCATCGATGTACTACTGTTGTAGTATTAGTCTGCCAAGTGGCTGAGATATTGGAACTCCAAGTCTCCAACGAAGCTCTCGTTAATTTGTGCTTTCCATTTTGAAATATAAGTTTCTTACTTTTGACCAAAAAAAAAAAAAAGTTTCTTACTTGTTTATAAACTTTATTACTTTAATATGCATATTTATAAATTTATAATCTATTATATTATGGTGGATATTAAGACTTAGAAAATCTTTGTTTCTTCTTTTATAAATTTTAGTTTGTGTTGGTAAAAAAGCATAAAATAAAAATGTATGCCGTAAACCAACTACGGATCCATTTTATATAGAAATAAATTTGGTACACAGTAAACTGACATTCGTTTTAAAATAAAATGGGATAGTCTGGTATGGCTTACTTCGCTCCACAAACAATTTCTGCTAAAAACATAATTAATTAATTATATAAGATAGAGGTAAAAACACTATTAAAGCACTTTAAAATATTCTAGTTTAATCAAATGATTATAATACTTATACTTTGATTCTCCCTTCATTTAACTGCATAAGACAGCGTTCGTCAGTCAACACTTTATGATTATTAATATAATTATTGACATACCATCATCATGCTGCTCTATTCTATTGTTTGAGGAATATTTAATTTTATATTGCTACGTTTGTTTCAAGTGCATTATCTTGCTACATTATTTATCCACACAAATTTGAATGTATTTTTTTTATCTAAATCTCGTTTGATACATTATTTTATTCACACAAATTTGAATGTATTTTTATCTAAATCTCGTTTGATATAGTTTAGTTTAGTTTAGACTTTTTAGACCCAGTCATAGGAGTAAATTATACACGAAAGTGGAATACAAAATTATTAAATTATAGTTGATGACGTAGTAAATTGCTTCTGGCGTGGCCCAACGGTTATCTGAGGCTATAAAATATCTAGAAGCAGTAAAGTCTTTAAAAATAAATGATACTTTGATAAAATAATAATAGTAGTGTTTTTGGAGTGAATTAATATTAAATACAAATGCCATGAACATATTAGTTAAGAAACAAATATATATATATATATATATATTTTTTCTTTGTCACTAAGAAACAAAATATATTAACATCACGAACTTATATTAAAAAATAAAAAAGCAAAAAAGTCATAGAATATGATAATACATTGAAAATGTGTGACTAAACATTGAGCAGTGGCTTTATTCCATTAGAAAGTGACGTTTCTGCCATGCTGGCATATTGATATCGCAGCCGTCCAATCACATCATGATCCAACGGCTAAGATTGGGATATTCTGGTAATTGAAGATCTGAACCGTCTCTTAGCTCCATTTTTCCAGGGGTAGTTTTTTTTTTCATAGGATAACTGCACAAAATATAGGAAGAGACGAGGAGCACTGAAATATCTCAGCGATAGAGATAGAGACAGAGATAGAGATAGAGAGAGAAGCATCAAGCCAAGGATTTCAAAAGATTTCACTCAGTTGATGTAGCTTGCATGAATGGATAAAGCTCGAAGATCATCATCATCATCAACACATCAACCATGGCTGCTTCTAATGGAGTCACAAACGCAGAAATAGAATCTTTGGTATTGCTCCGACCTCCTCCTCCTTCTTCTTCTCTCCTTGATTATTTTCCGATTTTCTTATGAGTTTGTGTAATTCCTGTGTATCAGATGGGCTGATGCACCAGGAGGTGGCGACGGTGAGAAATCGACCGGAGAAGAAAGAACGAGATCCGGAATCGTTGAATCAGAGTAAAAGGAGACGAAGCGAGAGGTTCGCCCCGAGAAACGAGAGAGATTTAGAAGAAGATATCTCAGGTGAGAGTCATAGAGACGAAGATGTTCAGCATAATTATCACAGGAAGAGCTTCCCCAGGCATGCGTCTTTTTCGAAGGTCGCCGATGAAATGATCGGCGTACCTATCCCGAGAAAGGCTCGCTCAGGTTTGTGCTCCGTTGAGGTTTTTTTTTCTCTCTGATTCAACTCGGATTTTCCGGGACACTTAAGTTTTCCGTTTTTTTGTTTGGCGGTTACAGAATGTGTAAAGAGGTCGCATGACTGCCGGACTTCGTCGGGAAGCGGCGGTGGAGGAATCCGAGAAGACCGGAGAAGACCTCCAACCAACTTCGTCGGGGAACTATAGCTTCGAAGTCGTTTCACCGTCTTCGTCCAAGCAGAAAAAGGTCCGTTGAGTACATGATCAACACAGATGCTTTGGGTCCATGTTTGAGATACTAATTCATTTTCAATGATTTTCATAGATTTTAAACGGATCCAAATCCCGGAGACCCAAGTCACCTAAATCATCCGGTACGATTGATGACGACTTGGAGTTCGAAATAGCTGAGGTTCTATCTGGACTGAAAAAGCAGCCTCGTTGCTCAAAGAGAGAAGACGATTCCGAGAATTCCCTTAAACCATCGGAGCTTAAAGGTATTATTATACCTGACATTTCTTCGTCATTATCTAATCTCAGTATTATATCGCCGTCTAATTTGATATTGAAAGGTGATGATTGTTCCGCAGGTGTTGAGATCGGTGGTTTAAACACATGTACAGCTAGAATCGAAACTGGGAACGTAGCCAACACTGACAAATCGAGCAAGTCCGATATTCACAAGGAGAAAGAAGTAAGGCAAGAAACAGCGAGCATATTGGATGGCGTTCAGGAAGAGCAGAGGCTAGATTCGGCGATGTCGATAGGGTAAATAAATCAACAAATTTGGAAATCCATTTTATCATCTTTTTATATATGTTTAGGAAATATGATGTTTGTTTTTCTATTTTTGGGTCTCCAGGGTAACCAAAGGTCCAGAGTTAGAAAACAACAGAGATGAGAGTACTAGTAAGCTCGAGATTAATCTGATGGTGAGATATCTAGTCGTTTCTGATTTTAGCTATCATAGAGTATGAAATGATGCAAATGTACTAAAGCAAAGCTCATTGTCCTTTCTATAGGTTCCTCCAACAATACCCTCCTCGCCAGAGAGAGCATCTCTTCTTCAATTGGTTTCTGATTCCTTTGTTACTGAAGTTCATTGCAAGGCGAGTGTAGATTTAATCAGGGCTGTGTTTTGTTAAGCATTTACATAATTGGTGGTTTATAACACTGTTTCTGTTTTACTCAATGCAGCCTGATTGTTCTTTAATTTCATTGCCCGGAACATTCAGCTACATCAGCACTTCCTCAAAACAAATCATCCCTCTACATCAAACAATACTTGTTTTTATCTGAATGCTGGTGACTTGAATCGAGCCGCTGGAAACCAATCCTTGCAAGGAAGCTCTTCTCTTTTCTTCTCAGTTTAAACTCTCAGGCACAAGATACAATGTCAGTTCATATTTCTGAAAGTGGTTATTTTGGCTCAACCAGGCAGAAAAAACCTCAACCACCCTCTGATCCATCAAGTAGTCTAGTGGTATGTACTTCCTCCTTGGCTTTTTATCTTATAACGAATTTGTGTTTATCACATAAGAATTTTATCGAGACTGCAAAAGTTCTCTTGAATACAAATTTTCTTCTTCTCTCTGAATGCAGCCTGCGCTAGCTTTCATCTACCCCACTAACCACAGTTTGCAACCGGTTATGGTAACCTTCTAAATCACCTGGCCAATCAAAGATTCCAAACAATGCATCCAAGTTCCTCAGCCAGCGAAGCTTCTTCTCCATACGTAACAGTTCTTCCAAACAATGCGTATAATGAAAACATGTTGGTGGCCATTCATGTTTGATTTAGACTCCATTATGCTATGTTTTTTTGTTGCGGCTTCGTAGCGTGATGCAAGTATATGTATACTAAAGAGACCGTTGACTGTTTATTTTATTTTTCAGTTGTTTTTGACGATTGTAAAGACGTCTTTTAAAAAATTATTTATCAATAGGAATCAGACATATATATATATATATATTTTTAATTATTGTTTAAATTAAGTTTCGGAGTATCTTATTACAATAAGGATTATTTCATAAAAGAATTAAAAACGTCTGCAACATACTAGTACTTTTTAGATAGTTTTCCAAATTAATATTTGTTGGGGCGCCTATTACATTAAAAATTAGTGGGCTAATCAAACGGCCAGGAAAACCATAGGCTAATCCAACGGTGGTAAACAAATGAAAGTGCAGACCCGAAATAGGCAGGCTATGATTACTTTCCTGCGATCCCTCCATTTTTTTTAAAATGACTGGGCAATTGAGTATTGACCATTTCTTGGAAAACGAGAACCTCTCTTCCTTCACTTCCCTTCTCCTACGTAAGCTGTCCAAATCCGCTTAATAATTATAAAAATCGCTTAAAAATTGTCCCCTGATTGTCCATATCCTTAAAAACCCTTACATGTATAGTAAAAACGCTAAGTTCCAAGAGATAATCATTTGGCGCCTAGACTACAATTACAAAAGATGGAATGACCAATAAGCTATGGAGATAAATTAATTAATTAAAACCAGAAGCATAGTATAAAAAGTGCCGATATTGCAATTTTACTTTCTTTTTTTCTTTTTTTTTGCAACGAAAAAGCAGTGTTCAGGCTCTGCAACATATTTAATGGCGAGTGTGACTGTGAGACGACTAAAGAGACAGACCGATCCCAGACCAGCCTTGGAGGGGAGGGTTTCCGTACGTACTCGCACAGTGTAACAGACATCCCCATTCTCTCGCTCTCACTCTCTCTATATTTCCCTATTACACCTCTCCGTATTGTTTCTTCTTCATTTAATTCTCTCCCTTTTTGTTTCGTCGTCTTCTTCTTCTTCGGTTCTACTCTTCCTCTGTTTTTAGATAAACGTTGTTGTTTTTTATTGATAAATCGACGAAGGTTTGGATAGAGTTTTATGGGGTTTGAGTGCGATGGGCGAGCTCTGGATCGTCGCCGTCCTGAACTGGGTTCCGGAGGGTTTCTTCCGATTCTCGACACAGACCCTTTTCTGAAGAATCAGCGTGACAGGAAGAGTAGTAATGCTCTGGATTTGGGTAAAAAGCTTAGGAAAATGGGTACCATGAGTATTTGGGTCGACCCAGGAGATTTTGGGTCTAGAACTCTCCATGGGTTCGACCAGAATCTTCGTATTAACGACGGGTTTCGCTACGTCTCCTCTGGTTTTCTGGAAAACAGCTCGCGTGGAGTTTTGGCTGGAGACGGTGGCAAGTGCATATTGCTTGGATTACACGATTTCCCTAGCCCCAAGGGGTTTAGAGAGATGATGGCTCTTCACAGAGATTTTCTCTTGGAGCATGTGAACGGATCCGAAAAGCATTCATCTCTTGGGAACGAGGGTTCATTGATGATGTTTGGGGAAAATAGGATTTCTCGAGCTTTAGCCGCCATGGGAGAACTTGGAGCTTCATCTTGTCTGATGGGTCAAGCCTCCTACCCAAAGAGCACTAATGGACTGCCTCCGAGTCTGGATTCCATGGTTAGGATCTACGGATCTGTCTATTTAATGGCCAAGGATCAGGTTGGTTGCCGAGTCTTGCAGATATTGGTGGAGGAAGGAACGTTTGTTGACGAAATCATTGATCATGTCGTCGAACTCGCTATGAATCCCTTTGGGAATTATTTCATCCAGAAGCTGCTAGATGAACAGAGAACGCTGATAGTGAGCGTGTTGACTTCAAGGCCGATGCAACTTATCAAAATCAGTCTCAACACTTTTGGGTAAGCTTTTTGCTGCTAAATTTTGTATTCATTTGAGGTGATAACACAACAGTCCATACGAGTTCAATAGAGATGGAGACGGTTCATTTTTGTTGTTTAGGATGAAATCTTTCTTGGTTTTGAGAAAGATGAAAATAAGATGAATTTAGTTTTGGGCAAACGGACAAGTTTAGATGCCTAGAAATCCGCTGTATCTGATTTGTGGTTTGATTAAACAGGACACAGGTTGTACAGAAGATGATTGAAACTGTGGAAACAAAAGAGCAGATAGCGCTACTCAAATCAGGTGGCTTTCTATCTCTCGTGAAAGATCTCAACGGGAACCATGTGATACATAGTTGCTTGCAATCCCTTGACCCTGTTGACAACAAGGTTTAGTTAATCTCCACAATATCATCTCCATCTCTCTTGTTTCTTACTTGACCTCCTCTCATGTTGAGTCCCAAATATGTTTATTTTGTGTCAGTTTGTGCTGGACGCTGCTACAAGGTACTGTGTTGAGATTGCAACTTATCGCCATGGTTGCTGTGTGCTTCAATGCTGCGTTTCATACTCTGTTGGAGCACAACGTGTGAGACTCGTCGCTGAGATATCCAGAAACTCGCTTCACCTTTCTCAGGATCCTTTTGGGTAAAAATATCAATGTTTCTTGTGGTATTTATTTGGTAGATTGTGAAAAATAACTCTTCTTGTATATGGAATTGGGTGAAAACTAACTCTCCTTGTACATGATGGAATTGGGCAGGAACTATGTGGTGAAGTACCTAATAGAGCAACGAGTACCTGCAGTGAAGTTGCTGGCTCAATTTAGAATGCACTACGCGGAGCTAGCGACTCAGAAATTCAGTAGCCATCTGGTGGAGAAATGTCTTAGGTTTTATACAGAGAGCCGAGTCCGCGAGCTTCTCTCTGTTCCAAACTTCGAACATTTCTTGCAGCCACTTGCAGAGGCAGTATTATTAGCTGATCTTGACCAAGATCAGGTAATCACACGGAAAGGAAGAGATGTTGGTCTGTTGTCTGCAATTTCTCATAGCTCCACTGGGGAGGATGAGGATGATGACGACTACCAGTCATTATTGGGTGATGAGACTATAAGATTCCCTAGAAGATCTACTTCATTGGATAATCTTTCAGATAAATTTCGCAAGTTCTTCAAAACAAAAGTGATGAAGCAAATCAATGAGGAAGAGGCAAGGAACTGTTTGGGAGATAAAAGGTTTGATTTTGTACTTCAAACCAATCCTTTAAACAGGTCATATTTCCTCACTGATTTTCAGGGCTACACGTATATGTTCTGGTTAGTGGTAGGTCCAGAAGATAGGTATTTAGGAAACCCAGAACTTAGTGCATTGTTGAAAATTGCTTTAGGTCCGATCCGAAACCAATACGACCATGAAATTTGCTGGGCTTATACAGTGTGTGACTTGATTAGTTCAGTTAGATACTTGCATGGGTTAGATAATGAATTTGTGCCCCTTTCTCCACTATTTTTGTTCCAGAACATGTTTCAAAAAGAATGTGAAAACGCTGCTCCTGGTGAACATTGTTGCTGTTCTTCTGGTCTCGCTGAAGGATTGATGTATGCTCAGCGGTATGGAATACCGAGAGAGAAGCCAGGATGTGAGGAATTTGATTGCACCAAATCGAAGAAGTTTGTTGCTGGGGAAGATAAATTGTACAAGATTAGGGATATCTTTTACTATAGCACATTAGAGTTAGCTTTGGCGCGACTGAAGACAGGATATTCTGTAGCTGCCGGATTGAAGTTGTTTCAAGGTTGGCAAGAGTATCATCAAGCCGAACGCGATGATGATATGAAGATTTATGTTGGCCCGAAACATGGCCAAAGATTTTACATTAACCATGCGGTTCTTATGATGAGATTCAGATTACTCCGTGGAGAAAGAGTAGTAATCTGTAAGATGAGTAATGGAAAGGGCTCTGCTAATGATGGATACATAGCTGTTAGTGTTGAAATCATGTTATCCGCAGTTGGTGCTACAAAAAAGGTTCGTGAAAGAGACCTTTTTGTGATAGTAAACCCCAATACCTTCTTAGTGGGTTTTACTCCATAGACATGGAAATGGGTGAGGAGCCACGAATAAATGTAGACCAAAATGTAGCAAAGGCAAATTTGAAGTATAAGGTTGAAGATGATGAGTCGTATGATGATCTGTTCACTCCGAGATATGGAGCTAGCTCTCTCTCAAAGTCTGCAGAAATTCAGGTAACTACGGTTTTTGATTAACTCTGTTTTGATTTTGTTGACTGCGTATATATTGATTGAACATTTCTGTTCCAAGTTTTTGGTTTTATTGGTGTATATATGAATCTGAAGCTGTTCTTTTTTTTTTTCAGGTAAAGGAAACTCCTTTCGGAAAAAAGAAGCTGAAGCCAAAGTGCACTTTGTCATCTTCGATAACTCCGATAATAAGCCAATGACTCCGATAACTCCTACAAGGCCCACAAAACTTCTATTAAGAAGATCCCTCAATCCTGAAGCTATAGTAACTGTGAGTTGGCAGATACCTCTGGTGATGAGTTTTGCTGGTCCTGAGAGGGATCGATCTCGTAAGGAGGCAGCATACTTCTTGCAGCAGCTTTCGCTTTGTCAGTCAAGGTCATTAAAGTCTTCAAATATTTATTGTTTTGTTTCTATATTATTTTGTTCTTGCAAGTCATAGAGTTCATTTGTTAGCCTCTTTTGACATCGTAGGATATCTCTCTCTGCCAATAGAACATCGACAGATAAGCTTCAGGAGGGTGCGTGTAATGTATTTGGCCCAGAGGTTCTTGATCTTACAGAAGATGACCTTGTCGAGAAGTTTGCTGCTGGTATCTCCATGGTCACTTCCTTGGCTCTAGCTGCCTCTTTCCCTATAATTGCTGCTGCACCGTATATGTTCATCAATGCCTACAAGAATGCCTTGGCTATCTCTGAGTACTCTTTTCCGCAAGCAGAGAAGGTCAAGGAGTTCTTAAAAGTTTGTCATCAAATTGTGCAACTTCTTATGTGATTTTGATGCTTGGCTTATTGTATTGTTTGTGTGTTGATGTTAACTCTCGGGCATAATTGGGAATGCAGGATCCTAGCAAGTTTGTTGTTGCTGTGGCGGCAGATGCAGCTGGAGCTGCCAAGGTAGAGGAGAAGAAGCAAGAGGTTGAGGAATCAGATAAAGAAGACTATGGTGGGTAATGAATAGATAACTTTACCTTTTTGTCAATGATGCTATAAGTGTCGCTTCGTTTCTAGTACGAAATGTTTTTAATTTTCTTGAATTTGGCCAGTTGAGATTTATGCTATTGTCTTTTTAGTTTGAAAATGATTCGTTATTTGACTTGTTGTGATAATTTCGTATCTCGGTATGTTTGTCTGCCTTGTAGAATTGCGTAAGAATCTTGTTGGTCAAAGGAAAAATCGAGTTTTGGTTTGATAGGAATGCTAAAGTTAATGCATTACATTTATATAACAAAAGTTAACAGGCACTGACCCAAAAACAAGAAAACAACATCTATCAAACCAGTTTATTGTAAACTAAAGCGGCTTAAGCATCTAGTTAGTAATAGTTACATCAGCGCCAGACCAGACCCGTATCATGTAAGAAGAAAGCAATGGACTCTGGTTATCTGTGTGAAGGCTGTCAGAAAAAGGATGAAGAATGCAGTTTAAGGTGAGACACCCCTTAAGGTGGGACAAAGAATGTGTTTGACCTCTTCCGATGACAACAGGCAACTTTGTACTCCTAAGTAGTAAGTACTAATACATATTATCATCCTTTCCAATATCGGGAGATGAAAAGGAGATAACTGAAAGCAAAGAAAATGATTCCACCTCCTATTTAGGCAAATATATAAGTTCTGATAAATTTATTCAAACACAAGACAATCACAAAATCCATTCTACTTAAAAATCCAACAAACTTAGTCCAGCATTAATAAACAGTTCAAACAGTTAATTCTCCATTGAAACTTCTGCAGCGTCGGCCAGCTGATTTGGATCCGCTAGAGGTGAGGAGATTTGATTTGCAAGTCCGGTCAGATGTAACTTGATCCTTTTATTCTCTGTTTCTGAACTCTGATTCTGACGCTTGAGACTCAAGCATCCCGTATCCACATTAACAACGTTTTTAGGTATAATTTCTGAACTCTCATGAGTCTGACCCACGAGAATAAAGCATCCGGCATCCTCATTAAAGCTTCTTCTAACTATAGCGATGCGATCAGAAACCTCCTTACCAAGCGCAGCCTCATTGTACCTTATGTACAAGGTTGCATTATTGGCATTGAGCAGTCCATCATCACCTAGAGCCACGCTCACAATCTCCATCTCGGGGAGATCATCCGTAGCTCCAGGGGTGGCAACAGCAAGTTCCAAATATAGACGAATCCAGTCATTGTCTTGCAGCTCTGATTCCTTGAGCTAACCAAAAGCAAAAAATAACTTAGTTTATTCATCATATGATCAAATTGTTGTATGTGGTCTTAATTAATTCTTACCCGGTAATAATTATCAAACGGATTCTCTGGCGGCCATTCAGGCATGCGAATATTTAGATTCACTGGCGGCCACTCCCACTTATGCGTGCGAAACAAAGCTTGGGCTATGTCTTGGTCGAAATCTCTTCTTTCTTCTATACAAAGGATTAAATCGATGATTTCCGTTGTATACAAATGAACAATGAGGAGACCATTGAATTCTTTACCACTCGGAATAATTTTTACACATTCCTTAAAGAAGTTCCTATTCTTTTTTTTTCCTAGTAATTCCTATAATGGTCACAAATTCATATGTTACCTCGAATTCTTGCAATATTGCATGTCAGAATAAATTGGCCAAAACTTCCTCCTGATACTTTAGTCTGAAAAGTCTCAAGCGAAGAGCCACCAGTTGGGTCCATTGCATCCAAGGTTATGTAATAAGAGACGGGAACAGTAGCCACTGTTTGAATGAATTTCTTTACGCAATTGAGCTGAAACTTTGTACCCTGAAGAAAGGAAATAATTGAATGTAGCATTTATACAGAGAAAGAGAGAGCATGTATGTGGATAAAGAAAAAAAAAAAACAAGACCTGCAGCAAATTGTAACGATGAAGGCCCATCTTTGCATAGAGGATGACTAAGCGACGACAAGGCTGATCCCTTTCATCACATGTCACTTCCATAAATCCGAGCGCACTACCCTTGAGATCGAACACCTAATTAATAGCACAACATATCCCGATTTTCAATGGATCAATTTGGATCATCAAATCTAAGGGAGATGAAGGACTTACACCGTTTTTCTTCAGTATTTTGTCCGCGGACTCCCTAAAACCAAGGACTCTGAACCGACCGTTAGATGTTCGCATCCTCAGGCGATTTAGGTTTAGGTTTAGGTTTCTCTATATGATGCTGCTGTAGGTTTCTCACGCCATTACTTATATCCATCCGACTCACTCATTTTATGGGTTTCAGTTGGGCCTTTACAGCCCAATATCTCATTCATGTTTTTTTTTTTTTTGGGATTTTTAGGAAGACAACTTCTTCTGTGTCTCGGTTGAGCTTAGCCCTGGTTATGTTCAGCTTTGTATCAAAATCTTCCTTCACTGATTCCTCTGTTTCCATCGCTGCCTCTACTGTTTCCTTCCTCTCTCTCAACGATTTGATCTTGGCTTCTAGGTTTCTGATCTTCTCTTCTGATTCCTTTAGCTTACCTTTCAACTCTTGCCTCTCTTCACCTTATCTTCTGTTGCTAGACAGAAAAACTAACAACTTCAAAAACTAAAAAACATAGATCAAAAGACCAGAGGGGCTCAAGGGCTTGTATGATCTCTAAAATACCTTTCCAAATGACTTGTTGACACTTGCATGGAATGTTAGAGTTGGATATTCCTTTTGATAATACTCTCAACCATCCCTTTGTAGCCCAAACTGGCACAAGATGACATTTAAAAGCACACACACGAAAGACATATAAGTACCCAACAATATATATAGAGAGAAGTTAATGAATTTTGTATGCATCAATTGTTTCCCTATTTGATTAAAGTTTAATTACTGGCTATTTTATCCATTTGCTTGATTAAAATTTTTTATGTCCAAAATGAATAACTCTAGTCAGCCTTTGATTAAAATCAATACAACACATGTGTAAGTAAAACTATGCATTCCTTGAGAAAATGATCTAGAAGATGAAGAGCACTTTGGAAATTGGCATCATCGTCGACTCGCCTATATTGATCAGAGAAGAAGTTAATCTTAGGTGGCAGTATTTGCTCTACATTTCCTGAATAAAAGAAAAGCATTTTATAATCCAAGAAAGAATGTAACAATAGATGGATTTATAGGTTGATAATTTAACAGTTAATATTACTTCCTTATTGTACAATAAGCAGAGTAAAATTCAGAATCCATAGAGCAACACTAACAGAGTGGTAGCACTTACGAAGTGGCTCACAAGAAGGAAGATGACTTGTTTAGGTTGCCTACCTAGCTTCCCAAGAGTAACAGGGAACTCGTCAGAAGGAACCAGTTCCGTCCTGTGAGAAGAAACCAACTGTTGGATTTACAAAGGTGATCGTAAATACATTCCCTGGAGCTAAGAATTTCTATTTGAGAAAAGACTCACTCGTATTTTAGCTTCCCGTCCCGAGGAGATAGTCTATCATCTCTCGGCATTCTTTTACTTTACCCATACTCAACCAATTCTGCAGCAAGAATCCTCTCAAGGCCAAATCCTGAAGGGAAATCGTACTTAAAAGTCTTGAACACTGGATGAATTCGAGTAAGAGAAAGCAGAAAACCGGTATCAAGACCATTGTAGCGCAGGATCCCAGTCGTAGGATCGACATAGATTAATTGAGTATCAGCCTTAGATAACAGACTCGCTATGACATAGACCTCACCAGACTCTAAGGTGACAACAACTATACATGTATTTTTTGAACCACCTAATGCAAGAAGATAAGATAGTTGATCTCTTAAACTCCTCAAACTTCATGTCAAGTCTCTTCCATGGTTTGTCAGGACATGGATGACTCCATGTCGTTGTCTTAGTATTGTGATCTATATAATACGATTTTCCAGTAACTGCATCAGCTCTTTTTTCCCATCCCGGTGGAAGAGGAGCATTATATCCAACATAATTATTAACAGAACTATAACCATATCCAAGATCAGTATCAAGTGATATTCCCAGCCTTCTACATTGCTCTACAAATACTTGAAGACCACCGAAGAAACTAGCTGCATTTGTTCGATCCAAAGAATCAGCGCAGTTGAAGCGTAGCACCCCATTTTGATGTGCTCTCAAACAGAAGGCACCTTCAATGTCATCAATACAGATCACCTCACCTCTGCATTCTTTCAGTCTTTGTCGTGAAGGCAAATAATCACCTTCAGAAATTCCTATTGCCATAGTGGCTGATTTTAGATGCATCCATAATCCTTCAATTGTTTGCTGTTCCCCCTTCAATTTCACACTGTTATGCCAATCATAATTTATCAGGTGAACACGAGTATAAGGAAGCTTTCCGCTGGATCTGATAAAGTTCATTGATTCTTCAAAATGTTGTACTAAGATAGATTCTGATTTCCCTTCTCCACTTCTTAGCAAGTTAATGCACACTATTGGAACAAAAGCCTTTTGCTTCTGGTTTCCCCCAACTGGTGCATCTAGATTCCTAGTATCATATCGCTTGCTTAACCTTTGGTAATACTCGGTGCTTCCTTTATACGGATCCCTATCTGCCACATAAATCTCTGCTTCTGCCGCAGTCATCTTCAATTCTGCACCCCACCATATTGGTATGGTGCCACGTCGCCAAATGTACGAGTTAAAAGCAACGCTTTGACCCTGCCTTTTAGGTGTCCATACAAGCTGCTCACACTCAACTTCGTTACCTGCACTAAACATATACTTCTTAGGCCCCAGTCAAACACAAAGCCACACTTTCGTCAAATGTATACCTGTCTTCCAGACAGCCATTCATTTTAAGGGTTCCATGGGAAATAAAAAGTCATACAAGTATCCAGAATTTGGTAGGCACAGAGTCCAACCAAAAACATTGAAAACTAATAGAAGTTTTAACAACAGAAAAGGAAAGAAATAAGAGAATTGTGGGAGCATCTCACCTGTGCCAGAACATGAATTTATTCCCCTAGCTAGGTAACGAGTGCCTGGATGCAGTCTGCTACGGCGGGCCATTAAAGCAACAATCCCTTCTAGCTGACCTGAGCTCCCAAAAGGTCGATATTCTGCAAACCCCTATAATTAACATCGAATAAGAAGACATGATATGATGTACATCATCTTAGAATATCAATTCAGATACTTTTGAAACTTCATATAAAAACCAAAATCGGATAGGTTGATCAACCATCATAAATTCATTAATGGAGGAGGACAAACCTGCAAAAGAATGACACAGAGTTCAGGCAGACCAATATTCTTAAAAGGCACGGATAACCATCTATTCCAAACAAATTCATCATCAGGGGTTTGCACTGGCATACGGCTTGGGAAGGGGCGAGTGATGTCCCTAGTATCACAGAAATAGTGCTTCTCGTCGATGTCAAGCTCTGTCAAATCCTGAATATTCTTGGTTTCACCTTTCCCTTGAGGCTGTGGATTGTGAAGTGGTATTTTGACCCATTGACTCTCAGCCACTGTATATACACATCCACCACCAGGCAAATCTGGAATACTTGGAGTTAGCCTGGTCGCAACTAGAAGCATCCCAAAGCTCCCCAACACAGCATAACCAAGTATTGCCCTGCCATAAATTGAGCTTCTAATACCTCCTCTTGATCCATTCGTGACATAATCTAGGGCTTCACGCTCGGACTTAAAACTGTCAAGACCAGGCTTCCCATTGTAGCGCAGGATCCCAGTCGAGGATCGATATAGATTAATTGAGTGCCAACCTTAGATAACAGACTTGCTATGACATAGACCTCACCGGACTCTAAGGTGACAACAACTATAGATGTATTTTTTGAACCACCTAATGCAAGAAGATAAGGAATTAGCCAACCGAAAGAGTGAAAAACATCTAGAGATCTTCAGAAAGAAATACAATGAAAACTAGTGAAAATCACAAAAGAGAAGTCACCTGGTGGATGAAGATCCATCTGAACTCAGGACCAAGCAGAGCAGGTGCTCTCTTTTATATCAATATGGAACCAACAATCTAACAAAAGCAAAAATGAAATGAGGAACTCTTATCACTTGACATCCAGAGATATAAATAGCAATTGAATCCCAAAACTTTGTTTCAATACTCAAAAACTATTTCCAAGAAAAAAGAAATCTGAGTACCAGAGATCTAAGATTTCTCAGACTAGCAAAATTATAGACGCAAATCGAAGATTCATATTCCGAGAAAGATAAATTCGAATCTAAGCATTAGGCAAAAGAGAAGGAACTCACCGTGGAAGGAAGCATGAAGTTGCAGAGATGATCGATCAGATGCAAAATTCACCAAGTCATAGGCGAACAGGTGAAGAGGAAGAGCAAATCTGCTGTTACTCAACCCACAGAACAGAAACAATCATATTACGACACGTGTCTCAATTGTGTAAATGATTTGTGAAAAAGAGTAGAAAGGTTTCATAACTTCGACATTGCCCCCATTAGTTTTAAAATGTAACAGATTGACCCCATCACAAATAAAAGACAAAATAAATATAGAGAGGATGAAATAACGGCTCTGATAAAGCCACATGATTCTCTTCGCTTATCTTCCTCCACCCAATCCAAATTGCGACACAATCTCTTTCGAATCCACGCGCCTCATCTTTTTCACCATTACAGCTGATTCATCCAGCTCAGTCCACTCTTCGCATGAGACTTTATCATCGTCGACCTTGACCCAGGTAGGTTAAATTTACTCCATTTAAGTTTGTTTCTTCTGTTGATTTTTATTATCGCTAAAGTTTATCTCTTTATTCTGAAATATCTTTGTTGTTTCTTTTCCGGTATGTTAGCTATGAGATTGCTATAAGAAGAATCCAGGACTGACCAAAATGTTTCCCCTGTGCTCGGCCACAAGCTGCCATTACCATTCTCAGGTGAGGATTTTCTTTCTAAAATTGGAATTAGATAACCTAAATAGTAGAAGAAATATTGATTTTTTAGGGCTTTTATGTTTTACTTGGGCTGTGGTGAATATGCTTTGTTATAGTATATGTTTTGAGGAGTTCATTTGCATAGACAAGTATCTTATAACGGATTGTTTCTGCAGATTTTATTTCCTGGCAATTGGCGAGGGTGTTCTTCCTTAAGGAGAGAGTTGATTCACAGATGCACTTCTGGTGATAACGCATTCTTTGGTATCTCTAGTGGAACACACCTTCGGAAGAGTTTCTTAACTCAAGCCACTGGAAGTTTCTTCACCAGTACTATCGAAAACAAGAATGAGTTGAACAAATTAAACTACATGGTTTATGACATGAGAGAAGCTGTTGTAGCAGGTGATGGGGGACTGAGATATGTAGAAAATGCTGCAGATTTTTCCCTGTTGAAGCTGTGGTAGCAGATGTTTCCCTTGTTGAAAGCCTTGCTACTGAGACTTTAACCGAAACGACCGGTAGCCTTATAGAATCGGGAGCCAAATCGATTGTTGATATATCTCCGAATAGTTCTGTCTCTCTTCCGGATACTCTAGATCTCTATCAAGGATCACTTCCTGATGCAAAAGCTAGCTTTGATGACTTTTCTTCTGGGGTCAAGGAGTCCTTGAGCTCTTCACTAAACCAAGGAGAAAATGCTGTAAAGAACACTTTGGATTCCTTCTCGTCGTCCGTGACATCCATTACAAAGAATGCTTCTGAAGTTGTAGATAATGCATTTAACAATGTGTTTTCTACGGTAGACCAAACAGGAGATATAGCTGGAGACAAGTTATCGAGCTTCTCTACTGGCTTGAAGGAAGCTTCAAACAGAGCATCTTTTATTGCCATTGATCTGTTGAGGCAACCACTTAGTATTGCAGAGAGTTCTTTAACAAATGGAGTTTCTTTTGTTGTGTACTCTTATGGGTCTGCAAAGGAATTACTTCCTCCAGATGTTAAGAGTGCGCTTAACTCATCAGAAGATGTTGCTCTAAAAGTATTGAAGCCTGTGGGAGCTGTGTTGCAGCAGGTGATTTGTCTTATATACTTAAGGTTCCATTCATATTTTTCGTAAAAGAAAAACAACTCTTTAGGGACTACATGTTTCTAACAGAATCATGATGAACAGGTATATGCTGCCATTGGAGGTTTGGAGAGAAATTTCGGCTTGAATCCAGATGACCCAATCATTCACCTTTTTCTCTTCGTAGGCACCACAGGAACCTTTTGGTACACGCTTTTCTTACCCTGGATAGATATTATTGCCTTTATTGAGAGAAGAACAATGTAGTGTAGACGAGTTTATATTTTCCACCAGATATTTGCAGGGTTCTATATCGGGTTTGGACAAATGGTGGATATGCTGGAGATTTGTCTCCAACTTCAACTCTGGAGCTTTTAACATCAAGAGAAAAATCAGTACTCATTGATGTCAGGCCTGAAGTAAGATGCTCTTAAGTTTCCAACGATTTCCATGTTTATCTTTTCAAAACTCTCCACAATTTGGTTGTTTCTTTCACATAATGTTTATCAAGGACTTACACTTGAAATTAAAATGTTCATCTTGAAGGCCTTGAGAGAGAAAGATGGAATCCCTGATCTGCGGAGAGCAGCTCGTTTTCGATATTCTAGTGTGACACTGCCTGAGGTTGGTTTCATCATCCACATTGTTGTTGACCACACTGAATATAGATACTCCACTGATGTAATATATGAACACAACAAAGTTTCAGCAATCACAGCCACACAAAAAATCAATGCTTAAACAGTGAAAACGCAATAAGGATAAAACCTTCCCTTTCTACACGTTTTTATGGTTCTTTTTTTTATTCATGTTAAGGTTGATGGTGCTGTTAAACGGCTACTGAAGGGTGGAAGTGAATTCGATGATTTCCTGACAGCAGTTATCATCAAGAACTTGAAAACAGTTCAGGTATGCGACTTTGGTAGTTTGCTATGGTTGTGTGCGTGTGCAAGCAGTCCATTGGTGGAGTTTCAGTTCCTAAAGTATGCTGACATCTCACAAATTTTGCTTACCTGCCACTTATAGGACAGGTCCAAGGTTATAGTCATGGATGCTGATGGAACTCGTTCTAAGGGCATTGCAAGAGCCTTGAGAAAAGTTGGGATCAAGGCAAGTAATTCGGGTGTAATTCACTTTTTGAGTAAAAATAGTTACCTTAAGACATTCAAATAAGCTCTCCTGTGGTTGCTTATAATGTGACAGAATCCATACTTGGTTCAAGGTGGGTTTAGATCATGGGTTAAGGAAGGTCTTCGTGTGAAAGAGTTGAAACCTGAGACAACATTTTCCATCCTCAACGAGGTATCTATCACTCTTTCTCTCAACCTTATTAAGCGGCTTTACTAACGGTGTTACTATATGAATACAATTCTTTTTGGACTATTGCTTTGGATGAAACCGAAACTACTCTTAAACCACTTTATCAATAAGTTAAACATCCTAAATGCTTTTCAGGAAGCTGAGGCGATCCTTGAGGAGCTAAATCCTTCCCCATTGCAAATAGTTGGAGTTGGTGTGGTATGCTATGATTTCTATATTTCTTTTTCCATAAAATATTAATCCCATCCTGACTAACACAAAAGCGATCTATGCAGGGGTTCTTCGCAGCATTGTATGCATTGTCTGGTGCGTTTAGTTCTTTCTCATTTCCCCCTTTAGAATCTCTCCTTCTCACCACAACACCAAGTTCCTCACTTTCAAATTAGTAACATGATTACTATGTTTCTCGCAGAGTGGGAGGCAACACTGCAACTCATAGCTGTCATTGGCCTCGGTCAGGTATTTATATGCTACTCCCATTTACTAACTTATAAGCTTTACACGTCAAATATCGTTTCTTCGTTTGGTTTCTCAAGTCTTAGACATTATGTAGACTATATACCGACGACTTTCTTCATATAATGACTCCGAAGACTTCAAACAAGACGCCAGGTATAAAAAGGCCATCATCGTACCCTTCTTCCATGATAAAGCCTCAGTGAAACCTCTGTTCTGTCTTAACAAAGATTGTTTCTTCTTTCTCTTAAAGCCTGTTGCTTGCACCTGTGAGACTCGGAGCTCAGGCTTTCTCATGGGCTGCAGGGAAACTTGAGACAAATGGTATTGGCCTCCCAACTTCACCTTCTTCCTCAGATGTTCGAAGCCGTGTTTTGCAGGCTGCTGCTAAGCATGAATCTCAGCCGTCTGATGAAACTTCTGAAGATCTCCAAGATGCATCATCATCATCCCCTGAAGAAGCTTTGAACAACGTTGATGCAGCAGCGTAAAAGGCTCCACCTTTTATTTTATCTTTTCTTATAATTGCCAAGAATTACTTTGTTCGTCTCTCTTGAAATCTTTAACAGTCATAACTGAGAGACAATATTCAACCTTGTACCTTGATTGAAAAAAAATTCAACCTTTGTACCTTTTCCTTCTGATGGTGAGATTTGTTTTGGAATTTTGGAAACTAGTTGGGTCAAAAGTTAGATAAGACAAAAGCTATGGGTTAAAAGCCAAATTTAACAGTAATTACTAATTACTATTTCTCCCCAATCAATTAGGGTTTAGTGAAACGCATTTTATTATTTATCGTCCTCCTTTTGTCTCCTCTCTATATAATAATATATATAGCCGTCTTTTATAAATCCTTGGTCGAGTTTTTACAATTGAAGCTTCACGGAGCAACAATGGTGAGTCCATATCGCGACAATGCTGTCTCAGTTTCGCTTCTATAGGAATGATGAATATCGTTTGATATGATCAATTACAGTTCTTGAATAAACTTCCATCTATTTGTTTGATTGGGCAAACACATAGATTCAAATCAATTCCCATCAAACTATTATAAGTCGTAAAAATTAGATTCTTAGGTCTGATAAAAAAAAGTTATAGATTCGATGTTCAGGTTAAATTAGCTCGTAAAATTGAAGTGTTTTTTTTTTTTTTGTGTTGTTGTGTAATTGGAGGTGATGGTGGTGAAGCCCCAGAAGTCAAGGTCTTATTCGAAGAGGTATCAGATCAAATTCAGTAGAAGAAGAAGTAATCATAATCATACTATACACATACTGATTACTGACATTTTTTCTTGTTTATTCACCATTTTGTGACATTTCTCGTTTATATTTTTATATAGAGGGCAAAACTGATTATCGTGCAAGAATCCGTCTTGTCAATCAAGACAAGAGCAAATACAACACTCCCAAGTATCGTTTTGTTGTTAGATTTGTATCCTTTTTGGTTTTCATTACAATCCGATTTTTGCTTGTTGATTTTGTTATCAAGTATTTGACCTTGATTGGGGGTAATGTAGACAAACAAAGATATAACTGCACAAGTTGTATCTGTGAGCATTGCTGGTGATATTATTCTTGCTGCTGCTTATGCTCATGAGCTGCCACAATATGGGCTTCATGTTGGTCTTACTAACTATGCTGCAGGTAGAAATGTGATTTACTTTTATAGAAATGTTTAAAGAATACTATTTTGACTGATAACTTAACGTTTGATTTTTGAAAATGATTGATTGGTTAGCATACTGTACTGGACTTCTCTTAGCTCGCCGTGTCCTGAAAATGCTTGAAATGGATGCAGAGTATCAAGGAAATCTCAAGGTATATTAACGCTTCCTTTTTTTTTTGTTCTTGGTGTAAGTATGTATAAAGGAAATGCTCTTTTAGTAATGTTTCAATAAGTATTACATTAGGCCTGTGGGGAAGATTTCTCAGTGGAACCTACAGAAAACCGAAGACCTTTCCGTACTCTTCTTGATGTTGGACTTGTTAGAACAACTACCGGAAACCGTATCTTTGGTGCTCTCAAGGTATAAATTTACACATTTCTGTGATAATTGCTTTTGATATTGATCAGAAAATTAGCTTAGGTTGTTATGTTTGTTGTAAAAAAAAAGGGTGCACTTGATGGTGGTCTTGATGTACCTCATAGCGACAAGAGATTCGCCGGTTTCTCCAAAGAAAACAAACAGCTTGATTCTGCAACTCATGCCAAATACATCTATGGTGGTCATGTTGCTGATTACATGAAGGTTAACATTATTATAAAACAACTTAAAAGTTGAAAGTCTCTGCTTTCTACTCTGTTTTTTGTTTTGTGTGTTCATTCATCAAACTCAAAAGGTTTACAATTTGTTCTGCAGACTCTAAACGAAGACGAGCCTGAGAAATTCCAGAGTCATTTCAGTGAGTATGTGAAGAAAGGCATTGAAGCAGATGAGATGGAGGAATTGTACAAGAAAGTTCATGCCGCGATCCGAGCTGACCCATTAGCTAAAAAGGCAGAGAAGCAATCTCTTAAGGAGCATAAGAGGTTTAACTTGAAGAGGCTTTCTTACCAACAGAGGAAAGCTAACTTGGTTGATCGTATTCGTACACTTAACTCAGCTGGTGAAGCCATCCATGAAGATGACGAGTGAAAACGTTTCTTCTCTTTAAATCTTGAAAAATTGTTAGCGTCATTTACCCCAAACGGATTACATCTTTAATATTGTTAAATTGAGAAACTAGCAAAACGTAAAAAACAATAATTAAACTTCATATGCTTGGTCATGCGTTATGAGCATCTGGAATTCAACTTCATTTTTTCTTATTTGAAAAAATTATCCATCCATTTCCAGTGTAGATAGATATCAAATGAACTGTTATTTAATTATTGCTTTTACTTTTTGATAGTTTTTCAATTTAACAATAAAGTTAATCTTTCATAACATTATTGATGTGCTATGATTTTCTTCTTGATTCCCTAATAAATCCTTTTTATGTTGTCAATTTTAAATTTTGACGAGGAAAAAAAAAAAAATACTCGGATTGATTATGTGAACATTATTGCAACTCTCAATCCAACAAATAATAATAATACATGAGCTATTGTCAAAAGATATAACATTGCAATAAGGAAGAAAACAATCATATCCTTATTTTGAGTATTAGGATTGAAGACAAATCTTACTCTTTGTAATGGTTCTTTTGCAAGGTTTTTCTTGTGTCAATTCTTCAGATTGCCAAAGAATCTAGAGAGAGGTACAGGGCCATCGGTTTCGTCTTTACTTTTGCTAGAGTGTTTGTCTCTGCTGGACTTGTGCTTCTTCTCCTTCTTCGATCTTTTAGAACTTGATCTCGATCTTCTCAATTCATCTTCATCACTACTAGATGACGACTCTGAGGATGAATAATGCTACAACAAACCAACATCGTAAATGTTAACAGAAGCTATAACACATGAAATGAAACCATCTGTTTTAAGATAAATTTTTATAAGCACCTTTCTCTTTTTGCTTTTCTTCTTCTTCGAATCTCTATCTTTCTTATCTGTTAAGCCATGCCAACCAGTTTACAACTTCCTCTCAGAAAGAAGGTTTAGATATCCTATCTAGTTAAGTTGATCATATAATTACCTTTTCGAGACTTATCACTAGAATAGTTCCTTCCCTTGGACAGTTTCAATGACCTTTCAGCATCAAGCTGAGCTCTATACTCACGCATCAGTTTATCAGTATCTGCTTCAAGTTCTCCCTTTTTCAATTCTTCTTCCTTAAAAAATGTCACGTAACAAAAGATACAATGTTAAAAACAATTCCTAATGTTCCATATTCACAATACAGAGAAGCTGCAAAAGGTAGAAACTGATATTGCAGATAACGAAAATGTCAAAAAAAAAAAAAAACAGAGCTTGACAATCTATGTGTTATCCAAAATAAGAAGCTAGAGTTACTTTTAAACCTCGACATAGATAGAGATGTAACAAGGAAGAAAGAAACAGTATTTTTGATATGAATACACAATAAACACTTAAAACGACAGAGGGAAATGAATTATTGAATTAAAGCTTCTAAATTGACGACGATAATAGCAATCTTATGAACACTTAGCATCAATGGTCAATTTATCTTATACAGGATTATAACAAAGACTAGCATTCCATACAACAACTTTTGTTATTACCAAAAGTATTAAAACGAGATAAAGATTACCTTTTGCTTCTTCTTATACTCTTCCCATGTAATTGTATGTGTCGTCTTAAGGCTAGCCAAACGAGCCGCATGCCACTCTGGTGTATGAAATGAACCATCCACCTGAGACACTCCTCATCAGAAATGTTCCACCACTTATACAATATATGATCCTCAAGCCGAACAATACAAAAACAAAACTTGACAGAGAAAGAAGCAAATTGCTCCATATCAAAGTTTGACTTGTCCAAATGCTTAATATGTTCACAGATTACAACAACAATAATAGACCATTGAATCAATGTGGCACTTATTATATCTAAACATGAACATGACTTAGTATTATCAAAAAGCCCTAACAGATTAGATACAACTTCTTCCATCAAAATTGGGACTCATAAAGGATCTTCAAGAGATTCTGAGATTGTAGGCTTAATTCTACAGCAGCTCGATAACCAATTAACACGAAGATAAAGCAAAACCATAAATAATCAAAATCAAATTAGATTTCTTAGAGACGTAAAATCAAAATCAGCTGCAATTAAGAAACTAGTATGAAAAGGTACAAACCATTCCGTCTTCAACTTCATCTGGCTGCGCCGAGCTGGAACCAACCCTAGATCTCTGCATAGCCTTGTAAGCTTGATTCTTCCCCATAGCTGGTGATAGAATCAAAAATTTCACCCAGAAAGAAAAAATAGTCCCAAAATTTCTTTCAGGAGAAAACGAATTTGAAAGGAGAAAGACAAGTAGAGATTTGAGGATGAATAAGTTTGTGAGGATTTTAGGGTTTGGGATTAACGGTACAAAGGAGAGAATTTAGGGATCTGTAGAGAAAGCGAGCGAGCGAGAGAGAAGAGAAAACAACTGTGAGGCCGAACCAAAACGCACAAGAGATTTAATTTCACCCCAATTAAAAAAATGTTAAATTTATAAAGGACCAATATTTCAATTATTATTATCTGAAAGCTCGTTATTGTAAATAATAAAACCCTTATTGTTACTTATCGTAAACCCGTTCGTTGGACCGATTCATATAATTGCTTCGCTCTCTCTTTGCTTTTTGAGAAATTCGAACAGAGGTGTATCGACTCGAGTAGGTCAGGTATGGATTTCTTATTTGTTTCATGAATCCATGTGAAAGTTTCGATTCTTCTCTTACTCTTTCAATCGATTCGCTTCCATTGGGTTGAAAGTTTAGGGTTTTAGGGTTCGGAGTGTTTTTGTTATTGAGATCGTTGAGAAGCTACGAATTTACTTTTCCGATGGGTTACGTCTGAGTTTTGTTGTTCTAATTTTGTGGGTTTTACTTACTCTTGGCGAAGAATGGTTCGATTTAGATGATTGTGGTCGAGTAATCATATATTTGAGTCGTAGTTCAGAGACCCAACTGATATTGAGATCTCAATTGTTTTTGCAGCTAGAGAAAGGATCGTGCTTAGAAGAGGAAATGAGTATGAGTGGAGTTGGAGAGAAAGCTTCTGGAAGCACAAAGACACCTGCAGATTTCCTCAAATCGATTCGTGGGAAACCCGTTGTTGTCAAGCTCAACTCTGGTGTTGATTATCGAGGTTGGTCTCTCTCTCTATCTCTCTCTGTAGATATCTTCTTCTGCTTCTTCATATTCTTATATGTTTTGTGTAGCTATATAGCTTTTGCAAATTGTCTATCTATCTATCACTATCATCTTTGCTTCACTTTAGCTTAGAAGTTTTGACATAGGACTGGTTCCTTTGGCTTTGGCCATGTTAATGGTACCAAAGAGTTGTATTTTGAATCCGGCACCCTAACTTTTAAGTAATTCCTTGAAAACACTTTCATAAGAATAATTTCTTTTCCACTCCCAAGAAACCAGGTTTTGTGAAAGCAGTTTTGTGAAATTTGTAGAGGGTGAAATTGATAGCTATGAGAAAGTAGAGAAGGAGAAAAAAAAAACTCTCCTTTTATTAATGTGCCTCCACACATTTTAACTGTGGTTGTGCATCAGAGGATCATCAGATTTATGTTAAAAGTAAACCTATATATTACCTGCAATGAGGCTACAATAGTTGACTAGGAGATTTGTTAAGCTTAGGTTTCCGGTTACTGTACTTTCGAGTCTCAGGATGCTAGAAATATGTAAGTCAGTTTATCTTATGATCAAGGCCTAAAGGTTATTTAAGAGAGACTACTTATATTATTCTTCTCAACTTGTTTCTCTTGTTGCCCGATTCAGTTTTGTCTAATAAGGTCTTTTAAATCTTGTACACAGGCAATCTTGCTTGTCTTGATGGGTATATGAACATAGCAATGGAGCAGACAGAGGAGTATGTAAACGGGCAGCTCAAGAACAAATATGGTGACGCCTTTATCCGTGGAAACAACGGTAACTAAAATATTCTTCTCTCTTATCTTCTTCTTCTTCTTTTTTGTATATTGTTCTTCTAATGTGTATAAACGTATGCGTTTTCTTTGGATGCAGTTCTTTACATCAGTACAGTAAAGATGCCTGTAGCTGACGGAGCCTAGGCATGTCCTAATGCATCATCATCTATGGTCATGTTATGGCTGCCATTGTTGTTATCTTCTTCTTCCTCTAATTAAAAGAGCTTCTTGTACTTGACATGTATCAGATTGTTATTTTCTTCAATAGATTTTTGTGATGTAGTTCTTTTTATGATATTTTATTTCTTTCATAACAATCATACTTAGGGCTTAGGTCTGAAACTACGGGACCTTATTGTCGGATCAATCATCTTAAACTCGAAGATTGTTTGAAATTTAGGTTGGACAGTTTTGTATTTGGCGAAATCAAATCGTATCAGTAAATCTCTTGCGAACATGGGCTGAGTAAATGAAATTTCGGTTAATATGTGTTTAAGTGGGCTAGAATAGTTATGCTAGATTTTATGAGCTGATACCAACTGTGCCAGGGCTTATTCCTAAAATAAATTGCAATTACTAAAACACTATAGTCGGGAGAGTCTACAAAAGTAAAAAGACTCGTATATCTTGCTCCATGTAGTGCACGTGCAAAACTCAAATTAATGATGGAAGGTTATCCCACGCGCAGGAAGAACGCGTAGCGCGCGTTTCACCAATTCTGGAAGGTTATTTATAGACCACACAAATCGGAGGATTTTAGAAAATTTGAGAAAATGAGATAAGCAAGGCGCGTCTGACAAATCTACACAACATGACAACGTCGTAAGATATGGGCTGGGCCAATAAAATCAATGTTTATAGGTTGAGGCCTATTGGGTCGAGCCCATATCTAAAGGATTTTTTTCTCGCATAATGGGTAAAGTCATGGAAGATGGAGTTCTCACATAAGATCCGTTTATGGGACTAGATGACCCCTGAGAAATATAAGCTCTTTGTCAATGGTAATTACCACAAGCACTTGATCAAGTAACTACAAGGAAGAGAGGTTTATCGGCTTGGGAGCTATAATGCTTTGCTCAACAACTCTTTGCCTGAGGAATATCAATCAAACTAGTATATACTATTCAATCACATGGTCTCATATATTAAAAGCCCAAAATCTCATTCTTGGATTGTTGTCTTCAAAAAATATTAAACCTCTTTTCACGTAGCTAGCAAAAAGGTCTCACTCAATCCTGCCCTATTCAATAAGTCTAAGCAGCAAAACTTGATGTAGAGTTTCTCTCAACAAAAGCCATCTTCACTACAACTAAGAGTATTATGTCTTAAAATCCTTCAATTTTATTTTTCTTCTTCTTCGGTTGTATGTTCTTCTGGCTTACTTCCCAACCTCCCTAACTTTACAATGTCTTCCACCATGATTCTTCCCTCTGTTGAAAAACAGATTGAAAACAAAGATCAGATAACTTTAGAAAGATAAGAGCTCAAGAAAGAGAGGATCCATCTGTTCTTTACCTTTATCTTTAGAGAGACTGCTGATTAGTTGTTGAAGGCCTTTCTTAGCGATTGTGTCTTTCAGATACATTGCAGCAGCTGCAACTTCATCAGGTGTAACCTTCCCATCTCGATCCCTGTGAGCATTTGAATGAGACAGCTCTCGAAACTTTAGTCTCAGAAGCACAACATTCAAACGGAAATGGAGAACATGAACTGTCAAAATACCTGTCAAGAATCTGCCAGCCTTTGCCAATTTTGATATCCACATCATCAATTTCCTTCTCGAGGTTTTGTATCAGACCATCAACCTTAAGAAGTATGCCTGAAGGGTTAGCTCTGATACATATCTCATGGGACTATGATATTCTTAAGAACGATTTTAAATCTTGTTACCTTTTCCATTAGTGCAGAGGAGACCTCGTCTGCTTCAGCAACTTCATCAGCTTGGTCAGTATCGTCTCTAGCTGCTTTGTATGCCTTCACTGCAGCTTTTTCACCATCTACATCATCTCTCTCGACCATTGTATTGTAGAACTCCATCTGGAGAAACAGATAACCAACGTCTTTCAATTTAGGACACAAAATTTTGATCAAGCATACTACTTATAAAAAGTCAAGCAAGCTATCAAGCATTTGCAGACAGCTGTACCTCTTTCTTGACCAATCTCAGGAATTCTTCCCGCTCTCTGCACACCGACTGTTTACAACAAAAACAAACAGAGTCTCAAACAGGTATCAGATAAATTGATCTGCATATTAATCATTGACAACCATAGACTCATTTTTCTTACAGAAGCAGAAGCTAAAATGCCCAGTGCACGGCTAAGTTCGCAAAGATCATCTTGCTGTTCAAGAACTCTAGCTCTGGCCTGTTCTTGTGCTTCGCTGGCCGTTGGTATGGTCATCTCTTTCAGAGCCTTATCCTCTTCACCACCTTTAACATCCTTAATCCTTGTAAGCTCTTCTTCTTCTTTCTCTTCTTCTTCCTATATATATATTAATATACAAAATATAAAATCTGAAAACTAGACAATTGGAGGTCGCTAACTTCCTCAAGCAAGCATAATACAATACAATCTAGTGGCGTATGATCATACCTTGATCAGTTCTTCTTGCATCTCAAGGTACTCTAATTTCCTTCTTCTCTCAGAAACAGGGTCTTCAGATGGCAGAGAAGTAATACCAACAGTATCCACAACCTCGTCGGGTAGAGAAGAAAGAGTAGCTCGGACAGCATCTTCTGCTTTAACTCTTCCTGAAACCGTGAATGCCCTGAATATAAACTGCTATTAGAAATTTATTCGCAATAAAATCGATGGAAGAACAAAATAATGAGGAAAAGAAGTTCTGGAACCCACCTAGATAGGATCAATAATGACGAGGGGACAGAATGATTAAGTGATAAGTCCATCCAATCGCGAAGCTGCAAGGTTGTTTCGATATTAAAACATTAACAGCTATAACAGTATCTTTTCCTGATAGAGTTTGATAAATAAATAACAAAGACTACTTCGATAAATAAATAACAAAGAGATGAGTATTATAAGAGTGAAAGGGATAAAACCTGTTGCCTCATCTCTTCAACTGAAACCAGCCCAAGCATCCCACGCTCCCTGCAATCTTCGCGTAGCTCAGCTTCTGAAAGGGAATCAACACCCTCAGCTCTAATCAGCTTATCATCTTCCTTAATGCTGCAGTGAAAAGGAGTAAAAATTAAACATCAAAGCAAAGTAACAAGTCTACTAACAATGAGACGTGGACGCATATTACCTCCTCAGTCTTTTTCTGAGCATATATCGCAGATAAGCATCTGTTCCATATGGGCTAATACCCATATATTTGCACATGCTAACCAAACGAGGCCTATAATTGAAAAACAAAGAGGTCATTACTATCAGAACATGTGCCTTTAAGAGCACAGAACATCTCTGAGATTTAACAAAAAAGGAGTAACAAACCTGCTAATGTTATCCAAAGTAAGCTCATCGTTGAAAAGCTTTGCAAATCCCAAAATTTCATCATTTTGGACTATTTGACCACTTCGAACCTGCAAGGAAGGATTTTAAGAACGGAGGAAATGAAAGAAAGGGAAGTATCTGAGCCAAGACAAAATCCATGACTTTTCACCTTCTCTAGAAACTCATCCAGGTCTTCGGCGGTTTTCTTTAAGTCTCCAGTTCTTGAGTGTTTAACTTCCTTAGCCATCTCTTTGGCCGTTTCCTGAAGAAACTTAGCGTATTCTATCCTTGCAAGTAATTTTCTTTTCAATGCTTCCTGTGCATTAACAAAAGAGCAACATCAAAAAGAGAGACCAGGCAAGAAGGTAATAAACGAACATGTAAAGCCTAGACTCCATTGAACATACCTCTTCTTTCATCTTGTCCTGGAAAGTTGACGGTAACATATTAGGGAAAAGCTTCAAGAAAACTGGCAGAAGAAACTCCATAAATGGCACGAGGATGAACACTGCAAATGGCACTAATCTAAAGATATCGGCTGTTGTTCGAGTAAGCTGTTGCCTTTCTCTTCTGGAGAGACTCTTTCCACCAGCTAACTTGAGCAGCAATCTTGAACTGATTCTAGTGTCTGCCCAGAGTAATTTGGTCCCCAGCCAATAATGTTTCAATGTTGATACAAACTCATGTTTCCAGTGAGTGAGCTTTATAGCCCAATCCGCCCTGTAGAAAACAAAAATTCAGTATACTATGCATAAAGATAAAGACTGGAGATTAAGAACAAACAGTGTCAGGAGAAAGCCAAACCTGCTCATGGAAGCAACAGCTCTTAAAGCAGGACCTATCCCAAGAACAAAAGCCCATGTCCTCTGTACTATGGATCGAGCAACCTTTTTGGTCGCTTGAAGACGTTTAGCTTTAGCCTTTGCTTTAACACTGCTCAGAATCTCAACAGCTTGATCACATTCCTCAGGAGATGCCTCTTTCCTAGTTTTAGCAACCCCATCATCTGTCTTATCCTCATCTTCCGGTTTCTTAGCTGCAACAGTAGTAGCATTACGGATAGCTACGCTCAAATATCTCATCCCCATAGAAGGAACAACTTCTGAACTTCCATAACCATGGAATCTAGTATCAAAATACCCATTTCTTGATGGAAATAGAAAACCATCTCTTCCTGTAAAGGATTTGTGTTTAGCTACACGGTTAGATTCCACTGGAGGAGGGTTGCTAAGAGAGTGATAAGCATGTGAATCAACGGCCTGAGTTGGATTTCCAATGGACTGAAAGCTTCTCAGATTCGAGCGAGCATAGACATTCAAGTAATCAGAAATTACACTCTTTCTCCTAACGATAGCTCGTGACGCCATGTTTCTTCGTGATATCCTTGTTGTACAATCAGATGGACATCTCCCAGAAGATTACAGTCCTTAAATCAAGAGAGGGAAATATCGCGAAATCAAAACCCAGAAGATCAATCTCTACCCAAAAAATTCTCAAGTGATGATAATCGAACAGATATTGGAAAATGAAGCTAAAAATGAAAAGAAGAAACCCTTGATTCGAAACTTTGAGAAAATCGAAGAAGATATGAGGCCAAAAAAAGAGAGACAAAGTATCACTTACAGTTGAGCAGATTGCAGATCGGAGAGAGGAATCTGAAGACGGTGAACTCTGTTTACCAGAACCAAAAACCACCACGCCGGAGAAACGTCTGAGGTTTTAGGGATGCGGCAAATAAATCGTGAGAATGGGGTTTAGATTTTTTTATTTTGGTCGCAAAATAAATAAAGATATCGGTTAATCTACACCGTTGGATCATTCCTTTGGACGAATCCACTATCAGATAAAAATGCTTGTACCCCAAGATGATAGTTTTATTCTTTAATCATTATCTTGGTTGTATTCATAATTAAATATATTATATAGTAAAACAAAAATTTAATCTTTTACTTCTTCATCAAACAAAAAAATTGTTTCTAACAAACATATCCATTGTGATAATAATTATAAGATAATTTATCAAATTTTACATTACAATCTTTAAATTTTATTAGGATTTTCAGATTTGAATAATCATAAAAACTTGTTGGATCTGATAATTTAATTTTTTGTTGAAATCATACTTTCCACAGTTTCTAGTTTTTTTTCTCTATTTACTCCCTACACTTCTATTTATTTTCAACATAAATTTATTAATCTTATCTAGAATTTTAAATGTCCTTCCATTTTTAGTGTGATATATGTATGTTTATAGTAAAATATACTTACAGATAGCCCAAAAACTTATGATATGAAACACACAAACATGAAAAAAAAAACAAAAAGGAAAAAAAATAAAAAAATAATAAGTGATCATCTGTTTCTACAAAGTGAGTGAGTTTGTGAAATGTGCTTGAGTCGGGAAAATATCACTCTCATCTTGTTTTTTCTTCATTTCCGGAGATTTCAGTTTAAGGGTTGATTGATTCAATATTTTTCCCTTTTATTTCCTGCAAAAACAACACATGATGAACATAAAATCTTTGTTTTAACTAAAGATTCTTATACAACTTCAAGATGATGAAATTTTGTTTCTTTACCAGGGGAACTTAAATGTATCTTTCCACCATCCCTGCTTAGAACAATTTGCAACTATTTTGTCGAGTCGAATGATAATCTCAGAGAATATTGGCCTCATACTGATTTCTGGATGCCAGCATTCCTCAATCAACCTACAGAATGATAACAATTCTTGAGTTGCTAATGTTTTAAAACATCATTAAGAATGTAATAATAATAACTTAATGAAGCTTTCACATAACAATGGCTTTAGAACCGAATCTTGAAATGCTTACTCTTTCAGTTCCGGAGGGTAACTCTTCGATTTCGTCTTGATTATTGGTCTCTTTCCTTCTATACATATCGATTCTGCAACCTCTTCAGGCGGTTTAGGATGGAATAATGATACTCCCTCAGTCAACTTCACATATAAAACCGAAAAAAGTTGCAGAGCTTAGAAACTGAACTATTAGAAAAAAGGTTAAAGCTTTGTGTGTTACTACCTCATATAAAATGACACCAAACGAATGCACATCGACCCTTTTATCGAAGATTTCGTCTTTGTAAAGTTCTGGTGCTATATAGTAATCTGCAGTTTAATAGGAAGCATAGGATCTTTCAAGAACAATGCTTGTTATATATATGAGTCTGTTTCTAACTAAAAATGCAGCCTTTTTCTTACTTGACTTGTCGATTTGATCTTCGTGATTCACTACTTTTACATTATCTTCTGCAATCTTTGACAGCTTTAACAAACCAAATCCAGAGATCTTCAATTGTCCTCCTCTATCTAGCAAAATATTTCTGGCACCTTACAAAAAACTTTCAAAATATTATCCTAACTGTTTTTTTCACCATTAACTAAGTTGCTCTCGGCTTATCTTACTTTGGCTTTAAATCGCAGTGGATGATTGGATCTGGTTTACATTCATGAAGATAGTTCATGCCTCTGGCAATATCAAGAGCAAATCTCAGAGCCTTTGAAGGTGAAAGACGACCTTTCTTCTGAAGATAGCCACTTAGATCACCCTGAAATTGAGATGATCCATAAAACAAGATTGCCATTTTTGTAATTCGATACGCAAGAAATGAAATAAAAAACAATGCTTACTTACTTTTGGATTATACTCAACTACGATCATCATCGGTAGATTTTGAGTGACGGCTCCAACAAATTGAACAATATTTGGATGCCGAGCTTTTGCTAGCAATGTCAACTCGTTTGTGAAAGCATTTCTGCTCGTACAAAAGAACCAGAAAATAAAAAAGGAGAAAAACACAGTGTTACACTATTTCATGTTACCACATAATATACAGTGGTATTCAAGAACAAGAAGAATGCATACACGCGTTCTGGATCTGAATAACTATCTTTTTCGAATATTTTGACTGAGACTCGTGTGCCATTCCATTTAGCAACTTGATAAGTTCCCTGCAAAATATGTAAAGAAACACACACAGAGCAGAATAAGATATTTAGGAGTAAAACATCTCAGCTCTTGTGTAAATTAGGAGAATCAACAACCTTTGAGATACCATCAACTTTTCGAACTTGGAGCTCGAGTGGATTAAGCTCATACTCAGGAACTTCTTTCGGATTCCCTACTGTCATTGGAGTCTTTCTGGTTTTCTAAAAATTTAATACAAACAAATGTTAATGATGAAGCAAAAGAGAGACTAATCATCTTATAAAAGCATAAAAGATAAATCTTTGTTAAATAAATACCATACCGGAGCTTTAGCTCCTCGAGCTTTCAACAGATTATACACTTCAACATTCCCATAATACTTGGCATCAACAGCCGCCTGAACAATGTCAAAAATGTCACCTTAATAGATACATAATTCGGTTTAACCAATAAAAAAAATCCAAAAACTAAATCGATTTCGGTTCATTTTTCCATATCTGAAGAAGCTATATCCAATTTCAACCTCAATTATGCTATAAAAGCCAAATCCGAACCAAAATCGACAATATATCAAACTTAACCGAAAGATATTGCATTTTGCAATTCGTAAACCGTAAAAACCGGACCAAAAAGGGTTAAATTTGCAGATATTCATGAGAAGGGGGAAGAAGAACGGACCGTACTACCCCAACGATCACGAGCATCGATGTTAGCTCTCCGGCTAAGAAGAACCTTAACGACGTCGTAGTGACCTTCACAGGAGGCAATGTGAAGAGCCGTACGACCATCGAGATCAATGCTATTCACATCGATTCCTTCATTGAGTAGCTCTTCGACGCCATTAACGTCACCTTTACTCGCCATAAAGAGAAGCTGCATCGTGGAATCGAGATTCTCCGGCACAGACATATGCGGCTCGCAGTTAAGAGATTCAGGGCTCCGTCTAATCGGATCTAGCGAAGATTGACGGCCGAAGCTGAATCTCATATTGTTACGGCGTGGATCGAGAGAGGATTGGCGTGTGAATTGTCTGCTTAAGGTTCGTCGCATTGATCCTGTCGAGAATTGTCTCGAGATCCCACGCTTCAATTGCGCGGCTACATTCTCCATGATTGATTAGAGAGTGAATCGCAAAGAAGATCAATTAAGGATCAAAACCACATTGTCTCTTTCGGGAAATCGTCAGATTGCGTTGAAGAAGACGATGACGAAAGTCACGAAAACGAAAAATGGACGATCGTGGTGTGTTTTTTTTCCCTACTTTTTTCTTTAATCTTATTTTTTTGTTGTTGTTAATTGTTCTTCGTTTAAGGAATTATCCATAAACAGATTAACAAACAATAGTTTCGTTGGCTAACAATGTCGTTTGGAGCAGTAAAACGCGGGTAATCACTTATCCAGTTTAATGGATCACATACATAATTAGATTAAGTAATTAGAAATGTCGATGATTAAAAATAAAGCAATTACAAAGAAGCTTATTTTAATATTAGAATACAACCTGGCGATAGTTTACGAAGATGATTCAGAGTTTATAATTTACCAATCGTTGACATCTGTTATTATAAAAAAAAGTCTAAATTTTCAATTAACCAATCTAATAATATGTTAATCATCACTGCGCTAACTAACGATAAAAAAACGTTGATCGATTTCAAGTGAAAAATTGTACAGTTTTATAGAAGAGCGATGACATTACCAGACCAATACAATTCTCGAAAACGAAATGAACAAGTTATAACTTCTGGAATCTGAGCCGTTCTTCAGAAGACGACGCGAAACTGCGGCGCGTCTTTGCCGTCGGCGGGAAGAATCTCCCAACGACAAGGTTCAAGATCGTCGGAAACGGGGCAATATCCGGCGAGAGTGACTCTGTCTCCGGTGGCCGCTACGGAGCCGAACTCGAAAACCGTTGCGCGATCAGGCCGAGGAACTTCGATGGCTCCGTTCATCCCTGGAGCCGGAGTTTCCGATTTCGGCGTCTGAATTATCTCTGTCTTCGACGTCTCGGACTGCGAAGGCTTAGCACTTCCTGTAAACCACGATAGAATTCCCATAGCTACTCGAATCGGTGGTTCCCTGCAGATCCAAATGTGATGCGTAATCTCGAAAAATTTGAGGAATTAGGGTTTATCTTTTCCCCCTTTTTGATCTGCTGAATTTTTAGGCTAGTTTGTTACATTGGGCCAGAAACATTGGGCTTGCCTTCAATTGAGTTTTAATTCTGGCCTATATAAACACGAAATATATTGAATTTGATAATATACCCTTTTATTTCATAAAACTTCCAATCAGAGCTCAAACTTAAACAAAGACAACAACATACCTGTAAAATAAATTACAGATTTAGACTCTTACTGTATAACTTTGCAACAAACCATAGGAATCTATATATTAGTACAGATTGGTATGATTCTACAGAACCATAGCTATAGATCTTATTCTTGAGCAACCTTAAGAACTTGCTTCCCAACGTTTTGTCCATAGAGGAGTCCAACAAGAGCAGCAGGACCGTTTTCGAGTCCTTCAACGATGTCTTCCACGTACGTTAACTTTTTTTCTTTTATGTAGGGAAGCACAAACTCCAAAAACTTGGGAAATCGATCCATGAAGTCATAAGAAGCAAATCCTTGCAACTTAATCCTCTTGAAGATAATGTCGGGTAGATTTTGTAACCTATCTCTGATTTCAAGATGGTACTGAGATATCATCCCACAGACAGAGATTCTTCCTGAAGTTCTCATGTTTAGTAGCACGGCGTCAAGCATTTTGCCTCCCACGTTCTCAAAGTATATGTCAATGCCTTTTGGGAAACATCTGCGTGGACGAAAGAGAAGAGATTTTGATTCTATGATTTCAAGAAACTGAATTAGAAGAAGCCAAACAAGAACCTCTTCAAAGCAGAGTCAAGGTCAGGCTCTTCCTTGTAATTGAATGCATCATCGAAACCGAGCTTGTTCAGCAGGAGATCAACCTTTTATGGGAACCAATCCATGTAAGAGAAAAAAAAAACAGAAATGTTTAACTCTTTTGATTAATGAGTTTCAAAACCTTTTGTTTACTTCCGGCACTTCCAACAACGTAGCAGCCCATCAACTTTGCAAACTGACCCACGAGCTGACCAACCGCACCAGAAGCCGCAGAGACAAAGACTGTTTCTCCTTTCTTAGGTGAGCATATCTCGTAAAACCCAGCATAAGCAGTTAAACTTAGCATACCTGTTATAAACAGAGCTTTTAAGAGAAATAGATATATAACATTTAACCTTCCTTAACGTTTCTGCAAAAATAAACTCCATACTAACCGAGGATTCCAGTATAGTAGCTGAGAGGAACATTGATACTGACGTCGATTTTGAACATACCAGTCGGATTAATAGTACTATACTCCTCCCAATTCACCATACCCCAAACCAAATCGCCTTTTGTAAAAGCTGGATCATCAGAAGCTATCACTTCAGACACTCCAATTCCAGATATAGGCTGCACAAAGAATCAACAACAATTGCTATGTGCTTGTGTATGTAGGTATGTATGTGTGTGTAATGTTGTTACCTTGCCAGGGACGAAAGCATCAATAAGTGCTAAAGTCGAAGGAGTTGGTTTTCTCATGATAATTCCATGTAAGGGTCACAAGACAAATAAAGATTCTTCACCAGAACCTCCTCAGATCCGGGCTTAACCTTGAGATCCACGGGATCTGAAGCTGTGACAACCATCAGATCGGACTCTTTAGGTGACGTTGTTTTTTCACACACAACAAATTAATAGGCCATAATTTCATGTATGCCAACATTCCACGAATAAAGCCGTATTACATATAGAAAAAACAACGTCACGCTAACAAAAAGAAGAAGAAAATATATATTAATTTGGTCATAGACAACTGTTAGGCGCTTGTGTATATAAATTTGCCAAATGTTTAATACGAATAAATTTAATAGATCAACAGAACCTAAGATCATGAACTATAAAATCTAAAATATACTCGAAAATGTAACACTCTTATAATCTTCTTCACCAATAATATTGAGATTACAAGTAACTCGTTAATTAAATTAATACCTGATCCCATGGCCAGGGCCACAAGTGAAGTTCAGAGTCCGTTAGTTCCGGGGCCGATGGTTACACAATCATCGCCGGTGGATATTTTGGAATTAAGGATGGAGACGGTGGAGAATGACTGCACGTGGATCAGTGGACGCCGTCAGTGTTTTGACAGTTTCCGTCAGCAGAAACTTTGACTCCTTCGAGCTTTACGTTACGGCAGCCGTTGATCGCGACGTGAAACATCTGACTGTTAAATGACGTCAGCCCGGAGATCACCAGGTTGCTTGAGCTCTGAAACCCTATGCTCTGTTTGTTTGTTTGTTTGTTTGTTTCTCACGTATCAGTTACAATTATCCAAACATATTATTCTATAAGTGAATCATTGCATATATCAATATGTACATCAATGACTCTATGATTGGTCCATGTGAATTGCGATTCTGTGTTAATTAACGTAAGAAGTCAACTAAGCATAATATTTAAATTAATCGATACTATATGCATGGATGTAACTTGCTACTTATGCTAGCGGAAAAGTGGAGAAAAAATTACGGAAAATGCATCATTTGGATCGTGCTAGCGGAACTTGCGGAACTTTTAAGAAAACGGCAGATATTCAATTTAAAATACAAAAATCAAATAAAAATGTGCTAAACTAAAGGGTTTAACAAAATAAAGTTTGGAACATAACTACAAAAGCAATGAACGACAAAATTTTATGCTTTAACTAATACGTAATCGGAGTTTATATATGTACTCTTTTATGTCAAAAACAAAATGTAACTTTTTTTCTTTTTTAAAATGACCGATGCGCATGCTTTGGCCCACACGTTGGTTAAGGCCTTGGTGGAGTCGGTTTTGCCGTCGGGTTTGGCTCCGTAAGAGAGGATATTGTAGGTTTGAGCTGAAGGCGATGAGATAGAGAGGAGAAAGAGAAGAATTAAGAGACGTGAAGAAGGCATTGTTTGGAGAGAGATAGAGGGAGAAGTTGAATAGTTGTGGTGTGTGTGGAATTTGAAACGATTTAGTGGAGTATTTGTGTATTTAATATTATCATATAAAAGAATTAACCCTTAGATCTGAAGGAGAAAGTTTTGACATGAAATTGATTTTCTTAAATAGTTTATACGTGTAGTTTGTCAAGCGATTGAAAACATTTTTTGTTTGTCAAATTTCAGAATATTACAAGTGGAGGACAATACGGAGAAGAAATTAATTGGGCAACTATATCATGAGAAAATTCGAGGGGATTACAATCACATGCATGGCAACAATTCAGAATAAAAGCGAATTTTGTTGAAAGCAATGTGAATTTAAAAATTACGGTAATCTGAGGATGCTTTTGTTCATTGATCACTTGATTTGATGTCTTTAGCTCGGAGATTATGATGGAATGAAAACGAAGAGATGTATTTGTTTAGATAATTATAGGTGAGAATTGTAGAGAAATCCTTAGATAATTATGTGTTCAATAGAGATCTTGAGCAATTTGAGAGAGCAAGAGCATGGATTTTTGAATCAAAGCTTGAACCTCAACCTATGATCAATGTTTGGAAGCATTATGAGAGTAAACCAGCAGTACTGGTACCCAATCTCAAGGTTAGAAATTGGTACTTACAAAATGATATGAAGTCAACCGATGGAGGTTTTTAGGCTACATCAGTATTCTCTATTCAGATTAGCAAGCTATGTATGTTTTGTTCTTCAAAACGACAGTGCCAGGAGTTTCAAGAGTTTACAAGCAGACTTTTAATGCTGAATAGCCAGAGTAGTTCAAATAGTTATTATAAAAATAGAATTTTATCAAATTTAATTAATATTTAATATGATTGAATTATATCGATGTTAGTATCTTCATAGATGATAATGTACATCTTCAATGATTAATGACTACTTGTGATTTTTTCAATCTTTTAGTAATAATCAATATATACGATTGAAAGTCTATTTATGCACATAAGATGCACTACATTCAAATGCATAATATATAATCAATGTCATATTAAAACACTAAATTTTAAAAAGACGAGATCATTATCTAAATACTTTTGTGTCGATTTATATTTCTTCTAACAGTTAATAAGAAAATAAATTACTTGTGGAATATTCACCACAAATTATCTAATTATTTATATATCGAATATTCATGTAATATTCTCAACATAATATCTAAAATATTTTATATCAAATTTTCATTTAAAATTTTGTAATATAGCGGTGAAATTTCATGATTTTTAATTTCATAATATAACTGAAATTGTATGGTATAGATAATTCCTTCAATGATAATATAGAGTTTCAGATTTTTGGATTCAATGGTTATGATCCAATTCTTGATCATTGATGGTTTCATTAAAAATGATTTAATAGTATTTGATAAGTGATTGTTGTTAGTTAAATTTACATTCTTATAGTTAAATTAGTCATTTACTATAATTGTGTTTGGTTGCATGTATAATAGAAAAAAGTTTGTAAAACTTGTTTGGATATAAAAATTACGATCAGAAAACTTAGACATTTATATATATTTCATTTTTTTTTTAATTTTTAGTTGCAGTGACAAATAATATAATATAATTATATTGATGTTAATATCTTCATAGATTATAATTGTAGACTTTTGTACTCTAGTAGTTTTCCAATGATTTATTATTGGTGCATATACACTCGTACATTGCAATTCATATAGAAATTACAATTACTAAAATGATAAAAAAATCTAAGAGTTAAATACATGTAAAACACCCCAAAAATATATTAGGCCATAATTTCATGTATTCCCACAACGTCACTAACAAAAAAAAATTATTTATTTGGTCATAGACAACTGTTAGGCCGTAAAAATCCAGTCTCACTCCCTTCGGCATGACTACAATCTGTTGATGCCGGTTTATTCCGGTATGTCAACTTCACATCTTGAATTCGAATTCCGGTACACGGCTTCTTAGAGCTACAATCAAATTTGACTCTGACTTCGGTCACCGATGTCCCATGTATATCGAATAACACTATATCGCTAATTTTTATCCCAGAAACCTATCATATATATAAACAAATTGATATTCAACTTAAGAATAGTTTTTATATGTGATGTTGAATTAAATTTGGAAAAAAATGTGAACCTGGTTAGGGCAATTTTCGTTGCCAGGGCAATAGTTTTGGTCAATGACGATTGGGTTTTGTACATTGTTCATAACACAATGTTGGAAGCGAATATTCTTAGCAAATCCATTACTAGGCCTGGCCCATGACTTTATTCTCACTCCATTCTCTGTTCCTGTAAACGTCGCCGTTTTCACTGTTACATTTTGTACACCATCCTCCACGCTTTCTTTTCCCAAGCTTCCAATGCTGTGTTGTTACAAATTTGTCAAATGTTTAATACGAATAAATTTAATAGATATTAACATAACCTAAAACCATAAATTATAAAATCTAAAATATACTCGAAAATGTAACTCGTTAATGAATAATTTAATACCTGATCCCATGGCCAGGGCCACAAGCGACATTTTCAATCCAGAGTCCATTAGTGCCGGGACCGACGGATACACAATCATCACCGGTGGAGATTTTAGAATTGAGGATGGAGACTGTGGAGGATGACTGCACGTGGATGCCGTCAGTGTTTGGACTGTTTCCGTCAGCAGAAACTTTGACTCCTTCGAGCTTTACGTTACGGCAGCCGTTAATCGCGACGTGAAACATCTGACTGTTAAGTGACGTCAGCCCGGAGATCACCAGGTTGCTTGAGCTCTGAAACCCTATGCTCTGTTTGTTTGTTTGTTTCTCACGTGTCAGTTACATTTATCCAAACATATTATTCTATAAAGTTAATCATTGCATATATCAATAGTACATAAATGACTCTATGATTGGTCCATGTGAATAGGGATTCTATGTTAATTAACGTAAGAAGTCAACTAAGCATAATATTTATATTAATCGACACTATATGCATGGATGTAACTTGTAACTTATGTTTAGCGGAAAAGTTGAGAAAAAATTACGGAAAATGCATCATTTGGATCGTGCTAGCGGAATTGGCGGAACTTATAAGAAAACGGCGGATATTCAATTTAAAATACAAAAATAAAATAAAAATGTGCTAAAGTAAAGGGTTCAACAAAATAAAGTTTGGAACATAAGCAATGTAAGATAAAATTTATGCTTTAACTTAATACGTAATTGGAGTTTATACATGTACTCTTTTATTTCAAAACAAAATGTAACTTTTTTTTAATTTTTAAAACATAACTTTTACCATTTTACTCACTTTTTTATCAGAAATTTGTATGGCAATAAAACAAAATTGTTCATTCCTTAGCTTGACATATTTTTCAGTTGGCACAATTTAAATTTAAACTACATATATAAATGCATAATTCACAAATAACTTCTTACCGTGGCGCCACTCGGGCAATTCTTGCCGGACTTTTTGCAAGACCATAGATAAGCTCCCTGAGCGTCAAGAACTCCACCGGAGACAGAGAGACCGTCGAGATGCTGGAATAAAATCCAGTAGTTTCCTTTACCGATGACTCGATAATCCGATGGAGCCACGAGTGTGCCTTGGATACGGACGGTGACGGACTTGCGTTTACACTTAGTACCGTCAAAAACAATGCTACTTAATAAAAACCGTCCCTTAGGGACCAAAATGGTGACCGGTTTGACCGATGCGCATGCTTTGGCCCACACGTCGGTTGAGGCCTTGGTCGAGTCGGTTTTGCCGTCGGGTTTGGCTCCGTAAGAGAGGATATTGTAGGTTTGAGCTGAGGACAATGAGATCGAGTGGAGAAAGAGAAGAATTAAGAGATGTGAAGAAGGCATTGTTTTGAGAGAGATAGAGGGAGAAGTTGAATAGTTGTGGTGTGTGTGTGGAATTTGAAACGGTTTAGTGGAGGCTATATATAGTATTTGCGTATTAATGAAAGGGATTTTCTTTGAGATGGATTAACATTCTTGTTATATTTAATATTATCATATAAAAGAATTAACCCTTAGATCTGAAGGAGAAAGTTTGCTATGAAATTGATTTTCTTAAATAGTTTATACAAGCGACTGAGAACATTTTTTGTTTTGTCAAATTTCAGAATATTACAAGTGGTATTACGTAGATTTGAATTTTTAATGAAATTCATGTAATCGGATACAAATAATTTTATCTCTATATATTTGCGTTTGTACATCTCAATAAATTTCGCTAAGCCACTATTTAGCCGTTCTGCAGCTATATATATATATATATATATGTTTATTCAACTTTTTTAAAAATGTTGAATAATCGATTATTTTGATCATATATAAACGGTTAAAAAAAATTCAAAATACAAATTTTAAACGTGTAAATGTTCACGGGTAAATTTTGTCCGAATGCTTACGATTTTGAGGGAAGAACGTGTAAATGTGTTCCTACATAAAATCATATATGTTGTATTAAAAAAATATATATATATATATGATAACTGAAAAAGAAAGTTGAATGGTCAGGGTTTGTGCATGTTGATGGTAGGGAACATAATATCAACGCATGTGATGACTCAATTGGTGGTAACTGATTTAGCTTTAACTATCAATAAAACGTTACACGATCCTAATTATTAACAACAAGGCAAGGAATTTACGGATCCATGCATATTAGAGTAATTAGGCAATTAAAGAAGAATAATGTACGGGTAATACTAAGGACAAACATGAGTGGGAAACGTGACAAGTAGAGGATAAAACGGAGAAGAAATTGGGCAATTATATCGTAAGAAATTCGAGGGGATTACAATCATATGCATGGCAACAATTCAGAAAAAAAGTGTTATGTTTGTTTAAACACAACACATGTAATGCCGCATGCCGTAATATTAGGATCACGGAATGTAATTTTGATTAAAGAATTAAAGAATTAAAGTATGTTGAAGTTAAACCATAACAAATTTAACCTTTATAAAAAACAAAACAAAAAACTTCTGACATTTCCAACGATCAAATGATATATAGGATACCAAAAACAAAAGAAGCAAATTATAATTTTAGAAGCTCTAGGCCTAATAATCTCTGGGGTTTCGAGTTGATTTAGGGATAGTAAGGTATAAACTGTGATTTGATTTTAGGTCTATTTCTTTACCGATGGATGATCATGAGGCAATATAATTAATTGGTAGTTTAGCATGACAACAAACGTACTTCTTCTAGTTGATGCAGAGAGACAATATAAAGCTATAGTGAAAAGACATTGAAAACATGGTTCAGTCAGTCCTACGTTGTGGACCATATAAAATAAGTAGAGCTGTTCATGGTACTTGTTACTTTTGCTATTCCACCAATATATAGCCTGTTCATTTTATTCTGGTTAACTTTCTATGGATTTATATTCATTTACACATTTATTTCTTCTCTTCGTGTGACGACCAGACTGCAGTCTTGTACAGGATTTTTCCTTTTTCTGGCTTATTTATACATGAATGTTTTTCTAGCTCCCGATGTCATAATTCATCGGGAGAAAGATGCAGGGTCATAATTCATCTGACACTAACTCAGATGTTGCTCCCAAGAGAAAATTCATCCATGGACCACTCTCTTGCTAGATGGTATAAAGCTATAATAACGGTATAAAGCTAGATGAAATATTCGAGTTCAATCTTGCACTTGGATGAAACTGAAACTCCAAGAAGCGTCATTACATCTCCAAATATTTGCTCTACGATGGAATCATCCACCACAACACTTTGTGCAACCTCCACGTGCACCAGTTCAAGGCATTCTGATTTCCCAAGAAAACTCTTCAAGTGCTCCAACTCTTTAGCAGTTCCTCCATAATTTAGAACATGCAACACCTTCACATGTAACAGACGCATGGTAACATCGCCTGTGTAACCATCCAGACCCTGGAGAAGCATCAAGAAGATGCATGTAAACGATCAACGACTTATAAGTCTCTCTCTCAATAGATATATTCGTTCATGGGTTTTGCTAATGATAAAATATACCTGAATGGTTACAGTTTCAAGCTTTGGAGACTGCTTAAGCAGATATGGCAGCAGGGTCCAACCTCGTTTATTGTTACTCCCAAAAGATAAACTAACAAGATTGTTGAACACCGGAAGAAATAGTACATGTTTAATACATCTAGAAATCACCTGAAACACACACACACACACATACTTCAAGAATGTCCAACCTCTTTGTACAAATTTAAGAAAAAACAACAAAAAATTGGGAAAACTTTCATCAGCAGAAGCGGGAGAAAGATGCAAGGTCTCGATGTTCCTTATTCCCATAATGAGACCCGATAGATCCGGCCTCTTGATCCTTTTAGAATAATGAAGATCCAGCCTAGCTTCGACTAGGGACTCCAAGTTAACTTTTGGGTACTCAGCCAATGCATAATCGAAGTAGTCGAGGGAGACAAGACTTGGGGCATCAAATGACATCCCACCCATAAAATTAATTTCAGTCTCACAATCGTTGTGAACTGATAATTTCTTGATGGCCCGACTCGATATGCAGAATGGGATTCCTTCAAAATCCTCATGACGAACAAATAACTCCTCAAGCACTGGACAACCAGGAAGAAACACATAACACAGATCTTCATATTCAAAAAAGATTGACTCGATGAAGACACGCTTAAGCGCTGGAAGAAACACATCTGAAGGAATCTTTCCAAGAGAGATTTGTTTTCCCAGTGTCAGCTTAACCAGCGTCTTGCTCGTGAAGAGCTCACAAGTCACAAGGCAGAAAGACTTCACCGGTAGGCTTAGGCATTTCCAGAACGAGTCTATAGAAGGTCTCTATACTTACATCCAGCTCCAAAACACCACACTCTACGGCATTACAAACTCTTGGGAGCAAAACTATGTCTTTAAACGTGTCCTTGAGCAAACGAAAAAGCAAGAGGGTGGCTTTTCATTTCATACATTTAGGTACCTTTAAACTAAAGATATTATCACAGTCTGGAGACATTAGAAAACAAAACCGGTTGCATCCAACCTCAAGTTCAGAAGGTGGTATCTACAGGATCGGATGAAGTCAAGCGCCGGATACTTTAGGCTACATCAATATTCATACATCGGATTGGAATGAACAGTTTATTGCTTGTTGTTTGAACAAACATTGCCTGGAGTTGCAGGGGTTTTCAAGCCCATTCCTAGGTAGAAAAAATACCACAGAAAAAAGTATCAAGCAAATGTACATATTCAATGATTAATGATTACTTGTCTTTGTCATATTAAAAAAATTTAATTTTAAGGAGATCATTATATATTTTTGCTGCATATTTCTTCCAATAAGAAAATATGTTACATGTGGAATATTTTCAACTGTTATCTAAATACTTATCAAATTATTCATGGAATATTCTAACATATTATCAAACTATTTTGTATCCAAATTTTCATATAAAATTATGTAATATAACTGAAATTTTTATGATTTTAAATGCAACAAAATGAAATACAATAATAATTTAGCTAAAGAAAAAGAAAAAAAAAAGAATCAGTTTGATTTCTAAGATATAAAAGGAAAAGAAAGATGGACAAATGAAATTGATGGAAGGTGTGTAATCACCAAACCACTACCAAAACCATAAAACCTCCCAACTTCCCCCACACATATAATAACAACTTCTTCTTCTTCTTTCTTGTTTTTGGTTTTAATATTCTTCTTTTTATTCAACTATCACACACATATATATGCTAACAACTTCTTTCTTCAACAATCACACACACACAAAAACTCTAATAATAATCAATGGATGGTTTGATTCCAATGGCGTTTAAGGTTATGAAGAAAAACCGGACTCGCCGGCGTTACGAGTGTCTCTCTTCCTCCGTCGGCACGACTAAAGAGTCCTACGATGACGACTTTTTCCCTTTAGCCGCTAAATCTGAACACTCAGTCATGTCTCAACCGTCGACGTCTTTTGATCATATAGAGATGAACAACGGTAGTTTTCAACAACGTCACCGCCGTGGATGGTCGGTTGGAGATTTATCTTCCATGTCTTGTCGGGAAGGAAGAAGATCTGGTCCCGACGGTGATATTGGTTATTCTCCATCGCGGCGTGGGCAGCTTATGAGGAATACAAGTCATAGACTGTTCTCTTGCGTCACAGGTGAATAGTTTATGGACCCAAATTGCTTAATGAACCAGAATATACAAATAAACTTTCATTTTGCATCTTGTTTTGTGTTATTGTTAATCTTTTTTGTAACATAGATCTGAAATGTTTTGCGGTTTTTGTTAATGAGACATATTTATTTGGGGATCAAAATATAAAAAGAAAACTTTAGCATTCCATTATCAAAGTATTACACTATTTTTGCAAAAGTCTTGTTAGCTACGATGCGCTGTATTCGGACTTGGTACACGGCTTTAAGGCTCGACTAGTTTAAACGCGGCGGTTGCGTTTTTGGGTGTGAGAGTTTGCGGAAGTGGGCAGTTACGGTTATAAACGCATTGCATGGTGGTTTAATGGTTTAATAAAAAGTGCGTTATGGAAAATTCTTGTTGGTTGGCAATGCGGATTGTTTAACATATTTAAAATATATAATTTTTATAAAAAAAATTTGTATTACCATAATCAAAATTTAAAAGTAAAGTTTTTAAAAAATTTTATAATAACTAATTAAAATTATTTATTTTAAGAGGTTTGAAATATTTTTTTTTATTTAGAAAATATTTTTAGACTTATAAATATATTTTAGTTTAGTTAGTAGATATATAAAGAATTTAAGAGTTTATTGCAATAAATTTATATTTTTCGAAAAAAATTATTTTGATTTTTTTAATAAAATTTTATTATTATTATAAATTAAAAATTAAAAAATAATTATTTTTAATCAAACCGCAACCGCCCGCAGCCGCAAACGCTAGCTGGAAGGTGCTTTTGAAATAGAGAAATTTCAAGCGGTTCGGAACGGTATATTGCGATTTACTTGATTGGCATGAAACGCTTGCAACCGCAACCGCCCGCAAACACAGCGTTTACGGGTGGTTGCGGATGAACCAATCAAGCCCTTAGTTTGAAAATGTGTAAGAACATGTACTTACCATCCCTATCAGAGACACTCAAGAGATGTCTTTCAATTAAACCCCAATAAAAAATACACTTTCTTTTCTTTTTACTCCACTTTTACTAAAAAAGGCTCTCTATTCCTTTTATTCAAATTTTATTAATTTTATATTTAAAAACACTTCATCATTTTTAAGACACCATCTCAAAATGTCTTATACAAGACACCTTCTCTCCAATAATTACAACATTCTTCTCTTTTTACTCAAATTTTATTAATTTTATATTTAAAAACACCTCTTTTTTTACTCAAAAACATTCTATTTTCTCCTATTCCTCAAATTTTATTAATTTTATATTTAAAAACACTCACAAAATTTCACCAATGCGGATGCTAAGACAAATAAGAAAACCTTCTTAATACAACCTTACTACTTATTTTATTTCAAATTATGCCCACTAAACAGTAAGCACATCAAATCTCCAATACTCACAGTCAAAGTCGGCTAATAACATTAAAAGTATGAAAATTCACGCCAAAGAAAATCATCCATAATTATGCTAAAAAATTCCATGATCTAATGAATGAAAATATCTCTTTCAACTGAAAATTTGCATGATGGCTAACTTTTTTACTTTCTTATAAAAGAATACTATAATCTTTTGTGTAGTTTATTTTTGGTCAACTATAAGTATAGTATGTATTTGTTTATATATCATGCAGAATTAAAGTGTTTTAGTTTGATAGAAAAATGTTTGTTTTTCGATATAGAAAACATCCGAACTAAATGTTGAAATGACAAGTCATACACAAATTCGACTGGGCTTAAGGGTTAATAATGAGGTCATTCTACGCCTTCAATGTCAATGATTTTTAAAATAGTTTTTGGTCTTTATTCTCCAAAAATCTATTTTGTATCCATTTATAATTTTGAAAAAATAGATTCTCTAAAAAATAGAAAAACTAAATTTTGATAGTTTTTGATTATTTTAAAAGAAAAATAAGAATCTCATTTTACTAGTTTTTAAGAGATTTTGGTGTGATATATTTTTCCCCCTTAAATTAGCTTACTCACAGTCACGTCAGTTTTTTTTGTTTTTCTTTAAACTTTTGTTTACTAATTCATTAAAACTAAAACCCTATTATGTGAGATTTTTACACGAGTTTTTATAACTAGAGATATATATATATATATAATTTTGTTATTTTTATCAATCAATAAATACATTTATCTAAATACCATTTTTTTTGTAAAAGCTAGATTCGAAAAATACTGAAAAATACACATAAGTTTAATTTACTCTTTTATAGAAAAAATGGTATTTAGATAAATAAAAGAGTAAACTAAACATATGTGTATTTTTAAAGACATAACCAAAAAAATAGAAAAAAAATTATATATAAAAACCAAAAACTAAAAAAAAATTACCATTCAAGCTTTTGAAAAACTAAAATCTACACCAAAACCAAAAACTAAAAAATTCAAAAACCAAAAACCAAAAATCAAAATCCAAAAACTAAAAACCACTTAAAACTCTCAAACATTCATAGACTACAGAGGTTGTATTGGACTGAACATTTGGAGAGATTTGAGTTTTAGTGACAAATCATATGTTATTGAAATATGAATTTTAAAATATCTTTTAAAATTTAATGTTATTGGATTAATGATTTTAAATTATACATTGAAATCCATTGTTATTGAAAACATGATTAGAATTTGATTTAAAAGTTTCATATGAGATTTGAATAGATTTCTTAGTAAAAAATACAAATAACCAAATCTCATGGTTTTATGTAGGATTTCAAAAAATTTAATAACAAAATTACTAATTCACCAAAATTTCACCAAATCATCTCAAAACTCAAATCTCTCCAAATATTCAATTCAATACATTCATCTCTACCTACTCATAATCCGAATGGTCCCGAGAATATTTCCGAAATTAATGTGAATCTGATTTTATTTTATTTTAATCACGAAAAGAATTTAAAGCTAAAAGAATCTAGCGAAACCCGCAATAAAAACAACTATATATGCATCAAAGAAGTAGCTAAACCAGAATAGACTTGTTTCATTGACTTTTCTTTCTGGTCCCATAGTGACATAGTCCAATTTTCTCCACAACCACATCTTCCGTGTAAATGCTCTTAGAGATTATGAAGTATGAACCATTGGTCGTTCTTTACACATCACAGATCTTTATCTACTTTAATACAAAGAGAAACGAATTAACCGATCCAACAACACAAAAAAAAAAGAGACTTTCAATAATAGACTTGCTTACAAACTTTGATAATCAAATCCCCTAAATAAGCTTTTCGATTACTCTCCTGTGGCATTTTCCAGGTGATGAATTATATTTGAGCTGCTTTGACGATACAAAATCCTACAGAAAAAAAAATATAGTTAGAAAGATACTCAAAACATAATCTAGATTTCAGAAGGCGATGCAAAACCACGAAAGAGTTTGTTGATGGTCATCTAAACCAATTGATCAAGCACGAGGATGATCGATATGTGTATAGATGTCAATCAACAAACACATTCAAGGGTTGCAAATAGAGAGTACTAAAAGCTATAATGTTCATGGAAGTTAAAGATGTATAAAAACAAGTTTTGGATTGTGCTAGTACAGACAAGAACATGATTCCGAACAAGAATATTCTTTGGATATTCTTACTCTTAAGCATATGCTTTGGAATAAACCATTTTCTTCTTAGGTTATTCTGAATTTGAGAGCATTCCTACTGGCTAGCATGATGAAAATGCCTAAAAACAAAAGAAAGAAATCGAAACTTGCTCTCGTGGATCGATTAATCAATGCCTAAAAATGTTGCTAAAATATTATTATGGCCTTTTCGATGCAAGAATAGATAACACATATCGTGATTTCGAATCTAATCTGAATGGTGAAGAGTAATGAAATATTTACCACGTCTGTAGAGAACTTCTTCATCTTCCTTATAAGAGTCTAATTTGCCACCCGGCCTTACTAAGAAGTGAAGAACCTTAAATATGCTAAAAACATTTCGATTATCCTCTGTTCCTTTCTTGTCTAAATGAAATACAGTTACCTTTTGAAAACATTAAACTGTTCAATTATAGCTTTTCGGTTATTTGATCCCCATAAGAACAGTCTCACTTCCAATTTTTTTATATTAATATATAAGGTTTCAAAGATCATAACATTAAAGGTTTTACAACAAGAACATACAATGCAATTGCAAGCGCAGGTTTTGATTATGTCAATTATCATTACCAAGCAAAACTAACAATAACTAGTTGAACCCTCTCTGGTAGTTTCAGAAAGCTAATAAACAACAAAATTCACAGCTGATTTTTGCTTTGGTATGTCTTATAACTCCTACCTTCAATATCTGGTCAAAGCCACTACGGTTTCAACTAAACTTCGGATTGAAAATTGTCTCAGGCTTGGGACTTGTTCAACGCATGTTTCCCTCTCTCAAGACATCGATCATGTTATAGATCCGCTTCTCTGCTTTAGACCGGATCTACAATTCATGAATGATTTTTTTAGCACATTTACAGATTAAGAAATGAAATATTCGATTCATTGACTCTTTTGAAACAGTTTCAAAGAAGAAGAAGAAGAAGATGTCTAACCTTTTTGGCAAGGAAAAGCACAGCATCTACAGTACCCTCAGCGTATATTGATCTTCCGCAAACATTGTGCTGGAACTCAAACGACACACTGTAGAAAGAAAATATTGTTTTATGAAGTTACAGACAAATAAGTTTCCAGCAAATGGAGAAGAGTGAAAGAGAGGCAATGAATGTCTTAAATCTTGCATTACGTTTTATCAGGTGAAGTCAAGTGATAAAGATGGAAAGCATGACCCGAGACATGCTCCTCTGGAACACCCACCACCTCGATCTGCTCCTTAGGATCTCGAATCAATTGTATCTGGTTTCAAAAGTAAGCAAATGCTAAATGAAATGGTCCTGCTGAGGATGAGTACACATTTTACTAGAGAAGCCATAAGTTTAGAGAACAAAGTACGATAAAAACACCTGGTCCATGTCGAAAGACAAGCCCAATTTCTGAAAGCAAGAAATAACAGCTTTTGCAGTACCAGATGCATCCAATTTGCTAGCTTGATGAGACTCCATCACCTATATAGATTGTAACCAATCAGCCATACTATGATACAACCTATAAATTCCATTTACAAGAATACCTCAAAGTAAAAGAAGTACCTCTAAGGAATAACCAGCAAACGCACCAGGAAACAACTCAGACATGATCTCCATGGCTGCAAGAAACGCAACAACCTAGTGGACCAACCAACAAAGCAAAGATATAATGGGTCACAGGGATAAGACTTTACATGCATGATATATATCTTTTATGACACATTGAGTACGAAGAAAGCACCTGTTTACCCATCTGTGGGGAGATCACAGCATAAATCTTCGATTCCTCAACAGTTTTGTATAACCTTGTCCTGTCTCCTCCAGTTGTTCCCATGACAAAAGGAACTCCTACTCTGCCATATAGCTCTGCATTATCTACATTTTGCAACCAAAAAGAAAGAAAAAAAACCCACCTATAAATCAACTAACTGCAGACAAAACATATTCTAAAGTAGCTGGTGTCGTATCATTCATAGGTACATTTAAGAACAGAAGATAAATTCTTTCAATTAGATTACAGGAATATGAGTTAGTAGATAGTACCATTTACTGCAGAGGGTATTGTATAATCAACAACAATTAATTCCGGATACTTGTCAAACACTGAAGACAGAACCTTTTCTCTTTCAGTAGGACCATGAACAAGAATCTCTTTTCCACAAACCTCAACTATCTGGCCAGCTTCTTCAGCAGATCCAAATGATGTAGGAACTATATTCACTCCTGCAGAATCTGCCGCTCTGATGACAGCTTTCCCCATTTTGCCACTGCATCCATTCACCTAAAGGAATAAGAAAGAGAGAACGAATGGCTTAACTTGATACGACAATTCACACACTCACAAAGATCACACTTTGCTTTAAAAACTGTTAACTTGACCCTAAAAGATTGTTACTGCTAAAAGAAAGGCAATAGCTTTTGAACTAAATCACAAACTTCAATGCAACAAATCAAAAGAGTTTGGGAAATAATCTGATACCATGATGGATATGCCGTTACCAGGCGCCACGGACTTTCCGGCTTCCACTGAAGTCTCCGACCTCGCCATTGACAAAACCACTGGAACAGAGCGTTTCCCTTTGCCCAAAAAACTAACACGGCCTTTGACGCCGAGTACAGCCATTTGACTCGTTTCCGAAGAAAACGAGAATTGGGGATTTTCAGGTCGATGAAGAAACACATTGGATGACGCCATTAGCCTGTGATCAAATCCCAGACAAGAACAAACAAAAAAACAAAATGATTTCTTTAAAGATCATTTTCATTGTAACAATGTCCGAAGATAGTGAAACCAATTTAGAGACGGTACCGATTCGCCGCCATTTTGTTTCTGTTTCAAGGTTGCTACTTGTCCTGAGGAACGAGATCGGAGTTTAATTTCAAACCTTGTCTGAAAATTTCGAACCGGCGAACTCTGAACGAAAGGTTTCTAGGGTTATAGTCTTTTAGTCTTTTAGACACTTTGACGTCAAATCCAAAGCTTCGGGTTAAGGTAAATGTCTAAACCGGAGTTTCTCTTTGTTTTAATGGTCAAAACCGGAATTCTTTTTTAATTATCTATTGAAGGGGTGTATTGAAATGACTATTTGGATTTGAGTTTAAATGACAAATTAAGTGTTATTGAAATATGAATTTTAAAATATTTTTAAAAATTTAGTGTTATTAGATTAATGATTTTAAATTGTACACTCAAATACATATTGAAAACATGATTAGAATTTGATTTAAAAGTTTAGCTGAGATTTGAGGGGATTTCTTAGTTAAAAAAACAAAGACCAAAATCTCATGGTTTTATGTGAGATTTTAGAGAATTTAATAACAGAATTTCTAATTCACCAAAATTTTACCAAATTATCTCAAAACTCATTAAAACTCGAATCTCTCCAAATATTCAGTTCAATATACCCTCCTTAAACTCTTTATGTATATGTAAACATTGTTTTTGTTAGAGCTACCTTTAAATATAAAAAGTTGAATTTGAACGATAAAATTAGTATACAATAGAACCTCTATAAATTAATACTCGATAAATTAATAAATTTTCTAAATTAATAAATTATCTTGGTCCCAAGTTGAGTCGGTGCAATAATTGACACATTTCGATAAGATAATAAGATAATATTTTTTTTAAATCTCTATGTAAATATATAGTTCCATTAATAACATAAATTAATAATCATATAAATTTATTGTATATATAAGATATTTTAGTTAAATATGATTCTAATGTTATTTATTTATTCGTAAATTTGTAATTTTGTTGGAATTTATCTATATTTTTTCTTAAAATATCAAAATATATGATATTATCTTCTTAAATTGCATCAAAAATTATATAAAAAATTAATATGCAATGATTAGTTTCTAATGTGTAAATGCATTAAAACATATCGAAGTATTATCTTCATTTTTCTACTTTCTATATAACATTTTTTGAAATTCGGAAAAATTTTATATATCAATAAATTAATACACTCTATAAATTAATAAAATTATCTCGTTCCAATATTATTAATTTATAGAAGTTTTACTGTATTAGGATAAGTGTAATGAACCCAGTTCGTTTAATTTCCCTTTCAATCTCTGATTATATATTTTTAATAATTAAAGCTTGATGAAATAAAAAGCTAAACCCATAAAAGTATACCTATTCTTGTCTTTACCACAAATAAATAAAAACTTGTTTCCCTGTGATACTCTGAACCTAAATCATTATTCATTAATTTCTGATAGCAAATTCCGTAAACCCTTCAACACTTTTCTATTAAAATTGTTTCATGACAACATCATTCATGAAAACGACCAATCTCTATTAAGACCAACTACATAAATGTTTCGGAACTAATAATTACAGATGCTTGTCGGGGAGAGACGATATTTGATTTTTAAATTAATACTATAGATTAAATTTCCACAAGATAGTGAGTATCTAATTTGCTAAAGGGTTGGAGAGTCGTACGAGGGATATTAACTAGGCAAGTTGGTTTGGTCGAGACTCGAGAGATAATACATTGAATCAAAGAGAAAGAGCCACGTGACGTTACATGTGCCCTTTCATCCTCAAGTTTCGTTGCCTTTGTCCCTGTAATTCAACAAAATTATACGTATGATTTTTACCCAAATTATAGTACTTTTAAGTTTCTATCTAATATATAATGCAAAAGTATTATTATTAAAAAAATCGAGGTCGTGATGAACCTGAGTACCTGAGCATATGGACCTTGTTATTGATATTATTATAATGCATCAAAAGTCTACGAATTAGACCAAAACATATGTCTACGCATATGGACTGTCGAATACTAATGCCTATAAATGGTTCTGTCTTGTGTTTTTGATCAAAGCATTATTAAATTTAATAGGCGAACTTATTAAATTACGAAAAAAATAGAAAATGTATTATACTATATATTTGTAAGTATATTATTTGAATAAAATATATAGTGACGTATTATTTTTATAAAATATAAACAATATTAAAACAGGACTGACTTATTAATAAAAAGACACAGGGAATTTATGATATACCTTTATTTTCTTATTTCTTGAACTTTATTGCAGATCCACTGGACCTTCAATCTAAAAAGGTTTGCGGTGTTCAAGGCAATAATCATGTACCACATATACACATCTACATCTTCACTTTCCACCATTTACTCATTTATATAGCTAATGCATAAATTAGCGTTTAACATAATCAAAACCATAGTATAAGCTAGTTGTCTTCTTCTTGACTATTATTAAAGTCAACGATCTAGGAGATCCATTTTTCACATCCCTAAATATACGACTTTCATATTTAGAGTAGGGGTAGAAGTACTATGGCGGATATTTCAATAAAAACTTATACTTTATTAATTAGGCTATGTCACCCATGCAAAGCTCTTTGTTGGTACACGTCTAGAAGTTGTACTATCTTTTAAATTGTCTGTATATTGTTAATTTGACCTTGTACATTAATGAGATAGGCAAACCAATTTAACCATAATTCAATCGAGCCAATTAGATATGGTTTGACTGTTGATAATCACTTCACAATGTTCACACTTCACATGATGTTGTTACATTATTAGCAGAGAATGAGACAATATATAACCTGAAAAAGAACTTAAGAACTGGATCGGAGCATTCACGTTCACAAGCTATTAGTTTGATTGATCAAACTTGCGGCTGTAAAAACAACCGAAAAACATGAATCTTTAATTCTTTATCAGCGCGAGTTTATCATCAGTCGATAAAAACATATTTGTCACATAAATAATTAGGAAAGAGTCTGATGATCAATTTAAAATCCTACTCGAACATACTATCCGCTCAGGAATTGGCATGCAATGCGCCTTGTCATGTTATTACCTCCGATCTCCATCATGTGTAATATATGAAAATGGCATCTTGAATTGAATTTAAAAACTTTCCTATAAACATATAGTTAACTCCGTAATATAATATACAAAAACACATGAGACTTCAAAATAAGCATAAATATTTGACCCAACATTTCCCACTATAACAAATACGCTCACCATATGAATTGCCTTGGAGAAGAACAACACTCTGGGTCCTGATCAATCCATAAACATCGACAAAATTATTGGTAGGTACGATAATTAAAATAATCTCCTCGTTGCATCAGTTCTATAATTTAAAATGAATGATACATCAAATTGTACAAAAATGTATATATTTAAATTAAATCAACCTATAACCATCCACAGATTCAAAAATACCTAGAAATATTTCTCAAAATTCTAGGAATTTAAGGTATAAAAAGATGATTCAAATAGCAAAATAAATACATTTTCTGGTAATGAATTTACAAGTTATATGACTTTTTGCTGCATTTTACCATATATGAAAAGGGCACAAAAATGAATTTGTATTTTTTTTTTGGTTTTTTACAGCTAATTATTTCTATGTTTTAATGTGCCCTGATAACCTTACAAGTTTGTTTATAAGAAATTCACGTATAACTAACCCAAAAAATTGTGTTAAACGTGATATTTTATTTTTGAACTACGTTTTTCATGTAACTTTGAACTATCAATATTTTCAAGTTTGCTTGTTAGACAATCCACAATGGAGACCCAAACATGTATCTTCCTAATATTTTATAATAAAATTTAATGAAAAAACATAATAAAACTAAAACTTGTGTCTTGCTGAAGACATAAATGTTGGGTTAAGACACTTTTACTTAAATTTATATTAATTTTAGTCTTAAAAAATTGTTAAGACACTCTTTTTTACCCCTCTTTAATTCAAACCCATACTTAAACTCATTATTTTAATGTTATTACTTGCATGTCAGCCAGAAGGCTTTAAGTGGAGATTTTAGCTTACGTCATTATGCTAAAACAATGTAGATACAGAAAAAAAAAGAAAAAAAAAAGACAGGAAGTCCAGGGGAGAAGAACCTAGTGATTGTGGAGGCAGACTAGGCCACACGAATTTATAAATTATATTAATTACTAAATTCTCAACAAGATCAAAATTCAAATCTTCCAAATTCAGCAACTTGCTTCTCAGCTCCTTAATAAAAAAACGTTTCCTCTTTTTCTTCTATTCAACAAATCAGAAAATCCCTAAATTCACTGAACCTTCCCCATATTTTTATGATTCGTCTCTGATCTTCCTCTCCTACTCCTTATTTATAAACCCCAAAGATTTTTCCTTTTTTTCTCCTTCATAAGCGACTTGTCTTCCTCATTGCTTACTAATACTTTCATACAGATTCAACATCAAACCAAAAACCACCTTCTTTCCTTTTCATTTGCCTCTAACCGCGTAAAGCTACTTCCTTTCCTCCTGAATCGTTGAGTTAACTCGTCAAGGAACTCGGATTTATCTGCATTCTTGGTGGGTCACCGAGTTATTCGATCAACCTGCATTGGTTAACCAGAAATTGTAAAAAGATCGGATCTTTCTCGTACAATCTCTCACCGATCTTCTAAACCCGAATCAGATCTCGTTAGATGATTAGCGAAATCTCAAACTTATAAAACCGTTGTTCAAACAACCTAGTCATGGACGTCGGTAGAAACAACCGGAAAAATATTAGCTTTCAAAGTTCGCCGGAGAAAAGCAAGCAAGAGTTACGGCGGAGTTTCTCCTCGCAGAAAAGGTTGATGATTCCGGCGAATAGTTTCAGTTTAGAGTCTCTGGTTTTATTGGTGGGTCTCACGGCGTCTCTGTTAATTCTTCCGTTAGTTTTGCCGCCGTTACCTCCGCCGCCGTTTATGCTGCTTTTGATTCCCATTGGTATTATGGTTTTACTCATGGTTCTTGCCTTCATGCCTTCTTCTGATTCTAAGCCTAATAGAGATGTAACTTGCAATTTTATGTAAATATGATTTTATTATGCAATTTTAATTATTCTTAGGCTTCTTAAACCAAATGTATTTTCCCCTCTCGTCTACTAATTACCAAAAACTTTGCTCATTTTTGTGATTGAAATGCCATGAGTACTCATGACAGTTGATATACAGAGCAATTTCATCATAGAAACGTAAGATAGACATTACATTAAATTATATCATAAGATATATTTTAAAAATGAAACCAATCGCATAATAAGGGAAAGGGAGAGAAGAGACTGAGATAGAAACAACGTACATAAGATAAAATTATACAAAACGAAACCGTTACTTCATTATCTCAAACCCGAATCCCATATCCGCTAAAATCGTGAAATTTATTTTCTTATTTTTCAACTATTCGTAGAAAACGAGTGAAGCCCAAAGCTGAATCCATATGAGTTAACCGAAAATGGCGGTAAGGTGATGCTCCAAAACGGCCATAAGGTGACGAGTCTCGCTTACTTCCACAACTGCAACAACACAACCTTGAAGCTGTCTCACAGCCTCCACGAGCTGTCCTCTTAGCCTTTGAGACAGTAACCATCCGTCTGCTTTCACGCACTCTCTGTACAGCGGCATGTAGGCAATTGCTACTCTCAGCGGCGCAGGCAGGTCTCTTAAGGACATTGCGGACTCGCCTTTTTTCAAAACCCTCATGAAATTCATGTAATCGTCATGACTTTCTCTCATTCCTTTCTCAAAAGCTGATTCTGACCAGTGTTCTTGGAGAAACAATTTCAGATCTGAAGGAACGGATTCATCTTCTGATGACCTTGCTATGCTGTCTGCAACTGAGTATGTAGCTACAGAATCTCCTAAGAAGTCTGATTTGAGGAGAAACTCTACTCCTTGGAGAGACCCTCCGCTTCTTTCTCCAGCTGCTTTGAGGATTTCAATGCTGAGAGCGGTTAGGACAGGTGGTGGAACACGAGGGAGGAGATAAGCAGCGACCTCGACTTGGCTACTTGAAGTGGCGGCTGTTAAAGCCAAGCAAAGCTCCATGTCACGACAACCTCTTCTCACAAACCATTGAACAACTTGCATGCAACCTCTCTCTGCTGCTCTCATCAAGGGACCCAAGAAGGCAATGGCATTTCCTTCTTCCACTAGGCACTTCATAGTCCCGATTTTACAATAATGTGAGGCAAAACCAAGAGCTAAGTCCACATCAACATCTAAGCTGTTCCTTTGAGCAATCTGAATCAGGAAATACAAAAATCTGAGACTAAACAAGACCTTCAAAACTAGAAGCAATCAAAAGAGTGGAAGCTTACCTGCAACAAAACGCGAACAAGTTCTGTACTACCAAAACGTGACGCTTCAAGGAAACATTGATTAACGTTATCTGCGCCACCTTCAACCAGCATACCAAGCAGCCCCTGTATGACTGTAGCTGATATTCCAGACGCCCAACCAGGATCAAATGAGTTAGAGAACAGAGTGAGTGGGAAACAAGCTGCATCGAAGGCCTCGGTGAAATCTCTTCCTGAAAGATGGTTTCCTGCTAGATCTAAGAACATCTTGAAAGCAGAAAGCTGTAGTTCAATCTCAGCAGCTGAATTGTGGCTAACTCTATCCCTTGCCCCCTGGCACCGGGAGTGGAAACCTATACATTTGAGAGCCCATTCAGTGAACTTCTGAACTTTGGCACCAGCCTCTGCTTTCAGAATCTCATCCCCGTTGCACTCTTGGAGACGCTCATGCAACCTAAATATTATGAGTAAACCATATATGAGTTCGGATTTGAATAATAAAAGCACAATATATATATATATATATCCACGCAGACAGGTAACAAAACAATATATTGAGGTCACTCATCAAAATTACCTTGACCTCTTGTGACCAACGATACAAAAACCAGCAGGCAGATGAAGATGGGAACAATAATCAATTTAACAGGAAGTAAAACTGTAGACAAGTTTACATCCCAAGCTAACTACTGAATAAGCATCCATCAACGGATAAGTGATGATGTTCAAATGAATGTTAAAATAACTGATTTAATGTTTTACTAAGTGAAAATTTTATGTCTATGAAATTTAGCAGCATCGATGCCCACAAAGATTTAGCAGTGTCATTTGATGAACTATAATTTAGCACAGACGACCACTTGCTGATGTAACCAATAACTATAACCAGTAAGGAAAAATATCCAAGGCTGTCATGACTCATGAGTGAAGCCATAGAAAGAAACAGGAAATCATAAACAGCTAAGCACCCCATAATTGCGTTAAAAATATACTTATAAGGAAGTAAAGAATCAAATATGTACCTTTGAGCCATAACAGTTACTGTATCAGCAAGACTCATTGTCCGGCTCTGGCAAGCAGAGACACATGAAGCGAGAAATGAAGTCCTGAGAGTAGCTCTTGTAAAATCATGAGCACCATGAGATATGATCTTCTTAATCAATTCAGTGATCCCCTGAAACTCAGGCTTTGTACTCAAGAACCAAACTGAATCTAGACCAACACACAAAAAATCATTCAAAGTTTGTGGATCTGCCAGCTGAATCAATCTCTCAGCAAGTTCCCAATCGAGTGAGGTAACAGCACCTTGGAAGAGTCGTCCCAACTCGATTCGATCTTGCCTATTAAGCTTTTTCTGCTGGACAACGTTTTCCTTGTCGATGAGATCATCATTACCATTGAAACTAAGTTTCTTTGCACTACAACTGCAGCATTCACCCGAATTAGTTCCAGCTGAATCCTTTCCTATTAAAGGTGCCTCTCTGGAAATGACAACATTACTCCCCTCACCTCCTTCATCTTTCTGAGATGAAGCAATGGTTTCATTTTTCATCTCGGAACACAAAGGCTCATAAATCTGATGATCCTGATCACTTAACTTAATGTTATCACACACGACTTCTTTCTCCATCCTCCTCAAGTCGTAACTCTCCAAATCAAACTCAAAAAGGAACCACAAAAAGCTGATTCAATACTAAACAAAATTTGTTCTCTGTACAATACTCTAGGGAAAATCCATTCTTCTAAAGCAGACACGAATTAAGAACAAAATTCTCAGATTTATGCTCTTCCAGAATCTTCCAAAGTGCTGGCTAGATCAAGATACCAAAAACCCAGTGAATTGCAGATATCAATGAACAGATTTGGTAACCAAAATCCAAAAATGCTTGAAAAAAATCACTAAGCGGGAATCACAAGGAAGAAAAGAGTCTCAGCATTTCCGAAATCTACAAAATCAAAACCCAGCACTGTTCCGACGCCAGAGAAACACAGCTCTAATTAGCGTAAATCCTCGAAGCACACTAAGACTTGACCATGGCTTATGAAATCAACAACAAACCCTAGAAATGAAGCAATACATCATCAGCAAAATCTCCAATTCGATTTAAAAAAAAAAAAACACAGATCAGCAGTAACACAAAATCGAAAACCCGATCAGATAAAACATGAATCGAGTTTCAGAAAAAAAAAAGAAGCGGGAAGAAGAACGTGAATTGGGCTTATACATCAGATGAACAGAAACCATAGAAGAGAAAAAAGAGAGAAAAGAGCGAAACCTGGACAAGATTTCTCATTGAGAGAGAAGGAGAGAGAGAAATAGAAAGAGAGGCTGAGAAAAACCCTGTGCATCGGGTTCTGGTTTTTTTTTTTTTTTTTTTTTTAATATCAGAGAATTTTATTTTACAAAAAATATTCTGCTGATTTTATTATTTTACATTTTGTCGAATCTTAATTTATTAATTCTAAATATAGATTCTCTCTCTTTCTTTCGTTCGCTGTTAATTTCCCACTCAAAATTCAGAATCTATGAAAACTCAATGTAATGACTTATACAATTCATATGAAGACAAAACGACTTGGAATTTAAATAGATTGCGTTAATTATAAAATTTTATTTTATTTATATCAGTATTTTACACTGATTGTACCACTAGCGAATCCCGTGTGTTATATGAAATTAAATTAGTTTAAAATTCGTCATCTTTAGTATTGTTTAATGGTTTATATTACATGAAGAAAAGAAAAAAGTTAAAAGGAAAACAAAACATATATAATGGATGACGTAATGGAAAGGTTGAAAATGTATGAGGTTTGAGTTTAGGGGTCTTTTCTCCAACGATTTGAGACTTTTAAGGGATGAAAATGGACATCCACTCGACAATTTTTTTATATATATATTTTTAAAATATATAATTTACTACAAAATTATTGTATTTAGAATGGAAAAATGGTTTCATGGATAGAGTTTTATATGAAAATTTGAGTTGAGAAAAAAATTAGTTTTAGGAATTCACGTCTCATAGCTATCTCAAACTTTTGATGATGAAAATACAATTACTCAAACTTCTCTAGAAGTGATCCCAAGAGCTTTGTGGATGGTATATTTATAGTGAAGTAGGTAGTCAAGTTGTGAGAGGATCATCATTCTCTCACTAAGTGGCTGACTACAAATGCTACAAATATGATGTTGGATCTTGGAACAACTGTTAACGTACTGTCTAATGAAAAGGATTGCCTAAAATAAAATAAAAAAGATAGGGTGAAATCAAGCGTTTGTGTTTTGTTATAATTTCACCATTTACGTTCAAAAGTACACTAGAAATTCACACGTTGCTGAGGAAAATAAATTAATATAGAAGCAAATGTTTCTATGTTATACCTCTTTTTCTTATCTAACTAATTCATATTTCATTTATCTTTGTTCCACTATCTAACTATTCCTTTTATTTATGAAAACACATATAGTACGTTCATGCGTTGAGGATCATAAATTCACGTTTTATAACAGATTTGAGATACACAACCTAGTAAAAGTATTATTATATACAACGAATTCGAGTTCAAAAACTCCAATACATATAATAAATTGATCCGTCTGTTATGCGTTTCAATCATGGATGGATGGTTTACATATTTAACTATATTTGTTTAGTGTTTAATGAATGATGATGTAACATGGTTTATTTTATTTATCGAAGACCCACAATCATTTGAATAATTAAAGTCATATAATCATCATCTATAATGCGTGTAAGCTAGCAAAAATACACTATAAACTTGTATTTAAAACTATTACTATCAACATCAATCGGAAAATGATTTCCTTTTGAAATTATTACAACTATTAAAAATAGAATATTTTCTAAAGATAAAATATGAGAAAGATAGAGAGAGAAATCAAATTTTCTTATTGATTATTGTTTTTGGTGTCCTATACATAACATCACAACATCCATATTTATAGTAATATGGTTACACTTAAGTAGGTAAGAATGGAGTGAAATATACATGTGGGTGATTAGTAAGTTAGTGTGTAAGTTGGTGTGATGTATAATCACATTAACCATATTTTTCTTAACACTCCCCCTTGATTATTCATCACTAGTAATATATTACGTACTGCCTCGTTAAAAACCTAATCATGGAAAAACCCAATGGGATAAAAACCATGATAAGGGAAAAAGAGTGCAGTCTCCCCCTCGAAATGATGGATATGATCTTTTCCTTATAGATCACGTAGATGACGCATTTCGATACTATGAACATGTTTTCTGAATGTTGTAGTAGGAAGTGCCTTTGTGAACATATCACTGCATTTTCTGTTGAACGGATGTATTGGATATCCACTTCTCGATTCTTTTCGAGTTCTTGTGTGTATGAAATATCTTGGTGGAATATGCTTCGTTCATCACTTTTGATGTAACCTTCTTTAAGTTGAGCGACACATGCGGCATTATCTTGAATAATTTTGTTGGTTCCTTATCAATGGTTATGCCGCTTGCTTCTTGTATGTGTTGAGTCATGGATCCGAGCCACACATTCTCGACATGCTTCATGAAGTGCAATAGTTTCTGCATGATTTGAGGAAGTGGCGACTAACGTTTGTTTCGTGAACGCACACGATATTGCAGTTCCTCCAATTGTAAAGACATATCCGGTTTGGGATCGAGCTTTATGCGGATCGATAAATAACTGCATCTGCAAAACCAACTAGACAAAGTTTGGATTTTCTAGGGTAAATTAATCCTTAATCAATTGTGCCGTGGAGATAACGGAAAATATGTTTGATACCATTCAAATGTCTCTGTGTAGGAGATGAATTGTATCTTCTGAAGTAAATTAGTAGCAAATGCTATATCTGGTCTTGTACAATTTGCAAGATACATAAGTCCACCGATAAGACTCATATAAGGTACTTCGGAACCAAGTATTTCCTCGTTATCTTCACAAGGTCTGAATGGATCTTTCTACATATTCAAAGACATATTTACCATTGGAGTACTCAAAGGAGTTGCTTTATCCATGTAAAAGCGTTTTAATATCCTTTTAACATAGTTTGATTGATGCACAAATATTCCATCTTGTAAATGCTCTATCTGAGTCGAGACAAAATTTTGTCTTTCCAAGATCTTTCATTTCAATTCTTCTTTCATATGAGTTCTTGCATCATTAATCTCCTTCGGAGTTCCAATTATATTTAGGTCATCGACATAAACAGCAATGATCACAAATCCCTGATAGGGATTTCTTAATAAAGGACGCAAGGACTGATTTCATTATTTACATACCCTTTCTTCAATAAATATTCGCTTAGCGATTATACCACATGTCCGGATTGTTTTAATTAAGTAAAGTGATCGCTGTAATTTGACCGCATATATATCACTAGACTTTGAGCTTAGTGCCTCAGGGATTTTAAATCCTTCTGAGATTTTCATGTATATTTCGTTATCCAGTGATCCATATAAATATGCTGTCACTACATCCATGAGGTACATATCTAGATTATTAGATGCCGTTAGGCTCATTAAGTACCTGAATGTAATTGCATCCATGACCGGGGAATATGTTTCTTCATAATCAATTCTTGGTCTTTGAGAAAAACCTTGTGCAACAAGTCGTGCTTTATATCGTGTGATTTCATTTCTTTCATTTCTTTTTCGCACGAAAACCCACTTGCACCCAATAGGTTTTATATCATTAGACGTAGTGACAATACGTCCAAAAACATTTCTTTTGTTGAGGGAAAACAATTCAATTTGCATGGCATTTTTCCATTGTTCCCAATCATGTCTTCTCTGACATTCTGATACGGATCTTGGATCGAGATCATCATTTTCCTGATCGATCTCTTTGGATACAAAAAAAGAAAATATTCCATTATCATCATTAATATCATTTCTAGCCCATAATTTTCCATCTTGGGTATAGTTAATGGAAATCTCATATATTTCTGTATTATCTTTTTCCTGAGGATTTTTCTCGTTATCTGGTTCTTCTTGAACCTTTTCATTTTCTTCTCCTATTTTCTTTTTTTTTTCGGGGATTTTTATTTTTAGAGCCTATTGGCCTCCCGCGCTTTAGTTGAATTTTAGGTTCATTCGCTTTGCTTCCGTTGAGTTCCTCTATTGGAATTTTAACTCTTGATGGAGCATTTGCAGCGGGGATATAAGATTTTGTGACTCTTTTTGTATCTGTGAACGCATCTGGTAATTGATTTGCCATATTTTGTAAATGTACAATTTTTTGTACTTCCATTTCGCGTTCTTTATTTGGAGGATCAAGATATATCAAAGATGGTGTAAACCATGTAATATCTTTTGGTATTTGTTTAATTCCTCCCCCTAACGCTGGAAATTCATCTTCATTAAAATAACAATCAGCGAAACGCGCCGTAAAGATGTCACCAGTTTGTGGTTCAAGATATCGAATTATACTTCGGTGATGCATAAACGATATACCCAATCTCTTTGGCCCTATTTTTTGTTCTTTGTGGTGGGGCTATAGGAACATAAACCGCACATCCAAAAAATACGGAGATGGGATACATTTGGCTCTTGGCGGATGTTAGTTAGTATAGGAGAATATGTATTTTATGACTTGGTCATATCTGGACCAATGCGCAAGATCTGCATGACCCCATATAGAAATTGAGAGTTTTGTTCTCATTATTAACGGTCTAGCAATGAGTTGCAACCGTTTAATCAAAGACTCAGCCGTGCCATTTTGGGTATGAACATGAGGAACCGGATGCTCAACATCAATTCCTATTGATAAACAATAGTCGTTAAAGGCTTGTGAAGTGAATTCACCAGCGTTATCAAGCCTAACTTTCTTTATGACATAGTCAGGGAAATGTGCTTTCAACCTGATTATTTGGGCAATGAATTTTGCGAAAGCCGTATTTCGTGTTGTCAATAGACACACATGTGACCATCTACTAGATGCGTCAATTAATACCATAAAGTATCGAAATGGCCCGCATGAAGGGTGGATTGGTCCACATATATCACCATGTATTCTTTCTAAGAATATTGGAGATTCATTCCCAACTTTGGTTGGAGATGGTCGAATTATGAGTTTTCCTTGAGAACATGCTTTACATGAAAACTCACGAGATTGTAAAATCTTCTCGTTTTTTAATGGATGGCCTTTTGAGTTTTTCAATATTTTTCGCATCATGATTGAACCAGGATGTCCAAGTCTTTCATGCCAAACTTTAAATGTATTAGTAATATCTGTGGCATATGATGCGATCATGTATATCTTTGTGCAATATAATCCGGAGGATAACATTGGTAGTTCTTCCAATATATGTTTCCTCTCTTTTGTAATATAGAGATATTCAATTCCATTTTTATTCATAGTCTCTATATGATATCCATTTCTTCGGATATCTTTGAAACTTATCAAGTTTCGATGAGACTTAGGGGAATATAATGCATCACTTATTTCAAATTTCGTTCCCCTTGGCATTAGGAAACTTGCGTTTCCAGAACCCATAATAATATTTGCACTTCCAGAAATAGTACTCCGCTCAAATGAGTCTTTTATTTTTAGTGAGGAAAAATATTTTTTATCTTTAAGAATTGTATGAGTCGTAGCACTGTCTGCTAGACATCTTTCTTTATCCTCAATCTCGAACTTTGACATTTTTCTGAGACAAAATATAAAGTATTAATAAAACATTGATTTAAAACTTATATAAAATTATTTTACAAGAAACTTATAAAAGTATAAGTCATAATATTTTACAATGAAAAACAATATTCATAAAGACAAGTAATACAATCATAGCGATATCATGTTGCTTTTAATATTCCTATTTCCGTCATCATTATCAACAATGAAATCGGCAATATCAAGAAGAGGTTCATCCTCTATGCCATGAAAGGAAGGTCTAGCCTCATCCTCGTGCCATGGAAAGAAGGTCCGAGTTCATCAGAGATGAGGTTGGCTTCAGCATCATTTCCTTTTTCTTTTTTAGATGCTTGATAAAGATCGGCCAAATGTTTTGGTATACGGCATGTTTGATACCAATGCCCTTTCATGCCACATCTGTAACATACAGTTTCTTTTGGCCTTTTTACAACACGACCAACATCATTCACTTGAAGGTTTCTGTTGGTGTTTTCAGCATTGTTGTGATGGAAACTCCTTCCTCTTCCTCGTCCACGACCTCTTCCAAAACTGCGACCACGGCCTCGACCGCGTCCTCGTCCTCGTCCTCGTTCACGCCAATTATTAAAACTAGATAAAGCAATATTTGCTTCGGTGGAGCTGATCCGATGGGGACGAGATTGATGGTTTAACATCACAATCTCAATATTTTGTTCTCGCAACAAGAAGAGTTTGCATTAAATCTGAATAAACGATATACTCTTGCGCCGGTATTGTTGTTGCAGAATCACATTTCCGAGATGAAATGTTTGGAGTGTTTTTTCGATCATATCGAAATCACTTACTTCTCTCCACATAACATCATCCTGAAGTAATTCCGAACAAAGCGGAATTATATTCTTCCACACTTTTATGATCCTGAAATCTGAGATTAAGCCACTCATGTTTGGCTTTTGGTAAGATCACATATTTTTGGTGATCAAACCTATCTTTTAGTGATTTCCAGAGATCAGATGGATCATCTTTTGTGATGTATTGGTCTTTTAGACCATCGTGGATATGATGACACAAAAATATCATAGATTGTGCCTTTTGTTCATCTGATGTCTCTTTTGATACATCGATGGTATCAAGGAGTTTTTTTCCTTTCAGATGCCTTTGTACTGCCACTGCCCATGTCATATAATTTTTCCCAGAAATATCAAGGGCAGCAAATTCGAGTTTTGCCAAGTTCGACATGATATCTTTTTTTTGGTATATTGACGGATTTGATGAACGATAATTTTTCGATTGTGAATAGTAACTACCGGCGATGAATAGTAACTTCCGGCGAAAATTGTTTAGATTCGATCTGAGCGATTGTGCTTTTCTGGTATATTGACGGATTGGATGAACGGAAAACTTCCGAAGATGAATAGTAACTACCGGTGATGAATAGTAACTTCCGGCAGAAATTATTTAGATTCGATCGGAACGATTGTGCTTTTCTGGTATATTGACGGATTGGATGAACGGAAAACTTCCGATGATGAATAGTAACTACCGGCGATGAATAGTAACTTCCGGCGATGAATAGTAACTTCCCGCAGAAATTATTTAGATTCAATCGGAGCGATCGTGCTGATAATGTGTTAAAAATAGAATATTTTCTAAAGATAAAATATGAGAAAGATAGAGAAAGTAATCAAATTTTCTTATTGATTATTGTTTTTGGTGTTCTATACATAACATCACAACATCCATATTTATAGTAATATGATTACACTTAAATAGGTAAGAATGGAGTAAAATATACATGTGGATGATTAGTAAGTTAGTGTGTAAGTTGGTGTGACGTATAATCACATTAACCATATTTTTTTTAACAACAACTAGTTAATAAAAAAAGTCGTCATCATCTCGATTTTAAATAATGCCATACTTATTCCTTTATTATAATTTGTATGATATACGAAAATGACTTGTACCTTGTAAGTGGGTTGCTTAGGGACAAACCTGATAAAGACGCTGGGAGAGAGTTTGAAACATGCAAATATATCATTTTTTTTAATATCTCCTACATTTCTTAACCTTTACAAAATGAAAATATTTACTTTTTGGCGCCATAATTTTTTTTTATTTACTTTTTGGCATTTTTCCTTCTGTTGTTTTGAAACTTTTCATAATTTGCTGATTATTGTTAGTAATATATATACGTAAATTTTTATATCAACTATTTTTAAAAAAATCAGAACCGGAGAAATATATCACTTAATTTTACTTAAACAAGTAAGTGGTATTTCAATTTTTAGTTTTTACAAATATATCACATAATTTGACTTTTTAGAGTTATAATTTTTAAAGCCAAAAAAATATATAATTGAAGATATTTCACTAATCGGAAAAATCCATTGTTATGTAATATATTTTTTAATTGATCTCAATTAAAAAAAGTAATTTATTTATTCAATATTTAGTATATATTTATTACGATTATGCCATTGAAACCTTCTTACCCATTCTACAAACAAGGCATCTATTTTTTTCTTCTTCTTCTAGGCCTGGGCGTTCGGAAAGATTTGTTCGGAGTTCCGAGAACTGATCCGAATAAACGCGATCCGAATCCGAACTAGTTTGGGCAATGGGCTTAATCGGTGGAAATTTTTGAGACATGCGATAATCGGTTTAATCGGATTCGGTAATCGGAATCCGATCAAATCCTATCTACTTCTTTCCCTTCTTCTTCTTCTACATCTCCTTCTCCCGAACTCCCATCGTTTCTCTACCACCGGCGCGACGAGATCGGTTGTGCAAAACCTTACTGACATCGGCGAAAAAAGAAAGAACTGAGGAAGAAAGAAGAAGAACTGAAGAAGAAGAGTCGAAGAGAGAGGAAGAGAGAGAAGAAGAAGAATCGGAAGAATCTGACCATATCTAGATCTGACCAAAGAGGCGAAGAAGAAGAGAAGAAATTGGGAAGAATGACGAGAAGAAGATGATACAGGAAATTGGACGTAGGAGATGACACCGGAAAATAGCGAATAACCCGATTAACCCGATCTAGAAAATATTCGGACCTGATTCGGAGGATTTTTTTTGTTCCGAATAACCCGAGGTCCGAACAAAAAACTCCGAACCGACCCGAAATCCAACCTAGTATCCGATCGGTGGATTTTTTCCCCGCCGAATAAGCCGACTACCGAAAAACCCGACCCGAATAATGACGAAAATTCACACTTCAGAAAGAGAACTAGGCAAAATCAATGAGAAACACGAACACTTTATTATGAATACTCGAATAGCTGTTCATTAAGCAACAGGTATACGAATCTCACCGATGAAAAGCTTGATTTAGCTCTTCAATGGCGATTACAAACACAGAATCCAAATAACAAACTTTTCAACAATACAACGATAGGAAAAATGAATACTCTGCGTCTGTTTTATAACGATGTAACAAACTTTTTCCAGATTGAATCTCCATCGTCCACGTGTCCTTCTTATTACCGTTTGATTATTTAAATCCCACTCTGTTGAAACCTTCTTTCTCATCCAGAGTCTTTCTGTTACTTAGTGAAATCTGCATCAAATCCTCCCTGCCCACAGAAGCTTGTCCACAAGTTTCAAAGTGAGGGTACTTCTGCTGCAGATCAAACAACAATTCTCATGTGGCCTCTTCCACTGTTTGGTTAACCCACTTGACCAAAACCATAGTCACAGGTCTGTTATGGCGTCTCACCATCTTCCTTTCTAATATTACTTCCGGTTCTTTGAGCAATACATCTGTCATTATCGAAGGTAATTGTGTTGCTGTATGAACATTCCCCACCAAAACTTTCAACTGAGATACATGGAAGACTGGATGTATCTGAGAGCTGAGTAATTCCAAGCGGTAGCTCTTGATCCACACTTATCAATCACCTTATACGGCCCATAGTATTTAGGAGCTAGTTTTTGGTTAGATCTCATGACCACAGACTATTGTCTATATGGCTGTAACTTGACATACACATAGTCTCCTATGTCAAGTACTCTCTCAGTCCTATGTTGGTCAGCCATTTGTTTCATACGATGTTGAGAACGTAATAGATGAAACTTTAGTATCAAGATCATTTGCTCCCTTTCTTCCAATGTCCTTGCAACCATCACCACTTTAGTCTCTCCAGGTAGATACGGTAAATGAACTGGAGGAACTTGTCCATATACTGCTTCATATGGGGTCATTCTAATGGATGAATGGTAGCTAGTATTATACCAATATTCAGCCAAGGAAAGCCATTTACTCCACATAGTAGGTCTGTCACTACACATACATCTTAAGTAAGTCTCCAAACCTCTGTTCACTACCTCTGTTTGGCCATCGGATTGAGGGTGATATGCAGTGGAAAACTGCAGAGAGACTCCCTGTAATGTGAATAATTCTTTCCAAAATTCACTGAGGAACACAGAGTCTCTATCACTTACTATTGATCTTGGACATCCATGTAGTTTGTAAACTGTATCCATGAATATTTGAGCTACTGTAACTGCATTGTAAGGATGTTGCAAAGACATGAAATGTGCAGCTTTAGACAATCTATCCACCACCACAAATATAACAGATTTACCATCAGAATTTGGTAACCCCTCAATGAAATCCATAGAAAGATCACACCATATAGCTTCAGGAATTGGCAGTGGTTGAAGCAGACCCGGAGAAGCAGTATTGTCATATTTACATTTCTGACAAGTAGTGCAACTCCTAATATATTTATGTATATCTTTAGACATACTTTTCCAGTAGAATAACCCCTTGACTCTTTGATTAGTAACATCTCTACCGGAATGTCCACTAGAGCCTGCACAATGTAACCATTGTAAAATAGCTTCTCTTATCTCCATTACCAAAGGTACCACAATCTTATTTTTCCTCCTTAATATGTTCTGAGAATATGAATAAAAACCTCTGCTACCCGGTTTTGCCTTAATGTCATCAATGATTTGTTTTACCTCTGTATCCGCTTCATAACTGTCTTGTATTTTCTGTAATAAGTCACATTCAAGAACAGATAATGCCATGTGTAAAACCTCAGATCCTTCAACTCTTGACAAAGCATCAGCTGCAATATTCTCTTTTTCTTGCCTGTACTGAATTTCATAATCAAATTCCAACAATTTTGGTAGCCATTCTTGTTGAATAGGTGTGTTCAAACGCTGCTCCAAAAGGTATTTAAGGCTTCTTTGATCCATTTTGATTATGAAATGTGCAGGTAACAAATAATGGCACCATTTTTGAACTGCAAACACCACAGCCAATAGCTCTTTTTCATAGATAGAAAGATGTCTTTGTTTCCCCTTTAAGTGTCTGCTAATATATGCTAAAGGATGCCCCTCTTGCATTAATACAGCCCCAATGCCTTGACCACAAGCATCCGTTTCAACCATAAACATCTTATCAAATTTTGGCAGAGCTAATACTGGTGCTTCACATAAAGCCCTCTTGAGTTGTTCAAATGATTCTTGAGCCTCACTGTTCCAACAAAATGCATCTTTTTTTGTCAAAACTGTTAAAGGCCTAGCAATAGCACCAAAATTTTTCACAAATCTTCTATAATAGCCTGTCAACCCCAGGAATCCCCTCAACTGTTTCAAATTTTTAGGAACTGGCCAATCTAATACTGCTTTGATTTTGTTCGGATCTGTTGATATCCCTTTAGATTCTATGTAATGTCCTAGATATTCCACCTTCTCTGTGGCAAAAGAACATTTACTCCTCTTCGCATAGAGATTATTTTCCCTCATCAACTGGAATACTGTCTGCAAATGTTGAATATGCATCTCCATTGACTGACTATAAATCAGTATATCATCAAAAAATATCAGCACAAACTTCCTTAAGTAATCTCTGAAAACTGCATTCATAAGACCTTGGAAAGTTGCCGGTGCATTTGTTAAACCAAAGGGCATAACAATATATTCATAGTGACCACTATGTGTTTTAAAAGCCGTTTTATGGATATCCTCTTTCTCCATTCTAACTTGATGATACCCAGCTCTTAAATCAATCTTAGAGTAAATCTTAGATCCTCCTAATTCATCCATAAGGTCCTCTATTAACGGAATAGGGAATCTATCCTTAATGGTCATAGTGTTCAAGGCTCTATAGTCTACACATAAACGCCAAGTTCCATCTTTTTTCTTAACCAAAACCACCGGTGAGGCATAAGGACTAGAACTAGGCTGTATAGTTCCACTTACAAGTAAATCCTTAACCATTTTATCTATTTCATTTTTTTGGTGTAAGGCATACCTGTAAGGCCTCTGATTCACAGGATTTGAACCCTCCATCAATGGTATTTTGTGATTATGGTGTTCTCTGAATGGAGGTAATGCAGTTGGTTCCTCAAAAATATCATCAAACTGCACTGTAAGCTCTTCTATCTTGGAGACATTTTCTACATTTTCTGCAATATTTGTCAATGAATATAATGTCATCTCTTCTTCTGTCTCCCATGTTTTAACAAAGATCATTGATAACTGAGCTTGATCTTCTTGTTTTTTCCTCCAGTTCATAGATTTAACTTCTCTTATTGAGCCTTGTTTAATACCCTGAAGCAATATTTTCTGTTTTTCCATTATGAAGCTCATCTCCAAGGAATTAAAATCCCATGTAATAGGACCCAATGTCTTCAGCCATTGAACACCAAGAACTACATCACAGTTGCCTAATGGAATTATCATAAAGTCAGCTTGGAAAGTATAATGTCTGATCTCCCATTGAAATTTCTTCACCAGACCTTTCACTGATAAAAATCTTCCATCGGCCACTTCAACTCTAGTTAAACTTGCAGTTTCTGTTTTGCATCCCAATCTCACAGCAACTCTTTCATCAATAAAATTGTGTGTAGATCCAGAGTCTACCAACAAGAAAATATTCTTCTTCTTATGAACTCCCCTTATTTTCATTGTTCTAAAGTCTGATACTCCGGATACAGCATTTACAGAAACTTGGGGTCTTACCTCTTCTTCTTCACTGTCTTGTTCTGCATCCAAAAATTCCTCCTCTTCCTCATTATTTTCTAAAGAGTATAGCTGAGTCTTATGTTTCAAATAGTGATCTGGTGTATATTTCTCATCACAATGATAACATAAACCTTTAGATCTTCTATCACTCATCTTTTCTTGTGATAGAAATTTCTTTGGTACCATAGTACTGTTTTTTGTTATATTTATATTTCCTCCTCTGTTATCACCATCTTTCTTATATTGACTATAGCTCTTTGGATGCCCTGAGGTGTTAATATTCTTTCTTGTAGACCAATTCACAGATGCTGCAGCCTTTGGATGAGCTTTTTCATAAAGCCTACCAAGAAGTAAACAATGCCTAACCGATCTTGGTTGGAACATCCGGATATGCATTTGAGTATCTATTCTTAGGCAAGCCAAATATGCACTCATCAACTTTGTACCTTTCACCATTGAATCGAGGAAAATCCACCTTCCCCAAACGCGTAAGGCCTGAATATGATCCTTGATCATTAGATCGTCCATTCCGCATTTGATCTTGATTGTAGTTTGAATCTTGTGTTCTCGATGCCGCTGGTGAATTCCGAACTTGATTTGGATCTCCGTTACCAGAAACCGGCATCGCACCTATCGCTTTAATCGCTTGTAACAATTCATCTTTCAGCTCTTGATTTTTTTTGTCAATTATTGTTTCGAACTTCAATTCGAGCTTCAAACTCAACGATTCTTCCAATTCGCGAATTTTTGAGTCTCTGATAGATGAATTAGCTCTTGTTTCCACCATTTTTATCAATTCCGAGGTTCGAATTAGCTCTGATACCTTTAATGACGAAAATTCACACTTTAGAAAGAGAACTATGCAAAATCAATGAGAAACACGAACACTTTATTATGAATACTCGAATAGCTGTTTAAGCAGCAGTATCTGAATTCACCGATGAAAAGCTTGATTTAGCTTTTCAATGGCGATTACAAACACAGAATCCAAATAACAAACTTTTCAACAATACAACGATATGAAAAATGAATACTCTGCGTCTGTTTTATAACGATGTAACAAACTTTTCCCAGATTGAATCTCCATCGTCCACGTGTCCTTCTTATTACCGTTTGATTATTTAAATCCCACTCTGTTGAAACCTTCTTTCTCATCCAGAGTCTTTCTGTTACTTAGTGAAATCTGCATCACCGAATAACCCGAGGAACCCGAACGCCCACGCCTATCTTCTTCAAATAGATTTGATAGACTTGGTCACTCATCTCGCTCCCGAGACGATCTCCCAACTCATTTCTGTGTTTTCATCGATCTCTCTCTCTATTTTCTCTACGAACCCTTTGAGGATCAGCCATGGATGAAGAGTATGAAGTTATTGTTCTCGGCACCGGTCTCAAGGAGTGTATCCTCAGCGGTCTCCTTTCCGTCGATGGTGTCAAGGTCTCGATCCTCTTTCCTCGATTCATATTTGTTCACGGAACCTTTAATTTCATTATTGATTTTCGGATTATTACTTTGATCCGGATTCAAGTTTCTATTTTATTTGGTATACAATGAACGGATCTCGGTGAGATTAGATCTCCGATTGTATGATCTGAGCTCGCTTTTTTTTTAATCTTAATATGGATGAGATGTTATGAAAGTGATAATCATGTTTGAGTTAGGAGATGATTGGAAATGTTTGTTTTTGTGATGATTTCAGAAATGTGATTGCTTTTGGGGCTTTTACATAAGTTTTCATGTTTCATTGACCTCTTGATGTCCACGCCATCTGATATTGATACATTGGTGTTTTAATAATAAGCCATTGTTTTTAGTCGACTGATAGTGTTGTTTTCCTGATATTACGAGTAGGTGCTTCACATGGACAGGAATGACTACTATGGTGGAGAATCAACATCGCTTAATCTCAATCAGGTTCTTTTTTTTGAATTTTGAATTTTGTTTAAAGGTTTTGTGGTAGTTTACTTTTATTTATGGTTTTGTTTGTTTGTTTGCAGCTTTGGAAGAAGTTCAGGGGAGAAGAGAAGGCTCCTGAGCATTTAGGTGCTAGCAGGGATTACAATGTTGACATGATGCCTAAGGTATTATAGTTTCCATTTGTTTTATTTTATGCTATTTATATCAATGCCACTTACTAACTCTTCTCTTTCAATGTGATGGAACAGTTTATGATGGGAAATGGCAAGCTTGTTCGCACCCTTATTCATACAAATGTTACAAAGTATTTGTCCTTCAAAGCTGTTGATGGAAGCTATGTTTTCGTTAAAGGAAAGGTATAAGCTTGTCATTGATGTATTGGTTGCCTGGTTAGAGCATTTTATAAAATCATTTTCCTAATAAGTTTTTTTTTTTAATTGTTGATGAAAATTTTCCTACAGGTTCAAAAGGTGCCAGCTACTCCTATGGAGGCCCTGAAATCTCCTCTCATGGGTATTTTTGAGAAACGTCGAGCCGGCAAGTTTTTCAGTTTTGTTCAGGAATACGATGAGAAAGACCCAAAAACACACAATGGAATGGATTTGACCAGAGTTACAACAAAGGAACTGATTGCGTAAGCTGACGTTCTTATGATTTCTAACATTTATGTTGTTACTGCCATTGGATTAAGATTATACGTGGCTAACCATTCAGGTGACAATTTGGCAGGAAATTTGGTCTTGATGACAACACTATTGACTTTATTGGTCATGCAGTGGCACTTCACACGAATGACCAACATCTCCATCAACCGGCCTTGGATACTGTGATAAGAATGAAGGTGAAATTTTGTCAGACTTGTCTCCCTTGTTTTGACAGTTCTACATTTAGTTCTTAAGCAGCTAAGTTGACATTCTTGCTTTAAATGGCTGGCTAGCTCTATGCGGAATCTCTTGCACGTTTCCAAGGAACCTCTCCATATATTTATCCTCTCTATGGGTTGGGAGAACTACCCCAGGTTTTTCTGTCATTCTGATCTTTGCCTTGGTTGCTTGAATTTACTTAAGTTTTATATGACTATTTCTTGATTCTTCTGTGACCTCTCTCTCTCTCTCTTCTCCTTGTTCAGGCATTTGCACGACTTAGTGCTGTGTATGGTGGCACATATATGTTGAACAAACCTGACTGCAAGGTATTTTCTCTTCCTCATTATTACAGCTCTTTGTTTTTTTCGTTCTTGTGTTGCAAGTCTGGATGAGGGGGAAAAGGCTGTGAGATTGTATGGACGCTGGACTCATATATTAGCAATGTTAATCTTATGCCAGGTAGAGTTTGACGAGGAAGGTAAGGTTACTGGTGTAACATCTGAGGGAGAGACGGCCAAATGCAAAAAGATTGTGTGTGACCCTTCCTACCTGTCGAACAAGGTAATATTGCAGTTCTTAGCATGTTTAAACCTTGGAATATGAATTAAACCGTGTTCATACTTATCCACGAGAGCAGGATCATATAAAATAAGTAGCTGCTCATGTTACTTGTGACTTTTGCTATTTCACTTATGGCATGTTCACTATTCTGGTTAACCTTCCATAATCTTATATTCATCTACACGTTTAGTTCTTCTCTTCGTGTGACGACCAGACTGGAGTATTTATACATGAATATGGAATTATTGAAAATCCTTTCTTTTTCTGGCTTACATGAATATGGAATGCTTTCATGAAATGATGATTAATCACTTTCAAACAGGTTAGGAAGATTGGCAGAGTTGCTCGGGCCATCGCCATTATGAGCCACCCTATTCCAAACACCAATGATTCTCACTCAGTGCAGGTTATCATACCTCAGAAGCAGCTGGCCCGCAAATCAGACATGTGAGTTCTTTTGCTTTTACTTCGAGAAGCCAGTAACCGAGAGGAAGTGAGATGCCTTGTGTGTGTTTTTTTTTCTGTGGTACCTAAGCTCCATCTCAACATTGTTTTGAGATATGTTTTTAAGCTTGCTATAAGATCCTTCGTACATATAGTTGGAAAATGGAAGCAATATAATACTGGAACCCTCTTTATTTCGTCATGTGTAAAAATACAGTAATGTTTGTTTTGCCATTTGTAAGCATTCTCTTTTTTTTTTCTTTTCTGGGTCTGATGTTGTGAAACCTCTATAATAACAAACAGGTATGTCTTCTGTTGTTCGTACTCCCACAACGTTGCTCCCAAGGGAAAATTCATCGCATTTGTGTCTACAGATGCAGAGACTGATAGCCCTCAAACAGAACTAAAGCCTGGAGTTGATCTTTTGGGTCCTGTTGATGAGATATTCTTCGACATGTATGATAGATATGAGCCAGTCAACGAGCCCGCTTTGGACAACTGCTTTATATCCACGGTGAGCGAGATTACCTATCTTTAGTTTCTATGGCTGCCTACTTTAAGGCTGGATGGTTTCTAAGTATGGTACACTTCCCTTGGTCCTTACAGAGCTATGATGCTACAACACACTTTGAGACAACTGTGGCGGATGTGTTGAACATGTATACTCTAATCACCGGAAAGGTAAACATTCTGAAATTCGCAAAGGGTATACTGAATGTTGATATGATGGAAAAGACAAATTGCGGCTTTCTTTGACATCATCCTCGTCAATTATCTGTTTTGTTATGTTGCAGCAACTGGACCTAAGTGTTGATTTGAGTGCAGCAAGTGCTGCAGAGGAATGAAGAACCGCTGGATCGTCCTCTAGTTATTTTTCTTAAGCTCATTTTGTTTATTTCTCTTTTTTTTCGAATCTTGCTTTTCTTTTCTTTTTTGAACTTTGAAGACACATCAGATCAATCCTCATGTTTTAGCAGCTAATGACCATGTGTTTCCTTTTAATTTTGGGAGACCCGGTTAAGACTTATATTTTATCAAGGCTTTTCTTCAGTTGCTTACGTTTGTCTTTTTAGCTTCTCTTTTATGACTAATGAAGCTGAATACGTTTTACCTACGATAATTTTATCAGTTAACCTCGTCTCTCCTATAGGACTTGGTTTATTTTCTTTGATTAATGTTCTTTTGCGATTGTGTAAATTACACATAATGATTCATTTAAATTCGATTTGATTTAGGAAACAATTTTAAGCTTTTCTATTGGTTAGATAGAACTTAAAAATGGTTGTTGACAAAAAGAAGAAGAAGATGGAACTTATAAATGGTATGGAAACTGAGAATTCGGGATGGACTGGAAAATGTTTCGAGACGAGAATGTAAGACCATCTAAATTTTAAAGTTAGGTAACAAAGGTTTCGTGGTGTAGTTGGTTATCACGTCAGTCTAACACACTGAAGGTCTCCGGTTCGAACCCGGGCGAAGCCATTGATAGTTTTTTCAATTAAATATGTTTTTAAAATTAGAAATTAAAAAGAACGCCATTGCCGGGGATCGAACCCGGGTCACCCGCGTGACAGGCGGGAATACTTACCACTATACTACAACGACTTTGTTGTTAATCTATGAGAATATAAGATAATAATGTTCAAATGAATCATCCCAACTGAACTGAATGTAAACTCAAAAGCACCAAAAGGACATTGTTTTAGACACATTATCAAATCCGTGTCAGTTGAATCAGCATCCGTAACGGTTGACTAACATCCGTTAACAACGATTCTGAATTTGACACGAAACGACAAGTTTAGGTCCAAAATTTTTTTAAAAAATTGAGTTTGGGTTTATATTAGCACTGAAAGTTTGTACAGATAGAAAACAGCACCAGCAAAAAAGTACATGTCGAAAAAGCCCTTTTCCCGTCTATTAACCCTAACATTCAGTTACTGATCCTAGCTGCGTCTGCATTTGCTGCTCATAGTTGTATGAACTTGAGAAAACTTGTGTTGAATCTTCAATTATTAATGTGATCTTTTGCATTTATCAACCACAACGACAGCGTTTTAATAAATTACAATCTATTTTAAGGTCTGGCCCATAATGGTACCTGCTCATTTTATATTGTACATAACTATTCTAGACCACTAAAGCACATATTTTATTGATTCATGATACGTTTTGATTTCCTCAAATACAAAACTGTCCAAACTAAATTTCAAACAATCTTCGAGTTTAAGATAGTTGATCCGACAACAAAGCTCCCCTAGTTTCAGACCTAACCTAAGCCCTAAAGTATGATTGTTTAGAGAAAAATCAATATGTGATACTAAACAGAGAAATCCATTAACAAAAAAAAAAAAAACAGAGAAATCTCAATCTTCTTTAGGACTTGATACTACATCAACGAGCTACTGATTTAACTTCAACTTCTTTCCAAATGTCTTCACAGAGAATGATTCAACGACATGTTTCCTCTTCTATTCGCCAACTCAGGATTCTTCACAGAAATGATTCAACGACAAGTTCATGTTCTGGGGGAGCCACACGTATCCGACCAGAATCTTTGTGCTTTTTCCATTGCCTATTTTCAATTGCATTTGTCTGAAGTTGTATTTTTTTCCCCAGCGTTTTATTTCCTCTTTTCTCATCCATGTTACATTTTTCTTAATAAATTTTCTTTAAAAAAAAATTAAAACGTCTTTTATTTTTCTTTTCTGTTCTGTAAAAAGCTCATTATAAACGTAGCTGTATTCGTTTGCCTACGTTTTATTTCCTTTTTCCTGATCCATTTATTTTTGGGCTTTTTTCTTTTTGTTTCAATTGATTAAAAAGCTCTTTTTAAGTTGTCTACGTAATTAAGTTGATCACCTGATCATTAATGGTTTAGGAGTTATGAGTATTGCCCTTTCCAAAACTTTATAAAGTAATGGGCTATATTCGGAAACTCTTTTATTTACAAAACAAAATAAGCGACATGCAAACGATAGCATTATGAGTCAAATAAATATGTCATACAAATACCACGGACTGTCGGACACTACATTATTTTATTATTAACTATTATAATACAGTGTACAATTCCATCCAATTTTCTATTTTTTTACCAATTTAATATCGATAAATATGTATATTAACAATAATAAAACTTAAGATGCGATATTATGTAAACATTATCAAACACATCTGTTTTTTTTTTAATTATGTCTTAGCTTACGTAAAAAAAATACTGGGCTCAACAAATTAATAAATAAAAAATATATCCGTTGATCTACTAGTTGGAGGAATAACCAAAAAAAATTCATTCCGTTAATTAAATTTTATAAATTTTTAGTTTGTTTGGTTACTAAATTTTGTTTGCTACTCCCTCTGTTTCATTTTATTTGTAGTTTTAGGGTTTTTTTTTTGTTACAAAATAAGTGTTGTTTTGGGTTTCCAATGTATATTTTAAATAAAATTTATTTTATTACCCCTATTATTTTAATGTGATAACCAATGAAAAAACTTGTTTAGTGTATTAATGAAGGGTAAAAAAGAAAATTTGAATGTTTTCTTAATTTGTGTGCTAAAACTTAAAACAACAAATAAAATGAAACAGAGGGAGTATATTTTAATTGGAAAAGCCAAAAGGCATGGAAGATTTAGGCGTAGCGTAGCCGCGTAGAAGTACGCATTTGTGTTTTTTTTCTCCGGCCTTAAAGGCGAAAAATACGAAAGGAAATATCAATGGTCTTCTAGAAGGCACAGCTCATTTCTCGTACTTCTATCTTTTGTATAATTTTTCCCCTACAATTCTATTCCGAATAGTTACAATCTTCTCTTTGCCAGTTTCCCTACACTTGAATGTAGAATCGTTTTGAAAGAAAATGAAAATATCAATAAACACTAAAACAACAGTTGTGACGTTTTCTATACTAAAAAAAAAAAAAAATTATTTCCACATGACAGATTTTTGGTTCAGATAAAGATAAGACCCGCTTTTTCGTCCAAGGTTTTTGATTCCAACCAGTAAGATATGAGACTAACTAATTATGAAAAAAGAGTAATCAAGAAGCGGGCTTAGGTAAATTTCGGCATATGAGACTAAACTAATCATAATACATTGGCAGTATACAAAAAAGAAAAGGAAGAAGAGGCAATGTTCGTTTATATAACTTGTAAGTATCTCACCAAAGGAAAAACAAACAAAAGACAACATACACATACATAGATGATTTCGTAAATAAAATAAATCACTCTGTAAAACGAGATGACAAAAAAAAAAAACCTGTTTGGATACGTTTGTAAGAGACGTATCCTGATGGTAGTTCAATAAAGAAGGTAGGCAAGTGGTAGGAGTTAGGGATTGGTAGGAATGGAGCAGGCCTTTTAATGTCAGAAGACCTTACTATTCTTGTAGGTTTATTAATGTTCCTCATTCATTGCATTTTTGGATAATACTATTAATTATCACTTCGTGATCCCCGCATCTTTGACAATGTTATCATGAATTAGCCACATTTGTTATAGACTTTATAGTAGTATAAGAATTAAAAACTAGTTATCCTTAAACTGAATTGTGGTATGTGCGGGCCTAATTTAAAAAGTTAAACCTCGAGGATGTTTGAGTTTTAGGCTCTTCTAACAAATTAAAACTACCACTATAACAAAAACGGGCATTGATAGCACACGAATAATGCTATCGAAGGGGTATAATAGTGTTTCAGAGAACGTTATTACTGCCGCAGCTATAGTAGAGTCGCTCTATACGATAACGTTTTTTTAAGTTCTATTATATGTTTTTCTATCAGTGTTAGTTAAATATTGTGATATATATTTTCATAGCTCAAAGAAATTGCTGTAAAATTGTATGTTATACCTCGTTTAAATTGATGTTGTATTTTATGCTATAACTCATTTATACAGTTACAATATACTATCACATAGCTTTATTTAAACCGAAATGGTTTTGCTGAACCGATTTAATGCAATGATTTATTATAGCTCATTTTTCAAGCTACAATCTATTGTTTTGTAGCTTTTATGACAGTGCTATATTGTTATTTGAAATTTACACGAATTGAACCCTGTTTTGCATAACTGAATCCTGATTTATAGAAATTTTCTAATTGATAATCATCAAACAAAGTCTCAAATCCAACATACATAACACAAGTCTCAAACTAACATCACTTTAACTAATAATCCAAAAAAAAAACAAAGTACAAGAAGTACATGCCAAACCTCATCATGTTAACACATGATCACTTTATCCTCTAGCCATGCAATAGATGTCTTCATGCACACAACTTAGAAGCCATCACCAGCTCTAGTGAAACTTGCCGTGTTCATATTTCATCACTTCAACCATGAATTTCTCTAGCTTGCTGCCTCTCTCTAGCTACATAAGGAGTTCGAACTTCACACGGTCTTTAATCACCTGAACGTAAATATATCATACATTTTACCTTTGATTAGATGTTGGGGTTCATTGATTAAGAAACTGATAATAAACATTAGAAACAACTCAACCTTTGCCTTGGTAATGCCATATCTGATATTATGTAAATCTAATGGACATACACACGAAGAAAAACAAATTATGCAAGCTATATCTCCAAAAGAAGCATGCGAGTGTTACCTTAGTTTATATATCACCAATAAGCAACCAATGCGCAATTATGTATGCCCAATTCTGTAACAAAGTGAAGAGCTTTTTAACAACGGAGATAAAGTTAAAACTGATCTGTTGTGATAATTGATCCACAAAGAGAAAGTTAAAGCAAGCCAGTGAGAAACATTCAATATTTGGGGTAAGGAAACTCACTTTTGAATCAACTTTGCTTCACAAATGCTGTATGTAGCCAGAGCTTTAGGATCAACGGTCTGAATAATTGGTTTTACCTTTGCTTAGATAAGTTTGAAAGACTTCAAAAGAGCTAACAAGGATAATGTACCTGTATAGTTTAGATTCAGCCTCCAATGATTGCTTTAGCCTATCCTCAAGGTTAAAGTCCTCAAATTAATCTCCAGCTCTGTTGAGCCGTTCAAAATCTCTTCACATCGCTTTCTCAATGATGCTAAGAAGATCGATTGTTCAAAGCCATGAAGAGGCCAGTCTTCCACTTGATACCGCCTGGTTGTAGGCAAGAGCAACCTGTGATCACAAGATTAGATCCAAAATTAGAAAATCGAAGCAGACTACAATATGTAAATCAAAGTTTGAAATTTATAAAGATTGAACCTTTTTTAGTTCCTATGAAATCATGATGGAGATTCTTCTTAGGATGATGCACAAGAGCAGTTGCAGGGAGCTTAGTAGCTACCTGTTAAGCATAATTGCAAGGAGACCTCAATAAATTTATTTCAAGAATTGACAAAAGACAAAGCTTCCTGTTACTAATTTAACAAAAAAATGGGATTATACTAATCAGAATAAATGATGAACATCTTGGGCATTTGTGATTACCTCAAGAATGACTTTACTTCCACTAACCTGAAAATGAGAATAAGACAAACACTGGCAGAATACTAGAACATGTATTACAGAAGATACCAAAAGAATTGGTTGCTACTAGTCACGGAAAAATAGCTCTATTAGGTATTTTACAAGTGAATCCAGCCTATGTTACACATATATGCATCAATAATAGATAAGATAATGTATGAGCATTATATCAAAGAGAGGGTTTAAACATGTTAAAAGGATCATTTACATCTTCAGCTAAAGAAATTAAAAGCAATTTACACAAAACACAATTGAAACCACCTTATGTTAAGCTTATATGAATCACCAATTCTCACTTCACTGCATTCTCCATATCCTCTGGGGTTTGGTTATTTTCTTTGTTGTTGGCTGTCTTTGTATGACTAAAGCAAGTGAGTTTCTCAAATGCTTCTACCAGACTAATGACTGTAAAACCGTGAGAAAAAGAGAGAGAGAGGGAACCTGAGATTTCCGCAGGTCTTTAGCATCAGACTTCAGAGCACCTTTCGTGACAGCTAGAGATTTTAAGCTTTTGTCTCCAGAATCACTTCCAGCGCCTTTGGAACAAAAACTTTGTGGCGGTGCATGGTCCATGTGTTCGGATAAGAAAGAAGATAAGTCATCGTATCCACATGGACTTCTTCTAGAACCTATTTTATCCAAGCCAAGAAAATTTTGAATATTATAATAAACATGTTATACTTACGTGATTTTAATTTTATAATTTTGATAACATGATATCTCGTTATCAAACCCCTCACGGAATTTACATAATTTAATGTCTTTACAATATATATATCTAAAAATACGAATAATAATCCGGTGGTCCTTTGTACAGAGAAATGAATTATTGGTAGTCATGTCAAAAAAGAAGAAAAATAACTCCCTCCTACTTAATTATTACTAGTCATGTCAAAAATATACTTAAAACAACACACGAATTAATTTATAATTAAGTTTTAATTTGAAAATAACTAATTTTTAAGAGAAAAATAAGAGTATTAAAGTGAAAACTATTTTAAAACATAAACTATCTAATCTTCAAATAAAAACATTAAAACTACCATATTTTCTAATTTTCTCATAAATTATTAGGGGTTGTAGATTTTGATACAAAATAATATGAAATGGCCATATATTCGCCGACTCACACCTCGGCATTTTGTATTATTAAATGCGTTTACATTTATCGTTTTTGTATGTACAGTTTTTTTTTAAATTGTAGTTTGGATTGTCCGCCCTATATTTTTATGTGATGCAAATTGAATATATATAGATTATGTGGAGACTTGTCTAGTGTCTCGATTGATGACAACACAATGGTTGAATTCGTAATTTTTTACTGTATTTTTGTTTGTTTGTTTCCGAAAATATCAACAATAAAGAAGGAAGTGATAATAATTATTATTACAAAAAAAAAAAGATAATTACCAAAGGACCATCTTCTTCAGTGTCTTATCCCCTATAAAAAGCTCTGCCACTTCGCTTAACAAATCGCATCTTCTTGAGTGTCTCATACAATTCCGATCTATCAAAATCACAGAATCATCATCATCATCTTCTTCTTCTTCTTCATACTCTGTTTTCAAGAAGCTTCTTAGTCTCGTAGTTAAGTAGTTATGGGAGTGTCAAAGAAGAAATCAGGTGAGATTAGAGGAGATTTAATCCCTGGATTACCAGAAGAATTAGCAATGGAGTGTTTGGTTAGAGTTCCGTTTGAGTTTCACTCTTCCATGAAATCCGTTTGCTGTTCATGGAGAAGCTTAATCTCCGATCGTTCCTTTAATCGGGAACGTAGAAGCTTTGGGAAAGCTGAATTTCTTCTCTGTTTTGTTCAACCTCCGACTTCTCCGTCTCCGGTTAATTCACCGATGATGGAAGGTGATGTGAATGAGAAGAAGAAAGAGGAAGAAGGCGAGTCTCAGACGCAGCAGCAGCAACAACAGCAACCGCGTGTGACTGGCACGCCACTTAACGGTTTGAGCGTTTATAACGCCACGCTGGACACGTGGCACCGCGTTGCGATTCCTGAACGGATTCCTTTGTTCTGTGAGTGCGTTGCGATTCAGGACGCTGGGAAAGTTTTGTTAATCGGCGGGTGGGATCCGGAGACGTTGCAGCCTGTGAGGGATGTGTTTGTTTTGGATTTCTTCGCCGGAGAAGGAAGCGGACGGAGGTGGAGGCGAGGGAAGCCGATGTCTGCGGCGAGATCGTTTTTCGCCTGCGCGGCTGTTGGTTCGACGAAGGTTTACGTCGCCGGAGGTCACGACGATCAGAAAAACGCTCTGCGGTCAGCGGAAGTGTACGATGTGGAGAAGGACGAATGGTCGATACTTCCTCCGATGGCGGAAGGAAGAGACGAGTGCCATGGATTCTCAACTGCGAAGGATTTTGGATTTTGCGTTTTGAGCGGTTACGGAACAGAGACGCAAGGCCAATTCCGATCTGACGCTGAGATTTACGATCCGATTACGAATTCCTGGTCTATAATTGAAAATGTCTGGCCGTTTCCAGATTTAAGTCCGAGAGGTCGCACCGCCGCGGCAGCTGAATCTACCGGAGGTTTCAGAGGTTGTAAGTTATGGTGCTTCGTCGACAGCGAGAGGCAGAGTCAGCCTCGTTGGGAAATTGAGGACGATTCGATGAAATGGAAGGTGGCTATGGAGACGATTCGGCTTCCGGTGACTACGATGACGTCTGTTTTTGCAGGAAGCTTGAGTGGCCAAGCGGTGGCAATGATTGGCGGTGGCGGAGAAGAAAGTGGGACTATGATGGTGAAGACCACGGCGGAGAAGAATGGCGGGAAATGGAGTCACGTCAACACTCCCTGTAGTTTTTCGAGTCTTCCCTTCTCGTATTCTTCAATCTTCGTCTAAGGATTCGAAGTTGAAAGAGTCTTACTTGCGTAAACGAAACGAGTTGGAAGAATCAATCAAGAATCTCTCTGTTTTAAAAGACTTTGACTTAAAGTCAACGTTAATATATATATATATATTTTTTGTCGGCAAGTCAACGAGAATACTGATTACAAAAATTAAACGAAAATGGGTGATAAGTGATTAACTAAGCTTGTTTTTATTTTTAAAATTATGATACAACATCAAATCTTAGTATCGATATGAAAAGAATGGTATTTTGATAACTGAACAAAGTGGCAATGAAGAAGAATGGCTAGTAATAAGACTTGTCAAAGTAATTGCCAGTCATCTTCATGTTCCTCACCAGATATCTCTTCTGTGCTGGTTTCTGCAATTCCATAGTCATTCGTTCTGTGGAATTGAGTCACAGTGAACAGAGGAGCGCCATTAGAGTCTCCAGCTAGCTTCGTTGCTCGGTTACAGAAATCATCAAAATCATCTGTTAAAAAGTAAATCATCAAAATCGTCTGTTAAAAAGTAGGAAAAGATAAATAGATACAAGTGAGTCAAGCAGTTCAAGACAAATTTTGAAGACAGCGGATGAGAGGAAAAAAAAACTAAACCCCACCAAACCAAATGGAAAATCAAACCAAACTTATAACAAATTGAACCAAAATCAAACCATACAATGTTTTTGTGTTTCAGTCCTTTGTAAAACCGATAAAACTGAAAATCAAAGTAATACCAAACTGTAAACCCGATTGCTCTACCCCTAGAAACCAGTAAATACCTTTGTCCCGGCAATAGAATCCAAGAGCTAGTGAGGGGTCGAGTGACTCCAGCGGAACATAACGGATGGTACTGCAGCAGAGTTAGTAGGAGAAATAAGAAGCATGAATCATGCCGACACAGAGAAAACTAAATGAGGCAAAGATGAATAAATCAACTCACTTGCAGTGGTATGACGACGTGTCAACATCTTGATTTTCTTTCTTGACTGTCACTACCTACCAACCAATAAGGCTCAATCAGTGAGACCGAAATATGATTTGGAGCACATGGACTTGATTTATATCAGTCCCCAAACCAATTAGACAATAGATGAATGGATGTGATGGAGACAATAGAAGGAAGATATGGACCACCTTAAATATCTCTAACTTCAAATAATGAGTGTTTTTTTATCCTCTTTTTTTGGAACTACAATAATTCCTGTATGATTCTAAAATAAGGAATTATAATGAGTGTTAAAGAAAACCTGTTGAACATCGTGCGGATCAAGGTAGAAACCTTTGTCTTCTTGAACTCCAACTATGTAAGTTGATGCACCTGGTTTTCCACCCAAAATGCCGAGGCTTTGAGGGAATGTGAAAGTAGCTATCAGAGATGGAATGTACCTGAAAACAAATTTAGCATCTAATTTTCAGAAAGATTACAATGATTGCAGCCAAATTCGATAATAAGTCATTCCTGCACATAAATTCCGCTACCATCATATCCTCTCCATAGTGTACATTTAGATTCATGTGTGTATGTAACTAAAGAGATCAAATTTTAGATGTCTAGTACATATCGCCTAGCAATGAATTTGGTAAAAGATTAAAATCACAAACCTTGGGTTCACTTTATCAAGTCCAAGAACCAGTGGGACCAAGAGAAGAATTGGCGTCCACTCAGTTTCTCCTTCTGAAAATTCCAAACAAGATTTGGTGACTTCTTCTATACAGAGAATTGGAGCTCCACCTCTTTCTCCATCTTCGCTCCCAGAAACGATATGAACAGCCATGGAAAATGAGTGGTGTTTAACATCAGTTTCTTCTCTTTTCTTCCGAGCCAATGATTCCCATGATCGACAAACAGCATATGGTCCTACCCATGACCCAGCAGCCAGGCCATAAGATTCCCCAACTAGTATAAGATTGTGAATCGAGAATGCCGAAGCCTCACAATCACCAAAAAGTTCTAAGATCTTTAAGTATTCCCCTTCAGGCGGCTGCATTTTCAAACCAAACAAGCTCATTGTAAAAGGCCTCGATTCATGATCAACCAAGTTGATGTTCCGAGTATTACATACTCAGTTACTATGATATAGACTGGATAACACAACTAACCTCAGAATCTTTTTTCCTCCAAGACCTTCCCAGCCTTTGGAATAGCAATGCCTGTTAAAGATATGGACAATAAGTTAAAAAATTTGAAGCCTCAAGCTAAAAGATAATAATAATTACTCACAAAAGCAGACCTGTGCGAATAGCATCTGGCCGCTTCGAAGCATGCATCCCCAGTTAACATCACTAGTATAAGTTGTGTCTCCAATAGGCTCAAAACCTGTATAATGACACAGTGAGTATTCTGTGAAAAGTTTTATGCTGGCTTGAGTTTGAAGTGAATATACAAACCTCTACGATACGTCATCAATATTAAGGATGAAAAATCTTGTTTGAATGCAGCCAAGACACGGCCAGCATCTGCTTCTTCCGAGGATTCACTTTCTGAGATTTTATAACAGACACCCAGGAGCCATATATCACTTGTACTGCTGGAGATACCAGTCCTACTCGACCCTAAAACACGCTCTTGAAATCTCCTGATTGCCCCACTAGCCATAGAAGCTGTTTCTAAAATTACTGTCCAACCATTATGTGTGGTGCAAACTGGCTTATGCTTGGAAGTTGAAGCCTCCCTATAAGGTTCCGAATCTGAAACTAGAGACGTTGGGGATTTATCACTTTTTTCATCTGCGCTTGATGAAGAACATTTGGAAGGAAGAAATCTATCACATATAGCCTTCATTACCTAGACATGAAGCACCAAATGCAACAAGTCTGTCTCGTAGAAGAAGAGAAACTACCTTTGTCTGCAATAAGAAGCAGAGATAAAAATGGATCAGGTTAACATTAAACAGAGTTTGCTCCAAGAATTACTTCTCAAAGTTAGCAAAATCACACACAGTTAAAACCACGAGCCAAACTGCAGTAAAAACAAGAATAAACCACAACAATCAGAAACAACCAAAGACTTCAAGAGGTTTATATCAGCCCAGAAATTTAATCCCTTAGTTTGATCTCGCTATTACAATATGTCCAAAATCTTTCTTTAGAGGATCTAATGAACTCATCAATTAAGATAAAGATAATCAAATTGAAAAAAATCCATAGCATTAATAAGAAATTCGAGACCAAATCATGCAAAATCTCAAGATCTCTGACGCAAATTCTCCTCACGGATCTACAGTACATCACAATTGATCAAATCAGTCAACTATAACTTTGCGTAACTCATTCCTCGTATTCAAGCATAAAGAATCAAAGGCAAAAGATTCCGAGCTCGATTAATCACTAAACAAACGCAGAGAGTTTAAAAGTCCAATCCAGGGAACAAAATTTTTCTTAACTTTGGAATTTCTAGCAGAATATAAAGACGGATCACCTGATTAAATCAATCGAATCGTTCAGGCTGACTAGATACGACGGAGATAAGACCTCCGGCGAAGAAGACGAGAACGGGAGTGCGAATTAAGTTTGAATAGCAAAAGATCGATTTCGTGTTACAAATAAGAAAACAACAAAAAAAAGTTTCGTGTTCTCTCTCTCTCCTCTGTTTTACGTAATTATCTTTAGCTTCGAATTTGGATGATTACCATTTATATTAAAAAACTAAAATAATTTAATAGTTCATTACCAATTTACCATAATCTCTGGGTTTGTTTGATATACACAATTGAAATCAATTAAATAAAGTTTTACGGAAAGGGCAATAATGTGAATGCCAATATAATCATCGTCGTAATTATTTTATTACCATAAAAATGCGTTTTCTTATGTATATACTTTGGCCCAGCCCAATAATCTAAAGCCCATCTTTGGGAAGAAGAAACTGAAATGACTTGTTTACCCTTTTAGGGCGATTTAAGCCTGTGTGCGCCACTGCGCAGAATTTCAAAATACTCAATTGGAACTGCCGCTCTTTTCTGCGTTGCGTCGTTTCATTCTCTGTTAATCGGAACGCCATTGATCCATCTTCTTCTTCTTCCTCAATCATACTGATTAGGTTATTAATTTTCAAAGTTTCAGGGATTCATCGCCATAGATAATCTTTGATTTTTTTCCTTGTTTTCTATTTCGCCGTAGGTGTTTGATTTTCACTCGAAATTTTCAAAGTTCAACATCTTGTAATCTGTATCAAATTCGAAGTTCTTACTATCAATTCGGTCTATTTCCATGACTTCCGGCAAGAAGGTACGCTCGATCAGAGTTTTCAGATTTTTTTCAATTATCTTTATGACGATAATTTATTGTAGTTTTCTCTGAATTTTTCTTAGGGTTTCGATCGGAATAACACCAGGAGATCTTTCAGAAAATTGTCTAAGCGAATTGGGGATTTGAAGAAATTTGAAAATTCAAATAGGATGAATAAGGGGAAGAAGCCGATCTTCATTAAGCGCAGTATCTTTTTTTATTGTTTCAGATTCAATTTTATTGTTTATACTTTCACAAATCTTCGTATTTCCTTTGTTTGTTTTCACATGATCATGTTTTTTAAAAGATATATACCTGAAGAAGAAATTCAAAAAGAAAGTTAAAGATCATGGAATATTCTGTTCTTGCTCTTTGGATCCTGGTTCTTCAACTCTCTGTGGCAGTGATTGCAGTTGTGGGTATGCACCAAATCTGTCTCTATCTTCAGTCTAAAGATTTGTCTCTGCATTGATTTTGATTGTTGATGTTGAAGTTTCTAGTACTTGTTGGTTTTTTTTCCTTGATGTTAACTATCATCACATTGCGTTTTATAGGATTCTACTCTCAAGCTGTTCATCTAGTTGTAAGTGCAAAAGTGAGTGCACCAACAAGCCATTCCAACAACGACATATCAAGAAGATGAAGTTAGTTCAGGTTGGTATATTTAGGGTACTACAAAGTTTGCTTATAAAGAATGCATTGTTTAGGCTAGTTGAATAAGTTGTTTCTTGTAGACAGAGAAATGTGGATATGGGATTGCTGCAGATGAAGATATCAAACCAGGAGAGTTTATCATTGAATATGTTGGGGAAGGTGATGTGATTGTTCGATTTCTGATATGTAGTAATTTACTATTGTCCCTTACTGAAATGCATTTTTATACTTTAGTTATTGATGAAAAGATTTGTGAAGAAAGGCATTTGAAGTTGAAGCGTCAGGTGGAGACAGATTTTTATGTGTGTCAGATACATTGGAATATGGTGATTGATGCTACTAACAAGGGAAATAAATCAAGATACATCAATCACAGCTGCAACCCCAATACAGAGATGCAGAAATGGTTTGTTATATCTCATCTGACTTATCTTCTATTCAACTACAGTTGAGAAAAGTTAACCTCTTCGTTTCCATTAGGATAATTGATGGAGAGACCAGAATCGGCATCTTTGCTATCCGTTTCATTAAAAAAGGCGAGCAGTTGACTTACGATTACCAGTAAGAACATTCCCTTGCATCATAAAAATACCTTAGCTTATGCATTACTGGATACCATTGACTATTATAAAGTACTTCATAATAGATGTTAACTAAAAAGTATTGCAGATTTGTTCAGTTTGGTCCAGATCAAAAATGCAACTGTGGTGCAGTATGTTGCAGAAACAAGCTAGGTGCACAATCTAGCAAAACTAAAAAGACACCCTCGGATGAAGCTGGGAAAGCAGTGGCATGTAAAGTGACTTGGAAAACGCCCAAGGTAAAGTTGAAATTGAAATCTATCTGAAAGTAAAGCTTACATGGAGATGGTTTGTTGAATAGTTTTGAGTTAATGTCTCATGGTTTTAGTTGTAACAATAGTAAGCAAACTTTGTGGTTACAGTTTTAGTCATCTATATAATCATCTTGTGAAACAGGAACTTATTTTTTCAAACATTTGGTTAGGTGAAGACTCGAGGTAGGCACGTTGCTCCTTAGTATCAAATATTTAGCTCTATTTTCGACAGGGTTCACAATTCAGAGGTAAGAGAAAGAAATTTGGATGCGCCAGGAAAATCTTGGAACAACCGTAGCCGTAACTGCATTGGTGTGGTGATCTGGTTAGCACGTCCCATGAATCAGAGGTAAAACTATCTTTCTTTTTCCTCAAGCTCAGAAGCATTTGCTCTGCTGACTAAGGTGCAGCTTTTGACTGTAGTATTTGACATTTCCAGGTGTTTTGGCATTATTACACAATATGATGAGTTTTCAAGAAAGCACTTGGTATTATCTTGACTTGAGCCCAACTCTGTTGTTCAACTTCTATATTACGAAATCTAAAAACGAAATGATGTTTTTACAGGTCATGTATGAGGATGGTGTTACAGAGATCATCGACATGTGCAGAGAAGTTTGGAAGATTGTAGCTGTTTGATATATTATTGGCTTCAAGCTATATTCTGATTTCATATCCCATCATTGGATTACACTTTGCATTGTGAAGAAACCGTTGTTAACCGGGGCTGTATGTGCTATATATAATAAACCAACTAAATAGATGTAGACTTTGTTGTTGTAGTTGTATTGTATTCTAATTCAAACCAGTACATACATATGTTGAATCTTTGGATCTATCATCTATGTAAGTGTTTTTGGATGTTGAACCGTGTTGTGTTATTCAAGTGACGAAAATCGAATACCCGGTTTATTACCTAAGGACTAGAACCAAACACCGGTTTGTTATGTCTGTAACTCCAGTTATTAAGCACGTGATCCACCACCAGGCTAGTGTTCGTTGTAGCAGTTTGATACCCAGCCGCCGCTGATCGACAGTGGATTGGCAATTCCGGTAGTAGGTGAAGTGGGGCCCTAGTTCACGTACCTACTTACTAATTTCCTTTTTAACTTTATAAGGTTGATTTTTTTTACATAGAAACATATGTTTGAATTTCTGTAAATGTGTTTATATTTCTGTAATATATATATATTTTTTACGAAAAGAGAAAAAAAAAACTATAGTTGAGAATAAGGAAATATATTGGCTTTGATAAATTATCATTAATAAAAGAATTCAAAACATATCTGTAAAATTAACAATATTGATAAATAATCCAAGTTTTACCAGTTACCACCAAAGTTGTTGGAACTCTTCATTTAGAGTTTAGTATAAAAGAGCGAGTAAACGAAACATTTAAGGCCTTCACCACTTCCTACATATCTAATTCTGAATCTAGATTTGGATCTCGAGTTCATCATCGAGCTCATTTCAATTCGAGAATGAAGGTCATTGATAAGATCAAATCGGTGACAGAGCAAGGCCAAACTGCCTTCTCCTTTGAGTTTTTCCCGCCGAAGACGGAGGATGGCGTCGAGAATCTCTTTGAACGGATGGATCGGTTGGTCTCTTATGGACCTACCTTCTGCGATATCACTTGGGGTGCTGGAGGATCCACCGCTGATCTCACGCTTGAGATCGCTTCTAGGATGCAGAATGTGATCTGCGTTGAGACTATGATGCATCTCACTTGTACCAATATGCCGATTGAGAAGATTGACCATGCGCTTGAGACGATTAGATCTAATGGAATTCAGAATGTGCTTGCTCTTAGAGGAGATCCGCCTCATGGACAGGATAAGTTTGTTCAGGTTGAAGGAGGTTTTGCTTGTGCGTTGGATCTGGTGAATCACATGCGAAGCAAGTATGGTGATTACTTTGGAATCACTGTTGCTGGTTATCCTGGTATTAAAATTGCTCATTTTTCAAAATTTCATTGTTGGTTTTGTTAATGTCTTGTGTTAGTGTTCTGATTTGAATCTGTGATTGGATTTTGTGTGTTTTGAATCAGAGGCTCATCCTGATGTTATTGAAGCTGATGGACTTGCTACTCCTGAATCTTATCAGAGTGATCTTGCTTACCTGAAGAAAAAGGTTCAGATTTTGTGCCATGGCTTTGCATTTTGTGTGTTGAATTGTTTAGTCGTCTTGATCTGATGGATTTAGTGTGTTGAATTGTTTAGTCGTCTTGATCTGATGTATTTAGTGTGTTGTGGCTCATGGAACAGGTTGATGCTGGAGCAGATTTGATTGTAACTCAGCTTTTCTATGATACTGATATCTTCCTCAAATTTGTGAATGACTGTCGGCAAATCGGGATTAATTGTCCCATTGTTCCTGGAATTATGCCCATTTCCAATTACAAGGGGTTCTTGCGTATGGCTGGTTTCTGCAAGACCAAGGTATGTTGTCTTTGTGCTTAAATGCGTAATAAAGGATTGAGTTTACTGCCTCTATTTGGTTGCTTATTCATCATATAGGATTATGCTGATATATTTAGACCCTTGGTGATGATGCCTTGCGGCTAATGTTTTCGGATATTATTCTCTTCTTTGATTAATGTTCCACTCATGCTGTTATTGCTATAGATACCTGCTGAGCTCACTGCTGCCTTAGAGCCTATTAAGGATAATGACGAAGCTGTGAAAGCCTATGGTATTCACTTTGCAACTGAAATGTGCAAAAAGATTTTGGCCCATGGAATCACTACCCTTCATCTCTACACATTGAATGTGGACAAATCAGCAATTGGGATATTAATGGTTTTTCCTCATTTCCTTCAACATTTTTTTTTTCCTAGTATAATTTAACACACAACATTGTGGACATGGGAGAACCTAACAATGTTACTGAAATTGCAGAACCTTGGTCTGATTGATGAGTCAAAGATTTCTCGTTCTCTACCTTGGAGACGCCCTGCAAATGTTTTCCGTATTAAGGAAGATGTTCGCCCGATTTTCTGGTAACTTGCATTTTGTTTCTCTTACTCTGATTTTTGTCTCAGATCTTTAACTTCTATTATTTGCGGAGGTAATAATACCATTGGTTTCTTCTAAATCATTGCAGGGCAAACCGTCCAAAGAGCTACATTTCTAGAACAAAGGGCTGGAATGACTTCCCACATGGACGATGGGGTGATTCACGCAGTGCATCATATAGTACACTTTCGGATTATCAGGTACCACTTATTTCATCAGTTTTCTGAGAGTCTATTATAGATTTGATAAATTGAATTCTAAAGGGCTTATATTAGCAGTTCTTCATTTCTTGCTTAAGTTTGCTTGCGATCTTCTTCTGTGTCATTCATTGCCAATGAGTAGTGCTAATCTAAATGCATATGTTGGTATAGTTCATGCGCCCAAAAGCACGTGACAAGAAGCTTCACTCAGAATGGGTTGTCCCATTGAAAAGCATTGAAGATGTTCAAGAGGTAGTTTTTCCTTTATTAAAACTCATACAAATTGTTTCAGTCTCTTTTCCCTCATACTCACTTGCACATTTTCTTGTTACAACTTTCACAAATCAGAAATTCAAAGAGCTTTGCGTTGGAAATCTGAAAAGCAGTCCATGGTCTGAATTAGATGGACTCCAGCCAGAGACAAAGATCATAAACGAGCAACTCGGAAAAATCAACTCCAATGGCTACCTGACCATCAATAGCCAACCATCAGTCAATGCAGCCAAATCTGATTCCCCAGCTATTGGTAATGAAATCCATATCTTTGATCACATAATCATTAACGTCTCTAAGCAGTATATTCCTATTTGACTCAGGATTCATCTATCTTTTCTTGAAAACCTCTTAAAACCCTCTATAGCATATCTAATTAGCTTATAAAAAATGTTAAATTGCAATTGAATCTTTGCAGGATGGGGTGGTGCTGGTGGCTACGTCTACCAGAAAGCTTATCTAGAGTTCTTCTGTTCAAAGGATAAGTTAGACACTCTTGTGGAGAAATCCAAAGCTTTTCCATCTATCACCTACATGGCCGTGAACAAAGCAGAGAATTGGGTATCAAGCATCAGTGAATCTGATGTGAATGCAGTTACCTGGGGAGCCTTCCCAGCTAAGGAGATTGTTCAACCGACAATCGTGGATCCAGCCAGTTTCAAAGTCTGGAAAGACGAAGCATTTGAGATTTGGTCAAGAAGCTGGGCTAACTTGTACCCTGAAGATGACCCTTCTAGGAAACTGCTCGAGGAGGTAAAGAATCTTCTTCTTCACTTTCATTCTCTTCTTTTTAGAGACCAGATTGGGTTAGCTGTAATGATAATGGGATACAATGGAATGTGCAGGTGAAGAACAGCTACTATTTGGTAAGCTTAGTGGATAACGATTACATCAGTGGTGATATATTCTCTGTCTTTGCTTGATCTCCTGAGGAAACCAACCAATGGTGAAGAAGAGGAAACATTCGGTATCACAATTTGTTTTTGTACCTTCTAAAGATATTATTATTCGTGGTTCGTAATAACCTTATTGATGAATCAGCAGAAACATCAGTTTGATTGCAATGAAAAAAAGCCGACTAGGCAGTTTGTTCTTTCTCTCTAGTGTCAAAACAACATCTTAAATAGCATACAATAAAATCAAGAAATGTTGGCATTTTTTAAAGATTTGGAAGTAACAAGACCAGAAGATGTTCGCATCAAATACTCCTTAAGCATCGAAACACCAGAGGCATCAGTCTTCAAAAGCGGTTGCACCGAATCCCATATCTTCTTCTTCTGAACCTGCAACAGCAACAAAAACACAACTTGAAAATGTCTATTACTGAAATGAATATAGACTTTGCAAAGGCAAAGAGACCTTATTAGGAGGTGCAGGTTCAGGAAGCTGCTCGAGATCGTCTTCATTACCAAACCATACTCTGTCTCCAGGAACAGACCCTTGTGGAGGAACAAGAAGCTCAACATTCTCATGAGCTGCGTCTGATGCAGCTAAAAGCATACCACATGACTTAACTCCTCTCATGTTTCTCGGCTTTAGATTAGTCAACACCACAACTGATGCACCCTGCACAGACCCAAAGTCTCGAAAATGACTCATTTCTCAATCTAATGGTGGAAAATTCCAAACATTTCTCACACAAGTCGATTTTTGTTTTGTTTTGGTAAGATAAAGCTGACCTGAAGGAGATCGAGAGGAACGTATTTGACGAGACCACTACAGATGATTCTGGGCTCAGCTTCACCGATATCGACTTCTTCCACATACAGAGAATCAGCTTCCTCGTGTTGCCAAGCTTTCACAACTCTTCCTACTTTTATGTCTAACAGATTCGCAGTCTCCTTCACATTGTCTTCTTCCTCCTGAGATTCACTCTTCTTCTCCGATTCTTCCGCTGAAACTGTCGTGCCAGCATCGGGAGCCACCGTGCAGAAAGTAGCAATCCGAGGCCAAGAGCTCCGATGACGCTGGTGTTGGTTATAAACGGCGGAGACTCGAATAGATGAGGAGATTGCCGCTATCTTCTTCGATGAAGAGGAGAAATAACGAGGGACTTCGCGACGGAGAGGAAGCGATGAGATTTGAACAGCGAGTACTCCAACCTTCACTTTCAGCCCACCGGAAAAAACCGCTATCGACGCCGCCATATGGATTTAGCTAAGATCTCTGTTCACTGATGTCTCTTCTTAAACCATCTGCATCTTTATATATAAAGAATGTTGTTTGTTTCTCGCTTTATAATTTGACTGTGAAAATTAAGCAATTTAAAGGATTTTCCAAAGCAACAAATACGAATCAATTTTCTCAACCTCTCCAATGGAAAATGCTGGAAATTACTAGTAAGATTTTGATGGGCAAATTCATGTTAACACAAACGACAAAAGAAACAAGTAGAAGTGTACAATCTCAAATAACAGTATTATGAGATTAAAGTAAACAGAACAAAAACAGAGGAACTGAATCAGTAATCGTCTCCCTTGGAAAGGACTTCTTTGCAAGTAGGTCGCAGTAAAATCGTGTGCTCAAACTGTGATACATAGCTTCCCTTCACATCACACAGAGGAGGGTACGGCTGAAATAAAAAAACAGAAAAATGTTTAAGCTTTTAGACACCTCAAGATCGATTCAAGCAAAAATGAATCATCATCAAATCTTACCTGAACAATGCCAGAGTCACACAGATTCTTTAAAGCCATTAAGTATTTGGTTTCACCAATGCGGTCCAAATAGCGTCTGCAGAAGGCAAGTGTGGAGAAATTCTTGTTAATGGTGGCAAGGAGTTGTTTTGCTCTAGGCAACCTCAAGGGGACATGTCCAGCGTCAAAGTTCTTCATGTAATGGCTACATTCTAAGTCTTCTCTTACATATCCTTTCCCTGCAATACAACACAAACCGAGGATCAAACATTCGTGAATTCATAAAGATACAGTGACTTTTATTTTAATAGCATTGACTCTCCAAAACTTCTTTACCGGTTGATCCGAATGTTTCTATGGCATAAAATTCGCCTTCTTCCATCTTTGTCTGCTCGCCTCCTTTAACGATAGGAACTGATTTCCCAGCGTGTATCTGATAGGGTCCAATGCTATGCCCATTCAAGTTGCGGATACTTTTAACTGCCATAAGGACATAAACATGTTGAGGTTTTTTATTACATCAACATCAAAATGTGGCATTGATGTAATAGCGGTTAACTAGATGATGTGACATTGAGTATCAATAGTACCTTGGAAGACCTTTCCATTGATTTCAACCTCATAAGACTCCATCACCTCCTGAATTGCAGCACCAATATCACAGAGACGGACATCGATCCCAGCTTCCTGAACCAGCCAAAATAACCCACCAAGGAGGTTAAGACATAAGAGATAACTAAATGGTTCCTAAGCCTAAATGAAATCCACTGTAGACAAGGACGAAAGAGAAGAAAAGAATCAAAAGAATGAAGACAACATAAATTAACCAAGCTGAATAAAACAAAGTACTACAACATTGCTTTATCCTACTAAGCAATGTATATTAGCAAAAAGAATATGCACCTTGATACCGGTATATGTAGCTTCACGAGAGGCTGCTAAGAGAGGATCAAACATTGGGTTGAACGCAACTGTAAACGCACAGTCAATAATATGCCCTGCAACAGAAGAAATGCTCATTTTTATCTGACATTTGTAAAGAGGAAAAACAAAAAAAAAACAAGATTTGCCACATACCATCAATATGTGTTCCAAAATCCAATTTCATAACATCGTCATCCTGAAGTACAGTCTTATCTCCAGAGTTTGGTGTCCAATGAGCAGCCACCCTGAAAGTTAAAAAGTCAATAGAGAAACATAACCAAAGAAGAAGAACATAAAATTATTGATAGAAATAAAGGGTAGAAGGTAAATGTTATAACCAACCAATTCAAAGAGCATCCTGTAGGGAATGCAATACCAGCTTGAAGACCATTCTCAGATATTAACTTACGAACAGTATTCTCCAAGGTCTCACATATATCAGTCATTAACATTCCAGGCTTCACTATGCTTCTGACATAGTTACGAACCTGAAAAATATGGCAAAAACAATCTCTCATTATATATTGGCTACAAAGAAAGACGCCAGAAAAACTGTAGTCTGTGGTCATTTAGTGGAAAAAAAAGTGAACCTGGCGATGAACTTCTGCAGCTTGGCGAACAGAGTTATATAATGGCTGTTCAGAACGCTCAGCCTCTCTCTTCTCTTCAGAAGTTGTTCTCCATAAATTACTACATTTACAGAAATCAAGCACCAAGATCTTAAAATGTGGCACAAACAGTGTGATAAAGGTAAAAACGACGAGTCTTGAATTAAAACAGTGTGACTAAAAATCCAATAGATTCAAGAGAAGAAACACAAAAGTAGTATGGAGTCTTCCAAAAAGTCAATGCCTATCGCATACTATAACATATGGAAGATTTTGCACCTAAAAGAGGGGTGTATGAAACTTACTCATCCTTATATTGTTGGATTTCACCTTCAGGAAACTCTCCAGATGGAAAAAGCTCAACGACAGGGATCGAAGGTGGATTAGTCTGTTGAGGCAGTTCCTTCTTCTTCCTGAAATATAATCAAAACTCTCATTAAAGCAAACACCAAAAGTTACACCAAAACTATCATTAGACAAATACAAAAACATCTCTTACTTGCTTTTATTTTTCTTCTTCTTCTTCTTCGTTGAAGCCTCAGCTTTAAAAAAAAAAACATAACAAAAATATTAATAAACAAATTTAAAACAAAGGATCGAATCAACAACTTTCAAATCCCAAGAACCAAACTCAGATACAAAGCTAAGTAATCGTATATTACTAATCTAACATTCAAAAAATCCAAATTTCCACCATCTACTAATCAATAACACACAACGATACGCAAAAGGATCAATTTTTTTCACTTAGAGATGAAAACACAAAACCATGTGATTAATCAGAACACCAAAAAAAATATAAAAGTATTCACCTTTGCTTCCCTCGTCTTCATCGTTCTCCTCTTTTCCATCTTCTGAAATCTCAAGCTTCTTAGAAAGCTCAGATTCCAATTGTTCCTGTTTTTCATTAGAGGATTCAGCGCCGCCATTCTCCAGCAGAGGAGGAGCTACAACAACATCAGGGCTTTCGCTCGCCATCTCAATCGATTCTCACCTTAATAAAAAAAACACTAACCAAAGACAAAACAAAAAATTCGATGAAAAGCTTTGCGCACGAACAAGACTAAACCACTCTTTCTCTTTTGTTACCCCCTTTACTCTCTCTCACCTCAGATACTTTTTTCGCGAAAATACGGAAAACCCTTGAAATGTTTGAGAATTTACACAATTAGGTAGATAAACTATTTTATTTATATAAAAACCCCTCATTATCAATTTACAGTTCATCTTCTTATTAGGCCTTACCGACATTTATATATGGTCTGGGCTTGGTTATCTAGTTGCTAATTAATTTTTATATAATTATTTTCGAAAGCAAAATTTTAATCTGCCGTTACAGAGACAAGATAATTCAGAATTGTCGAGATTTTCACCAAAGCCAACGGCTCATTTTCTGAAGAAAATAAAAAACCGTAACGCATCTTCTCCTTCTTCTTCTTTCTCTTTAATTTTTCGTATAACTTCGAAAATCCGATTTGAATCTAAGAAGACGGTGAAGAATCTCGTTCCACTGATCGGAAGTTTCCGGCGATTTTGAAGAAATTCGAAAAGTTATGGAGACGAAAACCGGCGGATCTAAACAAAATCAGCCATCAACACCAGCAATATCCGCGGCAAAGCCGGCTCCTCCGCCTTCTACGCGACGGCCAAGGGTTAGAGAAGTAAGCTCAAGGTTCATGTCACCGGTTTCTTCATCTTCTTCTTCCTCTTCCTCCGCCGGCGATCTCCACTTTTTAACTTCGAACTCACCTAAGCACCACCATCTTCAACAACACCACCAGATTCAATGCTCTGTTTCAGCTCAGAGGCATAGACGTCAGTTAAAATTGGTGGACGGAGACGAGAATCGGTCATCAGAGACGGCGGCGCGTAGCCTAGAGTCGCCATTTACTCTCTCGCAAAACGGAAAAATCTCAAAACAAAATCAATTGAAGCCGCTAAAGGAGAATTCGCACCGGCTAGATACACCTACGCCGATTGTTCCGCCGCCGTCTAGATCAAGGCTAAGCCAACACCGATTGCTAACCGCCTCCGCTGCAACGAGACTTGTCCAATTAAGCGGCATATCGGCCTTTAATCCAGCCCGTGTCGTAGATTTGTTCTGGGCTTTCGTTGGGCCGCGTATATGACTTTGTTCCTTTTTCAATACGGAACCTAACGATATTTATTTCATAATTGTCACGCACACAAAACAAAACCAAAAGAAAAACAAGACGAAACCCTAATTAATATCTATTGCATTGTTTACTGATCAAACTTGGGAGAATGACAAGGATGTGCGATCTTCCACCAGAATTAGTAGTTATGATATTCACCAAGATTCCCATAACATCAATAAGAAGCGTGCGATCCACTTGCAGATTGTGGAAAGTTTTAACCAAAGATTGTGTTTTGGGTAAAGGAGCGGCTAGGCAGCAGTTTTTGGGGTTCATGACGATGGATTCTAAGGTTTGTTCATTAAGATTTCATCTCTGCCGCAAGAACAACGGCAAAGAAGACGAAGACTTGCTTGATCTATCTCTAAACCAAGTAGATTTACTTAATCAAGTCGACATATCTAAAGTATTTCACTGCGAGGGCTTATTGTTATGCGTAGCCAAAGACACCTCAAGGCTCATGGTGTGGAACCCTTATTTGGGTCAAACAAGGTGGATCGTACCCCCCATAACAAATTTCTACATATCAAACATGTATGTTTTAGGATACGACATCAACCATAACCACAAAATACTCAGCTTGGTGGATCATTATATCTCCATTCCAAAGAAGAAGGATATTTTCTTGGACGAAATCTACGACTTTAGCTCTGATTCATGGAGGGTTCTAGACGTTACTCGCAACTGGCCAAAAGACTCTTATCAACGCAGTGTGTCTTTGAAGGGAAGTTGTTACTTTTTTTCTCATAAAGATTTCTTAGTTTGCTTTGATTTTACAAGAGAGAGATTTGGACTGCCTCTGATTCTTCCGTTTCGCTCTAAGTACAATGAGACTGTGACCCTCTCATGTGTTAAAGAAGAGCAGCTCGCGGTGCTATATCAACAGAGAGAATTCTTCTGACAACATATTACATATTTGGATCACGACTAAGATCGAACCCAACACTCTTTCTTGGAGCAAGTTTTTGAGAGTGGAAATGGGACCATTTCCACTCTCTGGTGTTCGGTTTAAAAATGTAGCTGGGAGCTTCCTTGTTGACGAGCAAGAGAAAGTCGTTGTGCTTTTCGATCTTGAGGGAGATCTAACAACCAAGACTGCCCGGTACCATAAAGCTTATATCATAGGAGAAGATGGATACTTTAAATCTGTTAGTATCGGAGAAGCTAAACTCGAGGAACCTTGTCCCATATCTGGGCAGATTCGTCTTTATTGTCCCTCGCTTATGTGCTCTTCTTCTTATCTTCCGAGTTTGGTGCAACTCAACCAACCTCGGAATGAAAGAGATGATTAGATTTGTTTCTTGCAAAAAAAAAAATTAATAATAATTTGTTTCTTGCGTTTTTCTGCAAAAAACTCCCTCTAGACTCTAGTGTTTCTCTTTTAACATAGAGGATTTCGGTTTTTTTTTTCATGTTTCTTCTACTTTTTTTTAGTTGCTCTTTATCATTTGTTCAATTTTAAAAAAATAAAACAGATAAGATCAATTAGCATAAATGAATGTGTTTTTCATGTTTCCTTCCGGAGATGAGTACGTTCCTTGTTTGTTTCTTGAATTGTTGACTGAGTTTGTTTCTTGAATTATTGACTGACTGCTAGTCAATTATCATTTTCGTTTTGGTCTTCAAGCTAGATTATTGTCAAGCAAAATATAGCCTTTAGATTTCAATGCAACAAGAGGAAAAAAACAGAGCACGAAAATGAAAGTACACTCACTTCCACAAAACCTCGACCACTTGCGATAGGCATCTCACAAGAAAAATTGACAAAATCAATCTCATTGTTCTCTTTAAGCTCATCCCTCTCCTCCATCACTCCTTGTGTTGCTTCCTGAACCAAGTATGTTCCTTCTACAGCACAAAGTAACCTGTAGAAATGGCGATTAGCATCCGAGGAAAAGATAGGGAATGTCAAGCTTCGAAGAGTATATATATATATATACCTTGTGCCAGGTCGACAGAGATTGATCCCTTTTACTGTAAATTGAGCTTTCCTTATTACAGCGAGTGGTCTAACAGTAATGATTTGGCTATAATAATCACTTCTTGGTGGTAAAGATGTGTCAAGAACAACCTGACCTATAGCTCGAAATAAAAAGAATACTCAGATCTCAGGAAAACATATGGACACAGTAACATAAGTCCAAATAATCTCAAAACTAACCATTAAACGCAAATGCTAGTTGGTTTTGCACTCTAAGATAAATCCACCCATCTGTCCACAGAGGATCATCCGAGAGATCTAGAAGCCTCCTCAAGCTGAAATTCAGATCACAACAAAGCTGCCAGGAAAAAAGAAACAAAGCGAGTTCACGAAACAGATGATGGTTAAGGAAGAATAGGAAAGAGGTGACAAAGTGATTCTTACTTCTTCCCAAGAAGCTTCATCTTGACGAAGATAAATGGTCAAAACGATGCAACCCGGCCTAATGTAGCTCTCCATGTCAGTTGGAGTGTGCGTTAACCAGTTAAGAATCTGAAAATTCAAATATTAACACATCAATGTTAGTGTCACTTCCCAAATCTACACAGTGATGCAACAAACTGCAGAAACTACATACCTGTCCTCGTAAGGCAACTGGAAAATCATTCAGCACTTTCCCAAATAGTTTGAGCACAATCCGATCTGTACGGCTCTGAGTATGTAAACAACACAAAACAAGAAATGTTACAGTGAATTTATCAGCGACCAAAAATGAATTAATAGGTAAAAGGTGAGATTTTTACCTGAGCATCTCCATTGGAACTTGAAGGTGATTGGTCAGAAGCTGAATCTGAATTCCTACTAGTCTGAGGTGGACTAGACTGAAGTGAGTCTTGATGATAATCAAGAGAACTGGTTGCTGGATTGGTAAGAGGAGGCGATGATCTCTCTATATCTGTAGCATCATCTGAGTCTATGTAAATATCATTCAAATCAAAACCATTCATTTTGACATTTACTGAATGATGCTTTATATCCTCTCGAGGGGCTTGTTCAATCGAAACCAAAGCCGATGAGTTTCCAATATTTTGAGAAGCCTGGAGGAGTCCTCCTCCACCCTGCAGAAGCCCAACTAAGTTCTTCCCTATATGTTCACTAGCTTGGCTTACAAGGCTCTTTAGAAGATGAGATATCAGATCTTGATCACCCGTTTGGTCTGATTGATTCGCTGCAAACCGAACACATAACTGAATTTGAGCGCTTTTTCAAGACTGAAAGTTTGGATTTCCAAATGAATAACTTACAATGCATATTGGAGAGTATCTTCAAGAGACTAATCAACAAATAATTGCATGTTTGATCATCACTCAAAGGATTCCCATTGCCTACAGTATGATTTGGTTTCCTCCTACGCTTATTATGTCCAGCCAAACGTCTACGACAACTTCTCTTTCCTTCATCAAACTCTTCAAGCACATGAAACCTGCAGACAATTATGTCCAGACATAAGAACCAATAGCTCTCAACAAAAACTAAAGTTGATTCCTTTTTCTAAAAAACCTTACCTACTACATTGCTGACAAAACCGTTGCATAATTCCTCCAACAAGTGCACTAGTAGCTTTAGAATGCATCTCACAAACCTTATGACGTCTATGATAATCCTTCACTTTGCTTAAATCAGCTCTACAATTCTCTACTTGACAACAAATCGCCCGACTCGGTATCCCTCCTCCAAATTTCGTATTTTTCACACTAGTGTTTTCACCATTCTCACCACCAAGCTTCAAAGTAAGCCTACCATCATCATGATCCCTCAAGTTATCTCCTTCCATTGCTACCACAGTAACAGCTCTTCTTTTCTTCTTCTTCTTCTCCATGAATTCAACATTTCCACCATCAGAGCATGAAGAAGAGCTGTTGGATGACCCGTGATTCAACTGTGTAGCCACGAACAGATCACCATCCCATTTCCAATCATTCAAATCCCACTCTACACTCCTTTTACCACTAAACCCATATAAACTGTGACCTTCTTCACCTTCAATTCTAGCTTCCATCACAACCCCCAATTTCAAACGCAAAGAAGAGAATATAATTGGTGAAATCAAAATCAAACCAAGTTCATATCTTATAGATCGGAGCTCAAAGAGACTCAGACACGTGCCTTTGTCCAAACACCTAAGGGTACAAAAAATCAAGTTCCTTTCTCCATCGAACGGAACCTAATTCCTCTTTTTTAAATGAATCCAATCAGATAAAACTGACATATAACTAACCAAAAAATACAGCTGGCAACACCTGGAATCAGACGAAGAACGGTCACCGGAGATAAAAATCCAGCCGTAGCCTTTAACGGCAACGGAAGATGAAGTGACGGAGCTACTGATTATGATGACGGAGAAGAAGAAGGTTTTGTAGCGTGAGGGATATGGTTTTACGGCTATGGTAAAAGCATCTTTATTTCGAGAGAGAAGAAGAAAGAGAGAAACCATGTTTTTAGAAGAAGAAATGGTGGGGACCACTTTTCCCATACTTCGTGTTCGTGTCTCACTCAATTTCACCATTTGAAAAAAAAAACAATTAGAAAAAATATAAAAAAGCATTTCTAAGACTTCTTTTTCCAACTCTAGGCACTATAGGTAGTAGTAACCTAGGTTGCACGGAATCTTCTTGAAAGCTGCGATTCGCGATTCGGAAGTGGAGGTGAAGCGAAATCACTTCGGAAACGTCTGAAATCGTCTCGGAAGCACAATTCTCAAAAAGTGGTGTTTGAAAGCGGCGGAGAAGCGAACGATTCCGAATTGGAAGCGTGCACGAATTGATCGGAAGCGTAAAATAAGAAAAAAAAAATTTTATATATTATTTGATTTTAAAACATTTTAATATGATATGATTTTATGATTTTAAAATATTTGTTGTTAAAACATTTTATTTTAATATAATTTTATGTTTTATTATATATATAATATATTATATGTATATATACGCTTCTAACACGTATCTGCTTCCTAATTTTTTTTAAAAATTCGCTTTCTTGCTTCCGAACGTTTTCGATTCCGCATATCCACTTCCGATTTTATGCAACGTAGATAGTAACTATTTACCCAATCTTCGGAGGCTAAAAAAAAAGTGTCGGAACCTAGGTAGTAACTATTTACCCGGAGGCTAAAAAAAGGTGTCGGTGTGTGAAATCTGTTTGACTTTTTGACTGAAGAAAATAAAAAGGATTGTGTGGGACCCGACTAGGTCAACCTTCGTTTCTTTTTGACTGAAGATAATAAAAGGATTGTGTTGGGCTTTTTTTTATCTTGGTCCATTTCTTTGATCCACTTAAGTAACTGCAAATACTGTACTGTACTTCTTTTAGTTTTTGTTTATTACAGTGAAAGTATTAATATTATCATACCAAACAAACCCATCTTCTTTTGCCGTCAAAAAACAAAAACAAAAAGAAACCCATCTTCTTCTTTCTATTAACATGATCAAAAGTATTTCTACTGTAGGTAGTTGAATTAATCTAGAAAAATCATGAATTTGTATCCCTCGGAAAGTATTTAGAATCTATAGAATTTGATAAATGAATGACTAATAAATAAGCAAATATATATATATATATATAATGTGAAAAGATAAAAGCTTGAGGATACCAAAACAAAGAAAAAGGATTCCATAACAGATTCATCGTGAGACCTAGTACGAAACTCCTAAAACAAGAAAGCTGACAAACACAAAATTATTCAACGTAGAATCATGTATTCCACTTTAAAGAAGCAAATAGATTTATGGCAAAACAAATAGGCTCGTGCTAAAGCAATGTGACATGACGCAAGTTCTGAGTTTTAATGTTACACAGAATAAATTGTCTAAAGCTAGATGAAATATTTGAGTTCAATTTTGCACTTGGATGATACTGAAACTCCGAGAAGCGTCTTTACATCTCCAAAGATTTGCTCTACGATGGCATCATCAACCACAACACTATACTCAACCTCCACTTGCACCAGTTCAAGGCATTCTGATTTCCCAAGAAAACTCTTCAAGTGTTCAAGTGTATTAGTTGTTGTGCCTACAAAATATTTGCAGTTGTTGCATCTTGTATTATTCTGATTTCCCAAGAAAACTCTTCAAGTGTTCCCACTCTTTAGCAGTTCCTCCATAACGTAGAACATGCAACATATATTATAATGGAAAACATAATTAATTAGTATATTTTTTAGGTATCCAAAAAATTATTGTATTTTGTGAAAATAAATAAATACATAATTAGTGTATTTTTATAGTATTTTCTCTTTCTTCTTTTTTTATTCAAACTTTTGTTGGAATGTCAGTTTCTTCCTTACAAAGTTCACTACCGTGCCTCAGCAAAATGGAAGGTTATAAAAGATGAGTAATATTTAAATCGTATACAAAATTATAATAATCCTGTACCAACCCTTCGATGAAATAATTGCACGAAGGATGGTGAACTATACATGTTGCTGCGACTTAATTAAGGGGAAAGTATCCTATATTTGGAGACTTGATAAGCTCTTGACATTCTAATTAGTATAAGAAAAACGATCCTATGTGATTTCAAACGTTTAGGATCGTTTTCTTATTGCTTCAAAAGTATTATTCCACAGGATACTCGTCATTTTGTCATTCCACTATAAAAATATTTTCTTAGTGACTAAAGCCAATCCACCAACTCTTATGTGAGCCAAAACAAGACAAAACACACAAGGGTTTTATTAGATATAATGTCATTGACTTCTTTGAGTCAATGCTACAACCTCTCCCCACGTTAATGTACTATTCAATTGACGTGTGGAGATGTTTTTGCATTAAGACAAAGAAATAGTTGTCACATGTGGAACACAAACAAGCCTATATAAAATGGGATCTTTTGGAAGATTGTGGGATTATTTAATTATATGGATCCTTATATCTAGAGTTGTTCTTCAATGAGAGAGGTAAAGAACAGAAAAAGAGAGAGAGAGGTTAAGCAATGGAGAAAATGGAAGCGAAGAGAAGGATAGTACGTGTTAGTTCCAATGGCAGCACAAGGGCATGTAACTCCTATGATGCTCCTTGGGAAAGCCCTAAACTTAAAGGGCTTCTCAATTACAGTTGTTCAGAGACAGTTCAGTCGAGTAAACTCTTCTTCTCAACGTTTCCCTGGTTTTCAATTTGTTACCATACCAGAGAGCTTACCAGAGTCTGAACTGGAGAGACTTGGGATATTCAAGTTTACGCTGAAGCTCAACAAAACAAGTGAGGCAAGCTTCAAGGACTGCGTAAGTCATCTGTTGCGGCAGCAAGGCAATGATATAGCATGTATCATCTACGACGAGTTCATGTACTTCTGTGGAGCTGCAACTAAGGAGTTCAAGCTTCCCAGTATCATCTTGTGCACTCAAAGTGCTTTAAATCACGCTTCACGCTGTGTTTTTAGCAAACTCAATGCCGAGAAGTTTTTGGTGGACATGAAAGGTGCGTACAACTATACCTTAATAACCCAACTTGAAACCAATGGTTTTCACTTAAGACAATTTTTCTTTTAAATTTTCAGTTCCTGAAGTACAAGACAAGGTGGTGGAAAACTTGCATCCTTTAAGATACAAAAATCTACTACCTTCAGGATATGAGCCATTAGAGCCAGTTTTAGAGTTACGTCGGGAAGTAATCAACAAAAGAACAGCTTCTGCTATCATCTTTAACACGACAAGGTGTCTAGAGAGCTCGTCTTTGTCATGGTTGCAGCAAGAACTCGAAATTCCAGTGTACCCATTAGGCCCTCTTCACGTTACAGCTTCAGTGCCGGGATCTACTTAAGTGGAAGAAGACATGAGCTGCATTGAATGGCTGAACAAGAAGAAACCGAGGTCAGTCATATACGTAAGCGTGGGAACATTAGCTCAAATGGAAGCCAAAGAATTGTTGGAGATGGCTTGGGGGTTGTGTAATAGCAACCAACCTTTTTTGTGTGTCATCCGACCGGGTTCCATCCTTGGCCTCAACGGGATTGAGTCATTGCCAGAGGAAGTCAGTAGGATGGTGTCAGAAAGAGGATACATTGTGAAACGGGCACCACAGATAGAAGTACTTGGACATCCTGCAGTGGGAGGCTTCTGGAGCCACTGTGGATGGAACTCAACACTTGAGAGCATTGTGGTAGGAGTTCCAATGATTTGTAGGCCTTTTCACGGCGAGCAAAACTTAAATGCAATATATATAGAAAGTGTTTGGAGTGTAGCTATAGGGGTTCAGCTTGAAGGTGAAGTGGAAAGAGGATCAGTTGAGAGAGCTGTGAAGAGAATGCTTGTGGATGAAGAAGGCAAAGAAATGAGGGAGAGAGCCCTTGTTTTAGAAGAGAAGCTTAAAGCCTCTGTTGGAAAAGGAGGATCCTCATACAACGCATTGGATGAGCTTGTCAAGCACTTGAAGGCAGAGTGAAGATGTTGAACTCCATGTATTATTAGAGATTATTGAATTGTCTAGATCAAGCTTGATCTTGCAAAATTTACAAAGCACATGCATGGCTTATTTTTTTTAGTTCAAATAAAAAGAGTACAATATTTCTCTTCGTAGTTTGCTAAATATAGAATAGTTACCCAAAATTACCATTGGCCATATACAATTTTTCTGTTTGGTCTCTGACATGAAGCCAAAGACGACAAGAGGAGGGCCAAGAAGATGGAAGCTTCTTCTGTCTTTGGTAACTCTATCAAGATAAAGAGATATAACTGCCTCATCGTACTCGCATACACCATCCACCATATATTTCACATGTGGTGAAGAAAGCCAACAAAATGTAATACGGATGAATCAATGTTCACAAGTCTAACAATATGATATTTATATGAATAAGATACTCCTTGTTATAAATCTTGTAGATCGGTCAATGCAAAGTAACCCAAACCGCGAGGCACGGAGCTGAGTAGAGTATTTCTTAGTTCTTGCAGGTTTTGGAAATGGAAGAAAAGCCGTCGAGGAGAAGGCTATTGTTAGTTCCAGCTCCAGCTCAAGGACATATATCTCCAATGATGCAACTAGCAAAAACCCTTCACTAAAAGGGTTTCTCAATCACAATTGCTCAGACCAAGTTCAATTACTTTATCCCTTCGGATGACTTCACTGATTTGCAGTTTGTTACCATTCCTGTACGCTTACCGGATTCTGAGCAGAAGAATCTCGGACCGGTAGAGTTTCTCCTTAAGCTCAACAAAGAGTGTTGGTAAGTTTCAAGGACTATTTGGGTCAGTTGTTGCTGCAACAAAGTCATAAGATCTCATGTGTCATCTACGATGAGTTCATGTACTTTGCTGAAGCTGCAGCCAAAGAGTTTAAGCTTCCAAACGTTATTTTCTCCACCACAAGCGCCACAGCTTTTGTTTGTCGCTCTGTTTTCGATAAACTCTATGCAAACAATGCCCTAGCTCCCTTGAAAGGTACTATAGAATTCTCTCTCTCGGGTTTCCGCTAGTGTCTATAATCGCGTTCTTCCTCTTCCTTCCTCTCTTTTTCTTCCCTGAACTAGTGACATTAGTGACAAGGTCTGCACTCATGAAGTTTCTGTCCGAAGCTGGCTGGCTAGAAACAAACTGTGTTCCTGAGACTCCATAGGTTGAACACGGAGCTGTCACCTGAAAGTTAAACATCATAGATCTTGGTCTCTTCTCCACTTGAGAGAGATGAGTGTAAAATGTATTGTACGGTGTTCGTCTTCGATTGTGAAAGAGAGGAAAATATAAAAAGATATTTTTAATATTATATAAATAATGGACAAAAGTGAAAGTAAAAAAATGAGGTTGATGGTTCATCTTCCTTGAGCATCTTAGTACGATATGAAGGAAGTTGTAGGATTCAGACAGCTGAAATTGTATTTTTTTTTTTTTTTAAATATGATTTCGCAGTTTAACAACGACATTGATAAGGGAAAAATCAGGAAATGATTGTCTGAGTGTGTCCAAATCATTATAAATCGTAAATTATACTATATATTTTTTTAGAAAATTAATGCTACACCGATCAAGAAAACAAATTAGTGGGACATGACCTAGACCCGCATGTCACTCATTGTTTTTTCAGTTAGATAGTTTTGTTTCTTAAACTCTTAAAGTAAATTAATCCAAATTGGTTAGCATATTAATGGACTAAAATGAAAATGTTGTTGTGGTGACATTAAGTTCATCTCTAACTGTTAACCGAATTTGTTTATGCATATTATATTGGATTAGAATCAATAAGACGAACAGGTGTAGACTCAGATTAAGTTTAATTGAATGTTGGTTTACGCCTACACGGTTAAAATGTTTGCTAAGGTTGTTGTACTTCAAGTTGCTTGTAAAGGCATTGTGTTGAGTAAATTTATGATATTTGTCAAAAACTAAAAATCGTTTATTTTCGTCTAGAGATCCTAAGGAAAAAAGTTGGAAATTACGTATAAATTTAATTAAATAACATGTTATTTTATTTTTTATTTTTTTTCTCATGGAACATCGAATAGGCGTATATATATCTGTCTCTCATAAATCTAAAGAGGGAAACAGGCAAGGGCATAAGATTAGGGTTAGGATATATTCTTGAAAGCCCAAAAATAAAAACGAAGCTAGAAAACATTTTGTTCAAAGTAGTAATGATCCCCTACCTCTGACTTCTCTTCTTCCCTCATCATCATTACAACCTCACTTCTTTGACTCTCTCTCTCTCACACACAACTTCTCCTTCTTCTTTCTCTTCACCTCCCAAGTCCCAATACCCAAGAAGAAGCATCAACACACAAAGATGAAGTAGTTGATTCTCATAGTCATCAAGATTTTAAGATTAGGGTTTTTACCTCATCATCTCTCTCTACTTTTACCATGTAATTAATTGTTTTGACTCGATGAAATCTAACACAACGTACGTAATAATTTACTATATACATACGACAACGATGCATGCTTGTATATGGTGGATGATGTTTTATGGAATATAGAATACGAAGCATTTAGGTCATATTCATGTATATGCATGATACTAGATCGATATGGTACATCATTCCTTATATATTTAATATACAAATGATTATGTCGCGATGGTACAGTTAAGAAAGTTATGATGTGTAAGGTGACGAAGAAATGCGTGACCGCATAATAGGCAAATGTAAGATTTCCCGAGACTGCATTTTATTGCTCTAATTTGTTTTTGTCGCTGCAGCAAAGTGAATGTACAATTTCTGCTTTTGTCTTTGATCTCTCTGTGTTGCTTGAATTGGTATTTTTTCCAAAAATATTTGAATTACTTGTTTGCATATAAGAGAATTATATATAAATTACATAACAAACAGAAACACCCAATTATGTATAATTATTTTGTTCAGACGATGTTTTTCGGATACAATTATCTCAGTTATTGGATGCAACCTATATGCGATGGCTCAATTAGCTGTGTAACATTTGTTGTCTTGCGTAAGAATAAGTTGGCATCCGTTAAACCGCTTCATCAAATATGCACTTTTTTTTGTGATGTTTCTATTATATTCCCTCCGTTTCAGAATAGATGATGTTTTATTTATTTTATTTTATTTCAGAAAGTTTGATGTTCTAATCTTTTTACTTTATTTTTATTGATAAATTGTAAATATCAAGATGTAATGATTGAAAATAATTATATTACTATTGGGTTATAATTATTAAAATAATTCTTGGTAAGAGAAAATAATATATATTAAAAAAGTAATGATTATTTTCTTAATTTGTGTAAAATATCCTTAACATCATGTATTGTGAAACAGAGGAACTACTACATTTTAGTAAAATTAATGATTAAAATATTTAATGGCCCACACATCGACACTCAAATCTTTAAGGGGGAAAAAAAAAATTCACTCACTCAGATCTGTAGACAAAAAAGATGACCGGAGAAGAGACGAGAAACGCTGAAGAAGAGACGAGAAAAGCAGAAGAATTCAATATAGTTGATCTAGTGAAGATCAACTATTATTTGACCAGTGAGAACGATGATTTGAAAATAAAGGTCACTGAATTGACGAAGGAGATCACAAATCTGAGAACAGAAAACTCAGCTCTAAACGATGAGATCGAGGCTCTGGAAAAGAAAAAGAAGAATATGAGACATATATACAACATTTAGAAACGAAACTTCGACAAAGACAAACAAAGTCACTAGCAAGTAATGTAATTCCGATGGCATACTACACAGCACAACAGACTTTACTGTTTTAACCTTCTTTCAACAGATTCGGTATGCTATATGACATTCAAGGATTTCATCTATGAGTTTCTATTGCAGACATAAGAGTGGATAAGAAAACTACAATATCGTTTGTGGCTAGAAAAGAATTCAGGCTGCTGAAAATGTTAACGCACCTTTACAATCTTAGGATTGCCCATGGCAGACATTTCCGGACAGGTGCAAATAATCCTCATACTCAGATCTGAAACGAGATAAGTAAGATCATAGTGAGAAGTAGCCTAAACCAAACAAGAGACTAGACTAGATAATTGCATTTAACAATTAAGAACTTTTTAATTTCGAACCGGAACTCAATATCTGAACCGGAAGGAAAATAGAAAACATGCTAGCAAGCAAATCTGACGAATTAACTCTTACAACTAAATAAACAACAAAAATACTGTATAGCCAAAATTCGTTCAGAGAAAGCTAGATAAGAATGCAAATGAATAAATTAAAAAGTGATGTGCTTACAAGTTCCAATTGTTTCACTACGAATTTCTCTTGGTACTACTACCCTTCTATTGGTATCCTGCAAAGAAAAGAGTTCCACAAATGTTTCAAAAAAACTTCAGCATACAACATAACAAAACACTTCACTTCCTCCAAAGTCAAAGAATTATCCGACCTCTCTCCTTGTTTCAAGCTCTGCAAGCTTGATGTAGATATCTACCAGTTGTTTCATCTGAGCGAATAATCAGGATTTGCTGATAAGTAACCAGGCAAAATGGTCAACGATGCATAAGATTAGGTGAAAATAAGGTTTACTTGTCTAATCATGGGCCCATGACAATGTGATACATCCTGCAAGAGATGCTATGCTGCAAGCTTTTTATCCATATCAACCACGAAAGAATTTCTACTGCGTTGGTTATCCTTGATACGTTCACCATTTGCCAAAGCCAGAAGCTAGAACCAAAAGAAAAAGAAGAATATGAGACATATATACAACATTTAGAAACGAAACTTCGACAAACACAGACAAAGTCACTAGCAAGTAATGTAATTCCGATGGCATACTACACAGCACAACAGACTTTACTGTTTTAACCTTCTTTCAACATATTCGGTATGCCATATGACATTCAAGGATTTCATCTATGAGTTTCTATTGCAGACATAAGAGTGGATAAGAAAACTACAATATCGTTTGTGGCTAGAAAAGAATTCAGGCTGCTGAAAATGTTAACGCACCTTTACAATCTTAGGATTGCCCATGGCAAACATTTCCAGACAGATGCAAATAATCCTCATACTCAGATCTGAAACGAGATAAGTAAGATCATAGTGAGAAGTAGCCAAAACCAAACAAGAGACTAGACTAGATAATTGCATTACAAAATTAAGAATTTTTTAATTTCGAACTTAAAAACAGAGGTGTAGCTAGCTAAAGAAAATAAAAAGGATTGTGTGGGACCCAAAAAGTCAACCTTCGTTTCTTTTTGACTGAAGATAATAAAAGAATTGTGTTGGGCTTTTTTTTATCTTCCATTTCTTTGATCCACTTAAGTGCAAATACTGTACTTCTTTTAATTTTTGTTTATTACAGTGAAGTATTAATATTATCATACCAAAGAAACCCATCTTCTTCTTTCTCTATTAACATGATCAAAAGTATTTTTACTGTAGGTAGTTGAATTAATATAGAAAATTCATGAATTTGTATCCCTCGGAAACTATTTAGAATCTATAGAATTTGATAAATGAATTAAATCAAATGAGAAATGTTATTGTAAAAATATTATAATAGTACTTCACTACTTTGTACAGTATCTATCACAAATATTACTTTAACTATATTTTTTTGTTTGGTTAAAATATTTAACATTAAAAAAGATATAGATTTTTTTATATCCAGTGAATGGGTATACGCCCAATCAACCATTTTAGCCATTAATCTTTTATATACAATGTTCTTAGCTGTAGAACATCTTGAATATATATATATATATATATATATATATATATTGTTAGGTAATTTTAAACAAATGACCAAAATTAAAATGATAAGTATAACTAAGATGATTTTGTATCTTTCTATGTCTGAAAGACTTCTATATGCTGGAATCTAATGACTTTCAGCTCTGAATTATTGAATCTAGTCGCCAACATCAAATATTTCAATTTTACCTAAAAACAGTCGTATATTATGTCTTTGCCATAAAATTTGAAACCTAATTCAATCGCTCTCTTTATCAACTTGATATTAAGAAACTATTTATATTGTCGATTGAAATATCCATATGATTTTCTTAAATCTCGGAAATATATAGATATCTATGGACATCATTTAACAAATTGATAGATATTGTCGAAACCTAATTCAAAAAATATAACTGGAAGTCTCGAAAAATACTATGCAACATTGAAATTTTAAAATCATCTAGAAAAATAAATATAGTAATCTGTTTGATCTTGTTATGCACATAAATTTCCATCGCTAATGATGATCAATAAATTTCAGGCAAAAAAGTTACGAGGTTAAAGTTGAAGAGATTAGCTTCTCATATCTCAAAGAATCAATTTATTTTTTAATTTATGTCTTTATTATTTTATTTGTTTATTCCGATTTATATCCATCAAAGCATTTTACATGGTATCTTTTTATAAAAAAAGTAATAGTAATATGTAGTAATATGTAGTAATATATAGTATAAGTCCAGAATATTATCAATTCATAATTTTATATTTTTATTAATTATTTAAACATTCCAAATAGTAATTAAGTGTTCTTATTTAAATAGTGAATGATATGTACTTAAGACAATAATATTTCTGTAATTATCAAAAAGTGATTATCTATTTTGACTTTGTTATGCATTTTTAAAAATTAAAACGACACGTTTTGAGATCAAAGACTAGAACGCATGAAACAGAGGAAAACAAAAGTTGCATAACATAAAGACGAAAAAACTAGATGACTTATAAGGTTAAAATTGTGACAAAAGAAAAAGAACTACAAGGTTAAAGTCTGAGAAAAACGGGCACTAGTAATGTGAGATTAATACGAGTTTAAAGTTACATATCATAATATGAATAAACTAGCTGACTTATGTGACTTTGAACTGGCACTTGGATGGAAGTAAAACTCCAAGAAGCATCATTAGATCCCATTTTGTTTCCAATATTATGCCATAATAATCTGCAGCTTCTGCAACACCCACTTGAACCAGTTCAAGGCATTCGAAATCCCCAAGAAAACTCTTCAATTGTTTCAACTCTTCCGCAGTTCCTCGATAACAATGAATATGCAACGCCTTCACTTTGTTCAAAGGCATGGAGACATCACCACCAGTGTAACCATTCAGATCCTGAAGAAGCATCAATCAAGAAGATGTATGCAAATGATCAACCACTAAGTTCGAGTTATATATATATTTGTTCATCGGTTTTACTTATTGAATGTACCTGGACTATGACAGTTTCAAGCTTTGGAGATTGCTTAAGCAGATATGGCAGCAATTTTCAACCTCGCTTATTCGTACTCCCGAAAGATAAGTTAACCAGATTATCGAACATCGGTAGCCCATTTCTACAGTAAGAATAAATCACCTGAAACATAGAAACAAACTTGAAGAATGTCCAAGGTTTTTCATATGAAAGAAACGAAAGTGGCGAGAACATACATCAGCTGAAACGGGAGACAGATGAAGGATCTCAACACTCTTTATCCCCACAAGGAAATCCGTTACATCCGGCCTAGTGACCCTTCCAGACGGAAAAAAATCCAGCTTAGATTCGACTAGGGATCCCAGATTAACTTGTAAATACTCACGCAGGGGACTATGAGAGAACTCAAGGTAGACAAGTTTTGGCAGGTCAAATGACAAATAAGTGCAATCATCAACCTCAGTTGGAGAATCGTAGTAAACTAACAATCTCTTGACGGTTGGACTCGAGATGGTGTGAGGCGGTGCTGTAAAGTATTTATGATGGACTGATAACTCCCCGAGCACGGGGCAACCAGCAAGAAACACGCAACAGAAATTATCATATTCGAAAATCGTATCCATGAAGAGAAACTTAAGAGATGGAAGTGACACATATAAAGGTTGCTTTTCAATAAAGAGCCGTGTCCCTAACGTCAGCTTAACCAGTGTTTTGCATGCGAAGAGCTGAGGAGGCAGACAGATATCACCACGTTCAATTTTAATCCTTAGGTTCCAGTTCCAAAACACCGCGTTCTACGACATTAGATATCCAGCGGCCCACACAAGCCTTTTGGCATTCGTCGTCCTTGCCAACGTGACATTTTAGTGAGAATTTCTTGATCAAACTATCAGATTGCAAAGCCAGTGTTCGATCCACACACTTCTTGAAGCTCTCCGGAAACACATACCTCGCTTGTTCACCTTCTTCCGAGACAGAATCATAAAACTCGAGATTATCCACCAATCTAAAGACATACCTCCACTTTTTCGAGAGAACGGATGTTGAAACAGCCTGTTTTGTCGGGAGCAAGGACAAGATTTTGTCCAGAACCTCGTCAGGGAGCCAGCTGATTGCATCTCTCGAGCCAGTGTCCAACTTTTTGGCATCCATAGAGATAAATAGTGCCTGATGCATGATGTGATTCAACTGCCAGATTAACCAAAACGAACAATGTATCCAGAAAGAAACAAAAAAAAAAACGATACTTCTACAAAATTGAATACTTGTATAACCCTAGTAGAATCTCAAAATTAGTTTAATGATTAAGAACGTGAACAATTCTAAGAACCAGAGAGGGAACAAAGGTTCTCGTGATAGATTCACAAATCATATATGAAATTGAAGTTAAAGGCCCTGTAGAGAGTGAAAGATACGAACCGTTGCGGTGGAGGACGGCGAAGAGAAGAGTAAGAACAACGATGCCGGTGATCGTATGACCGACTCTCAATGTTTAGATCAAATTCGTATAAAACAGATCGGTTAAAGTATGGGCATTTTAATTGAACCGAACCAAACAAACCGACTAAAGGGTTCAAGATTTTTGCTTATTTTTGGGTTTCGGATACAGAGGAAAACAATTACAGAAAAAAGCTCTTCGTCTATGGAAACCACTTTTTTTTCTTATTCTCTGATTTTTTTTCTGACAGAAAGAAGAATAAAGTTACAAAAATGGGTAAAGAAGAGAACAAACAACCTAAATTAACAAAAACAAAACCCTATTATCTCCTATATTTCAGCATCTTTGGAACTAAATGAACATAATGTCCTTTCTTCACCATGTCTCTTATTACTTTCCGAGCCTCTGAAAGCTTCCCAGCCATTCTTAAATAGCTCACCAATGTACTATACACTACGAAATTCGGGTTACACCCTCTAGATTCCATTTCCTTTAGCAACCAACACGCCTCTCTGAACTCTCCCGCCATACACAACCCACGAATCATCGAGTTGTATGTGAAAACATTCGGTAACTGCCCTTTTACCGTCATCTCTTTGAACATCTCCTTGGCCTTCTCGAGCTCCCCGGATACAACATACCCTGTAATCATAACGGTATAACAAACAACATCTGGTGTGCACCCGACTTTCACCATTTCATCCAGAAAGTACTTGCACGCTTCTAGATTCCCTGCACGGCTCAGACCATCTATCAAAGAAGTGAAATGGAGGACCCTCGGGTCGATTCCAACTTCCTTCATATGGTTCAATGTAGTAAGAGCAGCAAGCGGTTTATTTCCTTTCCCCAAAATGTGCAGCAAGATGTTGTATGTATAGTAATCAGGAGACAACCCATCTTTAGCCATATCATCAAAAAGCCTGTCGAAACGATCCATTTTTCCTAACCTATAGTTTGTCCACATGAGAATGTTATAAGTAAGAACATCTGGCATAAACCCGTCTTCTAACATCTGCTCGTAAACCCACTCAATCAATTTATACTGTTTTACACCTAGCAAAGAATTCAAAATGGCGTTATAAGAGTGTTTGAAAGCTCGGTAATTGAAAGTCTTGGACTTTATGAACTGCACAACAGCTTGTTTCGCCAAACCTGCTTCACCGCAACTACAAATCAACAGATTAAACGTCCTAGCCGTTGTCGGATATCCATCTTCAACCATCTCATCAACTAATCTCCACATTGCCTTATACTCTCCACACTCTGCAAATACCTTCATAAGCAAATGATAAGAATTCACTGTGTGCCTGAAACACGCTTGTTCTCCAGACCACAAGAAGAATCTATAAGCTAGCTTGGCACATCTGGTTTTATTATCATAACTCAAGTTCCTTAAGATCCCTACAAGAACTTCCCTCACGAGAAGCCCTGAGACTCTAACATTCAACTCATCTAAAGCTAAATTCGTATTGAATCCAGATTCATCTTGCTGTAATGTCTCGAGAACACGAGACGCACCAAGCTTGGCACTCTCCAAAAACCTACTCCGAACAGAGATTTCTTCTCGATCGATGCTTCCGTGCTCACTGATACTAGTTTCCTCTTCAATTCCACAATTTAAATCTAAATCAGGGAAACCATTATCGATTTCATCACCACTGAAGTTCCCATTGCAAAATTTTCTAGAGCTGAAGAGAAAGCGATAACCTTTACGAACTACATTTGTGCCAAAAACAAGTGCCAATTTCATATCTGATCTCAATCCCCATTATTCTCTGCGATCTTTCCTGCAAAAAAACACACAAACATTTAAATTTCCATTTTCAATGTGATCCACATTTAAGACATATATGGTTACTCGAGACTGTTGTCGTTGTGTTTCTTATTACCTGGATAGTCAAAATTGCAGAAGGCAAAATGCTTAGCTAGCTCTTCGAGAAGACGATCTTATCGGATTCATTAGTGACGATGGCTCTAATCTGAGAGTGCGACTAACACACAATCCCCAAAAATTAGGGTTTCCAGCAGAAGAAGAAGAAAAAAAAAGTTGAATTTTTTTCAGAAAAGTTTTAAAATTATAATATTAGTTAGTCTATATCCGACCCGGCTTAAGCCCACCAATAAACGGGTTTTATGGGCCTATTTTTATGAAACTAGCTCAGAAGCTGTCAGAAAAACTATGCGGTGTTAATATTTAGGGCTGGGCACAAGTACTCGTTACCGGCCCGACCCGCCCGGCTCGTCCCGTACCCGCTCTGTTCGACTAAGTACTCGCTCCGTTCAAGCCAAGTATCAAGCCAAGTATCAAGCCTTCACGATCCATTACCCGTCAAGCCAAGCCAAGTATCAAGCCGGAAATTTTTTTTCGCTACCCATCCCGTTACCCGTCTTTTACCCGTTATCCGCTATCCGTACCGGTTACCCGTAAAAAAAATACACGTAATCCGCAAAAAATACCCGTAATCCGTTACAAAAAAAAAACAAGTAATTACCCGCGGGTACCCGTGGTGGGACAAATAACCCGCAAGCCTCAGAATTTTGGGCGGGTACTTGTTTCACGGTACCGTTCTCAAGGGCAAGTACCAAGCCGACGACTAATTATCCAAAAGCTGGTACCAAAGGGAAAAAACTGCACCATCCGTGCCCACCCCTATTAATATTATGACTTAAGCTACTTGTTCTATATCTATAAAATATACAGTATATTTATAAATCTGAAAATCAAAATTGGAAAACAAAATTAAGTGATAGAATTGAATTATGCGAAAATTGTTTAAACTTACAACACCTCTAACGATACATATGACGGAATGCTAAATTCCGTTTGATTTCACATTTTTGCAATTTATCACTTTTCAAAAATTTTAAATTAAAAAAAAATGTATAAAATAGATATTTACGAATCCTAAAATCAAAATTGAAATAAAAAATTAAGTGATAGAATTGAATTATGCAAAAGCAATTTAATCAACACCTCTAATGATCCAAATGACGTGATGCCAAATTCACTTTGATTTCACATTTGCAACTTAACACTCAAAGTTTTCAAAACATAATGTTTAAAACTAGAATTTCTATTTATAATAAAAATATAGATTTATAAATTTGAAAATAAATTTTGAAAAACAAACTTGAGTATTAGTTTACATTATTTAAAACAGATTAAATTTGTAACACCTCTAAAAAACTATGAAATACGATTAAAAAACTAATCAAAAAGATGTATGAAATAATTTGAAAAAAAACCTAGTAAATTATTAAAGTTTTATTAAATGCATGTATCCTTTGATAAACTAATTAAAGAACTGTGACTAATTTATATTAAGTGTAAAAAATTTTTGAATGTATGACATTATTAACGATCAAATGACAAGAGTCTACATTCTGTTAGTCTTCATAATTATAAAACATTCGCATTTCTTGAATTAGTCTAGCAAATATAAAATTGTTAAATGGTTTAGGTTATGGATGAAATATTTAAAAAAAAACTCTAGTAAATTATTCAGATTTTATTAAACGCATTTATACTTTGGTAAACTAATTAAAGAACCGCGACTAATTTATATTAGGTGTAAAAATAATTTGAATGTATGACATCACTAACATCAAATGACTAATCAAATGACAAGAGTCTACATTCTGTTAGTCTTCACAATTATATAAACCATTCACATTTCCTTAATTAATATAGCAAAGAGATACAATTGTTAAATGGTTTAGGTTATGGATGAAATGTTTTTTTTTAAAAAAAAAATTAGTAAATTATTCAAATTTTATTAAACGCATTTATCCTTTGGTAAACTAATTAAAGAACCGCGGCTAATTTATATTAGGTGTAAAAACAATTTGAATGTATGGCATCGCTAACATAAAATTGTTAAATGGTTTAGGTTGGGGATAAAATACTTTTATAAAAAAAATTAGTAAATTATTCAAGTTTTATTAAACGCATTTATCCTTTGGTAAACTAATTAAAGAACAGCGACTCATTTATATTAGGTGTAAAAACAATTTGAATGTATGATATCGATAACGATAAAATGACTAATCAAATGACAAGAGTCTACATTCGGTTAGTCTTCACAATTATATAAATCATTCCCATTTCCTTTAATCAATCTAGCAAAGAGATAAAATTGTTAAATGGTTTAGGTTATGGATAAAATATATTTTTAAAATTTTTTAGTAAATTATTCAAGTTTTATTAAACGCATTTATCGTTTGGTAAACTAATTAAAGAACTGCAGCTAATTTATATAAGTTGTAAAAACAATTTGAATGTATGACATCGCTAAGGATCAAATGACTAATCAAATGACAAGAGTCAACATTATGTTAGTCTTCACAATTATATAAACCATTCGCATTTCTTTAATTAAACTAGCAAAGAGATAAAATTGTTAAACGGTTTAGGTGGGGGATGAGTTACTTTAAAAGGGTTGTAAAAATAAAGAAAATAAAGAAAAAGAAAAACTGACCTTGTTGTATTCTCTCATGCATGTTCCGTTTCTGAAAATCAAGTTTTGCCTGCAGCAGCTGGAAATGTAAACCCTGGCCGCGACTATTTTGTAGACATCCATCCGAGCGTTCAACAATGCCAAGGGAATCTGAAAAAACAGAGAGTATTAACCAATGCAACCATTTAGCTATCCTTGCACAAGTGATAGAATGATAAAAACAAAGAAATTACAAGGATCAATGAAGCAAAAACCCTAATTTCTCAATCCGTAGACTAATAACCACAAAGATCAATGAAGGTTATATATTAATACCTGTGTATAGTGGTGGTGGTGGAGGAGCTTTGTTCGATCCATCTTTTGATGGCGTATATATGTACCCTCTTCTTAACTGCGATTCGTTTTGTCCTCTGCATGATCGCATCAATCATGTAGTTGCTTCTTATAGACCAAGACCAGGACTTGTATATTTTGACTTGCCTTTATAATCAATCTCAACGCCTGAATCACAATATAAAACCAAAGACTTGGCATTAGGTTAGGTTTTGCATGGAGGTGGCTCAGAAACTCAAACCCTAAACGAATTGGATTTGATTAATCAATTTCAGAGAGGAATTATTGATTAATACCTTTGAAAATTCGTTTGATTTTCTTCCCGCAACCTTCAAAAGTAAAAGCTTCATAAAGACGACAATGGTGATCCCACAAGCGACATCGATGGGCTGCTTTCTTTTCTTGAGGTTTTGGTCGAGAGAGATAGAGACAGAGAGATGAAGAGTAACGAATGAGATGATTAACGAGAGAATCTGATCGAGTAACTAAAGAAGAAGAAGAAAGAAGAAGTTCGGGTTTGAATAATGTATCGATGAAACTGTGATGATCCCTCTAGTGTATATTTATAAACTCTGTTTTCCGTTGTTCTTAGTTTCCTTTTTTTTCCTAACAATTTCCTTTTTTCTTACTGTTGTTTCCGTTTTTTTTTTCTTTTTTTCTTCTGAATTTCCTTTTTCCTTACTGTTTCTTTTTTTCCTTTTTTTTTTGTATTTCCTTTTTTTATGAATTTCCTTTTTTTACATTGGTCTTTTTGTTTATTTTTATATAATTTTCGGCTTCTTCGCTCTTTTTCTAAGAGCACTTCCAACAACAGGTTCTTAACAAAATTCTAGCAATAAAAAATAGTAAAATAAAAAAAAAGTTGGAGAGAAGGAGAGAAATATCAAGAGTCGGTTCTTATTATGGAAACTTAAGAACCGTTTCTTCACATTTTTAAAATACTCTCTCACACATGTTTAATTATTAGTGGTCAATTCTTTTCTAAAATTAAAGTATTATTATTTTAATTTTAAGAGACTCCATTGAATCTCTTAACCATTGAGGGTGCTCTAAGCACTCTAATTTTGTTAACAATGATTAATTTGACTCTGGAGTGAAAACAAAACTTATTCATGTGCAGTGCAGTATTTTTTTTATTTAGTTGATTACTTATACGTTAAATATGGAATTGTACTTACAAAAATTAACACATGACTAAACTATAATTGGATTTATTTGGATAACAATTAACCACACCAACATTCATTTCCCTCTAAAAACATTGAGATTGAGAAGATTCCAAATGTTAAAGATAATACAACTTGACAGAGATTCATATACTTGTTTAGAAGCCTTCTGATGTGTTTCCAAGATCTCACCGGATTTGACTGCTGCATTGCCTTCACCATGTGAGAAAAATGTCCAACGTGACAAAGATAATCTTGGGATGGATTCTGAAACAGAGATAAATAGAGTGAAAGAGTGAACTATACTATTACGAGAATCTTACTTCCAGTAGTTGGAGACATCGCAGAAGATAATCTTGGGATGGACTCTGAAACATCATCTAAGCTTAGTGAGGAGATTGATGTCATTATCAGTTCTGCTGCTCGCACAACCTTTGACGATAGGTTCCTCTGTTTCTTTGCTCTGTTTATTTTGCTCTGTTTAACAACCTAAACAAATGAAACAGGTACGACTCTGCTCTAAGCGTCAACACTCTTGGACCTGGTTGGCTCTTGATCTTCGCCAAGAAATGCAAGAAACTGAATATTTTCCTGCATTTCTCAACTGGTATGATACCGTCATACCGAGAAAGGTTTTGTGGCAAAGTTTCAGAAACTAGAGAAATCTGACTTTTTCCCCATCTCTTTATTATGTTTCCTCTGCTTTGTAGCCTATGAGCCTTACGCATTCTTTCAAGCTCGGTAAAACATACTCGACTTCTTCTTCAAATCATAAGCAAACAGCTACTTAGATTGCTAACTCAATATTATTGTCAGGTTTGATGACAGTAATACAAGGAGATTGCTTAAGGAGATGTCAATGAAAGATAGAAAGATGTTTGAGTTCGACGCGAGTGGCATTGACTGGAGCATTACTTTGTCAATGTTCATCTTCCGGGTTTGAAGAGGCATCTCCATCTCATCAATGGAAGATCCGGTTAAGAAAATCCGGTTTAAGTGATTTTCAGTTATTCTGTTACAAGTGATTGTGTTCACAGTGTGATCCATGTCTTAGTTTTTTTTTACCAATCAAAGTTTCTTCAACATGTGTAACATTTTCAAAAGTATAAAACATTTTTGTGAATATTACAAATGGTAAAACCCAAACAATCAAACCCGAGATCCCAGATATAGATTCTTTTGTTTTTTCTGTCACAGTGTGATCTATCGATTATGTACAAAATCATCATCTAAAAAACTGGGAAAACCCGTATATATGTAAAAAGATTAGTGAACCTGAAATCAAACCTGCTCAAACGAACCAATCTAGCATTGTGTTTTAGTGTTGTAACCGCAAAAGACCATTTTTGTCATTGTAGTAGAGGCTTTGTTAGTGATCCAGGAGCTTCGAGCTCCATAAAAAATGTTACAGCAACACCAACAAACGAGCAAAATGCTGGAACAAGACCTAAACCATATCTTGTAACCGAAAGGTAAGCGCTTTGTTGGTTGTTATTTAGTTGGGTTCTAGGTGAAGTACCTGCAAACCCAAAACATTTCAGCTGCTAGCTAAAACCAAAAAAAAACTAAAACTTTATAGAACCCAAGTAAAGGAACTTACTTTGGTGTGATTGAAGAGCATATAGAGCAAGGCCACAAGACATTTTGTCTAAAAAGCTTAAAGAACCACAGACAAATGCACATCCTCGAACTTCTGCACCAACCAACACACTCTGCATACTGATTGCTGTAACCTATGGAATTGTATGGGCAGTGAGTTTAAGTTAGATATCATGGTTTAGCAACCAACAATGATATCAATATGTGTGGTAGAGAAATTTCAGTTATACCATCATTAACGCATTTGCGATGCCAATAAAGATGGATATGGCATACATGAAAGAACTTATGTTTCTAGGCAATAGAAGGATTGCTGCACCACAGAATATCCAAATAATACCACCAGCTGCATAATACGCTTTTAAGCGTCTCCCATTCCACGGAATCTCCTACAGTATACACGGGAATCACGAGAGGATAAAGAGATGTTTTTCGATATAAAGGAAAGGAATGTGTGAGAGTTTTGAACCTGAAGGAGAACCGATACAACGAAGCTGCAGATATAGATTATTGCAGGAACCTGAAGATAATATCACTTGATCAGATAGTCATAGAAAACTAAAACTGATCAAATGAAGAGGAAAAGCTTATTGAGTATATTACCAAAGCTTTAGCAGATTGATCCATTTGCAAATCATCGATAACAAAGAATGCAAGATATGCCTGAGAAGTATGATATATAACACCCAGTGTGAGACTTATTTAACTCAATTTGAGGATAAACAGAAGCAAGAAGAAGAAGAAAACAGACCTGAGAAACATTCAATACTAATCGAGTGACGAGATAAACCACAGCGACTTGATAGTAGAGAAGTTTCTGAAACCAATTGACCCACGGTATTCTTGCTCGGCTGATTCCTCTTAAGTCTATCCTCAGCCTTTAAACATCAAAATAGCATATAGCAGTCATGTTACTAGACACATATCAAGAATTTAAAGAATTGAGCATATACATACCTCGGCTCCTTTGTCCCCATAAGAAATATAAGCACAAAGCAGCATCCAATTGCGATAGATGAATATGCAATCCAGCGATACTGTAGACAAAAACAGAATAATATAAAATCATCATCGAGATACACTTACTCCAATATAGACATAATGGTGAAGTCAATCAAAGTATGAAACCTGGGTTTCGGTATTTTCTTTAGAACCAGCCTTGATAACGCCAAAGACTACTAAAGCAATCGCATATAATCCAAGATTAGCAACCTGAAAAACAAAACAAGGAGACCAATCTAGTCATGGTTAAAACACATAAAGAAGCATATTTGGTACTAAACAAAAATCAGGGAAAGAACTTGACCATACTAAACGCATTACGACAGCTTGTTAAAGCTACTCTGCTTGTTGAGTTCAATGAAATGCAATTAACCATAGCCCTGAGGAGTGATTTAAAAACCCCAACAGTCACACATACACGAGCAAAAACATACATATATGGCTAAAGATAAAGTAAAAGAGATGAGAAGATAAAAAAGTACTTACATGTGGGAAACCTGAGTAGCAGCCCATCCTATGTTAAAGATAGCTGCAAACATGCTATAGGAGAAGGTTTCAAGCGCTAAAGAATCGTTATGGAGGATCGAACAAGGCAAACAACCTCCGAAAACCGAAGAAAAAGAGATTGCAACAAGTAATGATCCTGCAGCATGCCAAATCTTGAAATGACCAAACCTATCTATCTGCCATAACAGAAGACCACAAATCAGAAACAACAAGGTAAAGGCTATAAATCAGAAACAAAGAAGTCTTTTTTGACGGTACCAATTCTCCAGTGAAGATAGTAGCAAACCCATCAGCAACTTGGCCAGAGAGCATAACAATGGCTGCATCTCTACAGAAGAAACAAGAACAAAAAAAACGCTGATTGAATTAACACAAGATTACATGAAATTAGATGAATTTTTTACCTTGGGGAAAGACCAATTTGAGTCAAGAAAAGGAGGAGGTAAGTGAACCAGCAAGAAGCAGTAATGTCATTAAGCATATGCCCAACTCCATAGAAGAACACAGACCGTCTTCCAATTGGTTTTGTAAATGAATCCTCTTCACTTCCTCCAGTCATTTTCTCAATCGTTTCGAAATTTCCCAGAAAAAAAAAGTGAGGATTTTGATTAATCTAGACCTGAAAAAGCGTACCAATAGATTAGCAAACTCCTCAATAAGTTTGAATTCGCAGTCAGGAAGAAAAGAGAGGGGAATTGAGCATTCAATTCAAACCCTAAATCGAAAAATAGGAACTTTCAGACCTAGAAAACAGAGGAAATTAAAATTTAAAGGTAGGAGCTTTTTCGTACCCGAAACCCAGAATAAACTTCAAATCAATCCCTTGTAATGAGAGATTGATTTATAAGTTACCTCAGAAGCAACAAGCACAAAGAGTACAGCGAAAAACTGGTTTCATTTTGTACTCTCTTTCCACTAACCCTAATACCTTTCTTCCATTATGTTCTGAGAGGAAGTTTTCTTAAGGACGAAAACTTGAAATTATTATAAAATCTTGGAAATTGGGAAAAGTAGTTGTATAAAATTAAAGGTGATCGGAGAGAGAAGAATAAAGAACAGTCTGTGAAGTGAAATCATGCAGTCATGTTTGGTTTTTCCCAGATTTGGTTATAGGCCTTATGGGTGAATTTTGGAAATTTGCTTGAAAGGATCAGTGGATGGATGGATAGATTCTTGAAAGCAATTTGTCAGAGATTCTTTTTAAAAAGGTGAAATATTTTTGCTAGTTGTTTATTCGCAACTGGAATCTATCAAACGTACTTATAAATTCTCGGCCATACTTTGATCGGACAAGAAGACAACTAAAAACGTAATCTTCGACACGGTGATTGATACTTGAGAGTCTCTCTCTTACTGTTGTTGACTTGTTGTCTTGTCTCTCTTTTTCCTTAATTTATTGCTTACACGAAAAGGCACGTTGCAGGCTTGCAGCATCAATTAAAATGACGCAACAAATGGCAAAAAATGAAAAATAATAAAATAGTCGTCGCCTGAAGATTCGAACTCTCGCGGGGAAACCCCATGTACTTAGCAGGCACACGCCTTAACCACTCGGCCAAAGCGACTTTTGATTATTTTAAAATATTTAAATATTTAAATTGGCATACGACACTAGCAATGAACTATTCTGCCGAAAATCTAAGTATATAATTTACATAAGAACGCATTCTTGATATGGTTTAAACCCTTGCCTAATGAAAAATAAACTTTTTTTTTGTAAACTACAAGACAAAAATAAGTAAACACTCCCACTATCAAAACTACATAGACGATTATTAAAAAATATTCGTTCATTCCGATATTAAGATTGTGTAAAAGAAGAATACGGGAATAATCCCATATTGTTCATCAAAATTCAAAACATTAGACTTTAAAGAACAGAGATAATAAGAGCATCCATATTAGTTATTTTGTGTGGGTATCTTTAAATATAATAATAATATTTATGTATCTTTAATAGTTGTAAGTTGTCTTCCTAGAGACACATTTATTATGAATGTCTTTAATTATAATAATAATTAATTCTAAAGACACATTTTCAAGTATATGCAATGAGGATGGTCTAATAGACCAACTACCAAACCATCCGAATAAAGCCAAGTAAAATGGTGGGCCCTTAAAAACAACTTTAAAATCCATTTAACCTTTTAAAAAGCAAATTAAAAAGTCCAAAAATAATTCTAAAGATTAAGGCCTTTGAAAGGCTTGAAACCAATCATAAACCCATTATCACTACTAGTCAGCATTCACCAACCACAACCACTAAACACATTTTTCTCCTTTTCTCTCTTTGAATCTCTGTCACATTTCCCACCACCACCACTTCTCAATGTCGACAACTACCACCGTCCACGGCGAACCGGAGCAGCGAACTTACTGGTGTCACGAATGTGATATGAGTGTATCGATCCTCTCTTCTTCCGATTCCTCTCCTCTCTCATGTCCCCATTGCCGTCTCGATTTCATCGAACGTATGGATGACGAATCTTCTTCTACTCTTTTTGATGTTACCATCGCTGGTTTTGATGAAGAACATGAAGATGATGATGAAGATTGGTGTTTCGTTGATCCAACCGTTAATTCCGATGATAATTTCCTTCTCGATAGTCCTTACCTCCACCGTCTTCTTCGTCACCTCGCTTCTGATAATTCCGGATCGTCTTCGTCCTCTTCTTCTTCTTCGTCGTTATTGAAATCTTCTGATATCGATTCGATTCCTACGATTCAGATCTCTTCTTCTATGCTCTGTTCTACCGATGACTCAGATCCCGATCCAGATTCCGTTTTACTCTGCGCCGTATGCAAAGAAGATTTCGTCGTTGGAGAATCTGCTCGGAGATTGCCGTGTAATCATATATACCATTCCGATTGCATCATCCCTTGGCTCTCGGATCATAATTCGTGTCCGCTTTGCCGATTCGAGCTCCCAACGGCGGCGAAGGGGGAATCCGGTGGTTCAGAAGCTGAGATGAGGATTCGATTGTCGGATCTGGCTACGATTGCCGACGGTAATGAAGAGGAAGACGATTGGCTCGGAATTAGAAACGCCTTGAGACGACTCGCTCGTCGTCATGAGCAGATGAGATTGGGAGTAGGAGAGATGGAGAGAAATTTGGCTCGTACGGTTTCAGGTCTTGGAATTGCTTTGATTAGGGATGAGATCGAAGGTGAGACGACGACGACGACACCATCGTAAGAACGTTTTAAGCTTTTCAATTACTGGTAAAGATTTCAAAATTCAAATAAACTTGTGTGTGTTCTTGAGTTTTTTTTCTTATATCAGCTCTCTGTTTAGTTACAGATCGGATTTTTAATCGATTCTTGATTATAATTAAAGGAACGAGAGTTGTTTTATGTTCATGGTTTTAGTCAAATATATTGATCTCTTTGCTTTGTTTACTTCGATTCAAATTATTGAATGAAATAAACGTAACTGTAATGATTGTTGTTCTACGTTTCAACTTCTCGAATGCTATTTTCGGACGAGAAATTGTAAATGTGGATTATCTAATTGGCTTTAACATCATCATTAACTAGAATCAACACCCTTGTCTTGAAACTGAGTAGGAAATATTAGGTTGTGATGAAATCCTTGTACAACTCTAAAACATCTAGCTGCATGAATTGTGTGATCTCATGAGCAGATGATATCAATTATTTTGTTTGCTCTTCATGATCTTGGTTAATCAATTAGGTACAACAATTACACTATTATAATTATTTATACCAACTAATTCTCACTGTATTTATAAGAAGAATCCTGCAAATTAAGGATTTGACTTTTTGAAAATCTACTTTGTTTTATCACGAGCAAAATCAAATTAAGTAGAACCTTTATTTATGCATCAAAGAAATTTGTATCAACGGTTGTATAATCTAATACATGTTTTTTTTCTTCAGTATATGTTATTTAGCTCAAGGAGATTTGTTTCAGGAGATTAAAGTCAACAATCCCGCGTATCATACATTAAATAATGCTGAAATAGTACGTTTTTTTTTAATTAACTATGTTTTTTGTTCTTACAAAATATCATATGATTAACTTACCTACAAATATCAAATCCCTGAAAATTTGATATAACCGAAACACGCTTATGTCAAACTATGATCTATTTTACTATTTAAATATATGAATTTGACCTTTAAATAGGTTGATACAACATTCAAGTAGCTAAAAAAAAAAAAAAAAAAAAAAAAAACTCGATTGATGTAACTATAATATTTTTTTACAAGTTACATAAAATCGTATTGGAAATTAAAGTTCTAATGCTTTACATTATGACCTTTAAATCGATTGCTGCAACATTAAAGCAGTAGAAATTACATATCATATTAACAAAGTAGATGTTACATTAAAACCAAAAAAAAAAAAAAATAGATGTTACCAAAAATTATCTGGTTTTTTTACGAATTTGGATAACGAAATTGTCTGACCTCTCCTATGATTATTGGCCGCTTTTTTGGATAATTAATAATATAATGTGGAATCAAAATCAAACAAAAAGCGTTGCACATATTATGATCTCGTTGAAGCACATATCACGTTGGACCAGTATCTGTCGTGTTTGTTAAGTTATACTTATAGTTAGGTCACAGAGTTTGTTTTCTTTTATGGGCGGTTTTATCTAATCTACTCCGAAACATATGCAGTTTTATTATATAAATTTGGTTTACACTCACAAAAAGCTGACACGTGTTAAAATTATACTTTACGAAATCATAACATGTATCAGTTGATCGATAAGATTAAGATACATGTAAATAATTATTTAAATAAATAATCAAATAGATAATCTTTACTTTCTACTTTTTACATATTATTTCCTTAATAAAAAAACCAACAAAAATGTTTAAATTTTCTTAAAATAAGATTATCAAATATATAATCTTTACTTTTCATTTTTTACATATATAAGTTTGCACATGTTTTTCAACAAGTTTAAATATTTTAAAATTAACTTTAAATAAAATTTTAAATATTCATTTAAATCTAAAATGAATTAGATCAAATTTTTAGATATTATATATTTTAAGAGCCTTATGTATATTTAATTAACTATTTACCTAAATTATTTTCTTAATCAAAAAGGAAGTCCAACAAAAAAAGAGAGGAAACAAAAAAATAATAAACTAGATAAATTTTACTTTCTATTTTATTCTAATATATATATGTTCAAATATGTATTATGGAAAAAAACAAAAAAAAATAAAATTCAAAAATGATGATTTTCAAATTGGTTACATATAAGTGGTACAATAAAACAAAATGGTTAGAAAGTTGGATACTATTCTAGGTTTTACGAATAAAAAAATAACATATATATTAGACAGAGAAATTGAAGGAAATGATTTATCCATAGAAGGGATATAGTGTGTAAATGATATTTTCCAATGGGAGAAAGTCAGATTTTGTTTTCTTCCAAATGAAAAAGGTCAAAACAAGAGGCGCAGATCCACTCAGAGAGAGTTACTTCTATCAAAGTCAATACTTATACACAAATCTGGATTAGAGGGAGGGAGGAGGTAGGACTTCTACTGAAGGTTGAAAATGGATGAGAATCCGTAAACAGAAAAGAGGATGTATACCTATGAAGTTATAACTATGACTAATAACTTAAATTGGATATATCTCATTAATTAAACATTTCACGATTAGTTATAAATGTCAAGAGGATGTTTTCTCCATAAAAAAAAGATTGGAAATGGATCTCTCTCAAAGGGAGAAAGTTGAAACAAGAGGCATAAATCTACTCAAGAGAGTTGCTTCCGACGTAACCAATTCTCATGCACATATGTGGATACAAAGCAGTGAGGAGGACGGTGGAGGTTCTGCTAAGAATTACAAAATTATGGTTTTTGATTATTGTAAATAATATTGATAATGATAACTACTTAATTCTTATAATAAAATGTTTTATTGTTAAATGAATTCTTTTTTAAAATAAATAAATTTAAAAATAATATCCGCCCAACGGGCAGATCCTAATTTAGTTTTCATATAAACGAAAGTGTTAGTAACTTATTCTTATTGTTTACAGCAGACAATTAACAAAATATACATATTCTTCTTGAAAATTACTTTAAATCATATTTAAAAAAATATATATTTTAAATCATTCTTCTTGAAAATTACTTGGAAGAATGTTCAATTCAACATCTGTACACAAAACCGTCAAGCGAATGTTTCGTTTATATAAATATATTTACAACGAGAAGAAACCCTATTTCCAAAGGCCATATAAGATTAAATATGCCGACAATGAACAATTTCGTAAATAAACAAAGTCAAGTTCGCATCCAAAGGTGAAGTCTATGAGCTAAAGTCAACCTCACTTGGTCATAAAATAAAATAAAACATCGCTCACGACATCTACCCGTATGTATGTTTTTACTTATTTATAGCTAATTGATTTTATAATATATCAGTTGAGAAATAAAGAAATCATTGTATCCCGATAGCGTAAACGAAACAGATCATTCTCTTGGAAAAATTACAGTTTATATAAATCAAGTTGTTGTGATGTGTGTAATGGAGGGCAGGTCCACAGCTATTTCGTTTTATATTTCTTATTATTTTTATATTCCGTTTGTAGTTAATAAATGCTACTTTAATTAATCTTTTGACCAACTAACAATAATATTGTATTTAATTACATATTCTATTATCATACTCACAATTTGTCTTCGTGTATATATAGACACAGATTATCCACAACATAAGCATATTATTTTTTAAAACAATATAAGAAACCTTTTTAACCCAAAAAAAAAAAAAAACAATACAAGAAACCTCAAATCCAACAAAAGAAAAACCAATTCCTTTCTTGTTGTTTGGGACTAAATGGTGAGAAATTCAATGAAGGCTGAATACGATCTAGATCATCTTCCTCATCAAAGCTTTTATGGAGAATATTCAAGAACTTTGGTTCCCATGAACAAGAACTCCCAAATAATAACCAAGATCAAGCCCAAGGTTCGTATCATCCATATATTTGCGCCGGAGATCATCAACACCGACGTCCAAAACTTCCGTACACTCGTCCAGAGTCTGACCGGAAAACCAGTCATCAAAACCGGTTCTAATAAAAAGATAACCAAAACAAGTTTTCCCGAACCACCGCCGCTACCTCAAGAAGCCGGCCAAGAACATAAGGCGGAGCTGGTCAACAGAATTATAGAGAGCCACGTGGTGAAAGAAGAATGGGGATCAAGTTCAAACACAAATACTTACTTTAATTTGGAGGGTTTGGTCGATCTTGATGATGATGACAACATATTCTCAAGTCGATGGTTTGATATTTAACCATAAGAATTGACTCGATACCTTGGCCTAGCCTATGGAGTTTCTAGTAACCGTGATACATAGACCATGGTGATGTACGAGGTTGAGACGAAGAGATCATCATATAGGTAAGGGCATCTACATAGATTGTATATATATATATATATCTACACATGTGTGTGTTTGGATTTGTTTGGATGCCCTTTGATTTAATTTGGTAGACTGACTTAATTTGCCAAGAAAGAGTGTAGCAATGAGTTTAACTTGGTAAACTGATTTTTCCAAGAGGAAGTGAGTTTGAGTTTTGATCTCCGATCATATATGACAACTCTACTTAAAATTAGTGTAACACGTTGTCCTCACCCATGCGTGTATATTTATTTGATGTATTTTGTGATTGACTTTAGCGTTGTGCAAGTTATATATAAAAATGCGAGAATGATTGTGATGGACTTGATGAATGATTGTGATGACAAAAAAGAGAAGTAATATTGGAATCAAGTGATATAATACTATAAGAAACGGATTTTTACACGCTTAACTAATAATAAAATGTTAGTGATTAGTAATTAGGAGACAAAAATATTTGGTTCCCTTAAAATTCTCAAAAACAACGAATTAATGACATAACGATCAATAATGTTATAGAATATGATGACACGTAATGATTTACCAATCACTATACCTATATTCATTATTTTAGTAGTTGTGTTACACTGAGTAGTATCTTTTAGATAATGGAAAGTTTTAGTTACCAATGGAGAAAGAAGATTTGTTTCTTTTGTGAAAAATTATTTTATTCGCTTGACATTGGGTACTTAACTTTGTCCAACAAAATAAAATATGTTTACTTAAACTAAAAATATAAATTTTGTTTTTTATACCTATCTACCAATCAGCTAAATTTTCAATCTAGCAATAGCAACAGCAGAAGCTACATTTTTTATGACCGGCTTTGGAATCGTTGTGGCTGCTTACGAAATAATGACATAACGAACCAATCTGAACCGAGTATAACCCGAACAGTTTGGTTTTTGAAAATGTAATCAATTGGTTTTAGTTTTGGAAATTGAATCCTCTAACGATTTTTTCGCAGTACGTTGAAACTTTCGAATATCCGGTAATTCCTCTCCACGTTTTCTCGTTCCCTTTATCTCGCACTACGTCGTAGAATTCTGTTTTCTTTTGTTTGGTTTCCGCCGGAATCTAAAATCTCCGGTAAAATTGGTTTCTGTGATTAAACTTTCGTGTTTCTTAGAATTTTACGTTGATATGGATACTACCATTTTTACTGTCATATATAGTTTGGCCAATGTTGATTGCTTGGATTTCTAACAAAATCAATTTTGTATGAAAAAAATGGTGACTAGGTGTGAGTTTTGAAGAATGGTGTATTTTCGCGGCGTATCGGCCATTTCAAGGCTTCGATCTCGAGTCGTGAGTAGATTTGTTTTTTTCTTTATGTTTTGTTTGATGTGAATATATTGATGAATCGGATCTTAATATAAGCAGGGGAAGCAATCTTCACTTAGCAATTCTGTCAGATGGCTCCAGATGCAGAGCTCTTCTGAATTGGTAATCTTATGTTTTTATGTTAATGTTTGTTATCTTGTAGTTATATTTGACATGAAACAAATTGGTTAAAACAAAGTTGAAGTTTAGTTTTTAGAGTGTTTCTTTTTACTTTCTTGAGATTTGATTTATGAAATGCCTGATGTTGTTTAAATAATGGTAATGCAGGACCTAAAGTCACAGCTGCAAGAGATCATTCCAGAACAACAGGTAAGTTTCTACTTGTATCTTTTTTTGGTTTTAGTGATTCACATTATTTCTAAGTTTAGGGCAGATTGTATTAAGTGAAGCTATTCTCTCTCTTCTAATTGCTGTTTTTCTCATGTACAACTTCAAATTTTCAGGATCGTCTGAAGAAACTGAGATCAGAACATGGAAAGGTCCCAGTGGGGAACACCACTGTTGATATGGTATGGATTATATTGATTTTTGTTTGCTCTGTTTGATTCTAAGCGCTTTCTCATATAAAATATATTCATTCCTTTTTTATGTGGTATTTGTGAAGGTACTTGGAGGAATGAGAGGGATGACTGGGTTACTCTGGGAAACCTCATTGCTTGATGCAGAAGAGGTATGAATATAATTTTGTTCATAGAGATAATTATCTGGTCAGATCTTAAATTTAGAATATAACAAAATGCTCTTCTTTTTTTAGTAATGATCTTATCTTTATTTCAGGGGATACGCTTTAGAGGCCTATCGATTCCTGAATGTCAGAAACTTTTACCTTCAGCTCAGTCTGGAGAAGAGCCCTTGCCTGAGGGTCTCCTGTGGCTTCTGTTAACTGGAAAGGTATGATGATCTTCTTAACATTTCTATGCATAAAATGGTTATGGACACTGTATCATACGATTTAGTTTTCCTTCTTTTTGATATAGGTGCCAAACAAAGAGCAAGTTGAAGCCTTGTCAAAAGAGTTAGCTCGTCGTGCGGTTGGCCAGGTTTGTAGCTCACCTCTCTGCTCTGTCTGTTTGTGGCCTCAGTTTAATGATTCATCAAAACTTAGCAAAATAGAAGCTGATGGCACTTGTAAAAAAACTGAATGTTATGATAGTTGTTGTAAGCATAACAACTCTAGTTTCTACTTATTTTCCACAGTAGATTATGTCTACAAAGCTATCAATGATTTGCCTTCTACAGCTCATCCAATGACTCAATTTGCTAGCGGTGTAATGGCCCTTCAGGTGAATGGGCTATGTTCTTTACTAATTTGGTCTATATATGTATCTCTTAAAACTGAATAATTTTCAGGAGCACCTTATCTTTGTTGAATTGTTAACCAGGTTCAAAGTGAGTTCCAGAAGGCATATGAGAAGGGTGATGTTCATAAGTCAAAGTATAAACTTTTCAATTTTTCTAGTTTGTTTCTTGATTGACTTTTAGTAGCAGGCATCATAAAAACTGAGTTTTTCATTGAAGGTTTTGGGAACCAACCTTTGAGGATGCCCTAAATTTGATTGCTCGTGTTCCTGTTGTAGCTTCATATGTGTATCGGAGGTTACATTTTATGCCCTTGGCCATGCTTTTTAGATTCTAGACTTTAAAAATTTTGGGGTTTTTATTTTCTTTCTTATTACTGTTCTTGAATTTACATTCTAATTAACATTTCAGGATGTATAAGGATGGTAGCATCATTCCATTAGATGATTCTTTGGATTATGGTGCCAATTTTTCACACATGCTGGGATTTGATAGTCCTCAAATGAAAGAACTCATGAGACTTTATGTAACAATCCATAGGTTTGTGTTGGTTATCTTCGTTTCAACATGTCGCATTGAACATAATTATTAAAAAAAAGTTGTCCATTATGACTTTCTTTTCATTTACCAACTCTTACAAAATTTATTTAGCATGATCAAGGGTTTTTTCGTTTCTACTGTTTTTTTGTTTGTTTTAGTGATCATGAAGGTGGCAATGTTAGTGCTCACGCTGGTCACCTGGTATGTATTACTACATACAATCAATTGAATATTATTTTGGTCTTCATGCATATGCATGATAATGTTCCACTTTTAGTTTTTTCGTATTCATGTATGCTTTAACTTAATTTATTTTTGAATTTATAGACATTTCTGATGGTTCTTTGTTTTGCTAATGATATTTATTTAGGTTGGAAGTGCACTTTCAGATCCATATCTTTCATTTGCTGCTGCATTAAATGGTTTAGCTGGGCCACTCCATGGTTTGGCTAATCAGGTAACCCATTTTATTAGCTCAAATCTACAAGTGTTTATGGAAGAGTTCCAAGATATGACTCGTATAAGCTAATAAACTTAAAGGTGATAACAACTAAGAATTTTGCATGGTCTTGTTTCAGGAAGTTTTGCTGTGGATCAAATCAGTTGTGGAGGAATGTGGGGAGAATATGTCAAAGGAACAACTAAAAGATTATGTCTGGAAAACGTTAAATAGTGGCAAGGTAAAACAAAACAAAAATTGTTCTGCTTTGCGTTTTGATACATGATCTTTAAAAAGTTGTGGATTGAGGTAGGGTGTGTGAAAACAGACCATAACTTAAGCTTGAACTACTGTTTGATTAATGAATAAAAGCTTGGGATATTTAATCAAATATTTTGTCTTGCAGGTTGTTCCAGGATATGGCCATGGTGTTTTGCGTAAGACGGATCCAAGATATGTATGCCAAAGAGAGTTCGCCTTGAAGCATCTACCTGATGACCCTCTTTTTCAGCTGGTATCTTTTCCTTTTTACCTTAATCTTTGGTCATGCTATTAAATTTGTACTGGCTCACAAAATTATTTTAACTCAATATAGGTCTCAAAGCTTTATGAAGTTGTGCCTCCTATTCTAACCGAGCTTGGAAAGGTACTGTTTTCATCATCACTTCATGTACAACCAGATTTCTGATTTTCTATGGATTTTATGAATCATGAAATCTCTGTTACAGGTCAAGAACCCGTGGCCTAACGTCGATGCTCATAGCGGAGTGTTGCTGAACTATTATGGTCTAACCGAAGCAAGGTAGTAACTGCAACCTCTCATTTAAGTGTGACTAGGCTTGGACCTTCTTTTGCTGAATCTTGGTTATAATATAGAGTGACATTTGTTTCAAATATAGATACTACACAGTGCTTTTTGGCGTCTCAAGGAGTCTCGGCATCTGCTCACAGGTAAATGCATTCGTGCCATCAAAAAACTATAGAGCATACGATCCATCACAATAAAATCAAACTCATTTTTTTGGTTCTTTTTTACTTTTCTTGTTTCAGCTGATATGGGACCGAGCTCTTGGATTGCCACTTGAGAGACCAAAGAGTGTAAACATGGACTGGCTCGATAACTTCATGCGCTCGAGCCGCTAAGTTAATCTCTGACTGTGTTGGTCAAGGTTCACTCTCGCTCTCTCATCAAAACAGCATTTTATTTTCTTCCATTTGATGGGTAGCTTTTGTAGGAAAAACAAACGATTTCTCGTCTTAATTTTTTTCTTCAGAGTTTTCATTTTGATTCTTCCGAAAGAATAATGATGTCAAACAAGTGAATAAACAGTCTTTCTCAGATTTGAGACACTATATTATTATTCCAAAACTTTGATTGGAAACCATCCATTGATTTGCTTTGACTCTTCAATGAACAATCTCAAAATGATGGACTTGGCTTGCTTAATGCTTAAGCCGTACGGCATCCTCGGTTGGAACCCTAGTCAAGTGACACAGAGTCTTGACATGACCGTACAGGGACAAGACACCTCCTACTAAAGGCATACGATAATTTTTTTTTTTTTTTCAATTTGAAAAGGGATATTTATATACTGACATACGAGATTTTTTCCCAGGACTTAATTCTTGGTTCAATCCTTCCGCGTTTTTTGGGCTTGCTTGACCCGTCTCGTATTGCAAAGTTGGTCACGAGTTTCTTATTCTTCTAAAGTTTTTTTTTTTTGATAAAGGTTTTATTCTTCTAAAGTTTACCTAAATCAATCTCTTTTCTTTATCTTGGTGGCGTGTCAGTGTGAACTAAAATATTTGATTAATTTAATGATGGGTTTAACTTTAAGTTCTAAATCATGTCCTCATACTTGATACCCATCAAGCCCTGTCTGTATCACACAGACGTTCGTGTGTGTGCTAATTGCGAATATTTTACTTCGTCACTTTTTTTTTTATCTTCCTTGTTAAGATCAATCAAAAAGATTAGTTCGGTCCATTAAAGGCCCATATGAATCTCAAATATAAGGCCCAAATTTCACTGAAGTTGAGAAATTCCATGCCCAACCTTACAATTACCAACATATAAAATGAACATTCCATTTCCAGTAACCCATGAGGGCATTCCTGTAAATATCTCCACCTTCTTCTCTTTCGTAGACGGTTGCACACGAAGCGAGGTTGGGGTGACCCGACCCGTTATATAAATACATACACAAAATGGGTAAAGCAGAGGTGAAAATCTTGGACGTAGGTCTATTATATATTTCATATGAAGAGGAGATATATATATATATATAGCTAACAAGACCTAAAAATAATTTTATTATGCATCATATACACTTTTAGTTCATAGCAAAGCCTTCAAAATACGAAAACAGAGTGATAAGAAAAAAAAACAAAAAAAATAAAAAAAATAAGATCCCTAAAAACTGCGAGCTTGTTGTCATGAAAGACGAAGAAGAGGCAAAAGCAGCGATATCAAACGGCATGAACGACGACGACAATACTTCCAATAGTGAGTTTGATAACAATTGTATCGGAGACGGAGAAGATGACTGTAATATCAATCAGATCAAAGCATGGGGAACGTGGGAGGAATTGGTGTTAACCTATGCCGTTAAACGCCATGCTTTTACAGATTGGGACTCCGTTGCTAAGGAGGTTCAACTTCGTTCCCGGAGTTCTCTCGTCGCCTCCGCCGTCAATTGCAGGCTTAAGTATGAAGATCTCAAGCGTCGGTTCCAAGATTCCGTCGACGGTGGAGAAGGTGGAAAAAGCGAAGTCGGTGAAATCTCTTGGCTCGAGAAGTTACGGTGCCTTCGTGTGGCGGAGCTCCGGCAAGAGGTTCAACGATGTGACGACTCGATACTGTACGGGAGAGTCTCTATTTCTCCGCCGGTAGATCTGAGTTTATAATTTTATTTTAATTCGTTTTTGAAAATAATTTTATGGTTTTTTTTTTTTGATTAGGTCGCTTCAGTTAAAAGTTAAGAAATTAGAAGAGGAGAAAGACGGAAATGGTGGAGACAATAAACCAGATCTAGGAAACGATGAAATTAAACCGGCGATGCTTAACCGGGAAACGACTGAGTCTGACCGGGACAATAGGTCGATTAACGAGTCCAACTCGACAGCCTCCGTCGATAAAATTGCCGATCACGATCCATCAGGCGGAGATAAAACCGTAGATCCCGATCCGGTTTACAAGGTGGCGCCAGAGAAGGAAGAAAGAACGGTCAGTAGAAGATCGGAAATGAGTCAATCGGAGGAGATGGACGAATCGGGAACGTCCAAAGTTCTTGGTAAAAGGAAAGGAGAGAAATATATGAGCGGAGATGATAGTAGTATCCGTGGCGGAAGTGGTGGTGATATCAAATCGGCCGGCAAAAATTCACAGCCGTTGATAAATTTCATTAAGCTGATTCGGTCTCATCCTCGTGGTTCCGTGTTCGAATCCCGGCTAAAGAGCCAGGTAAGCATATGTCTTATTTTTCTCATTTTTTTGTGTGGTTTAATACTAAATATTATTAATTAACACATAATTTCATATTTTTCCGTGTTTTCTACGTTATATATCCCGCGTTTAGCTCGGATTCATGATTTAAAAAAACCGTTATGATTAGGTTTTAAATAAAAATTTTGACCTTAAAATTTTATATCATAATAATAAATATTATTGCATTGAATATTGTTGGACAAAAAAAAATTACAATATATTTAGCAAAGTTTTAAACTTCTATTTATTTTTATTAAAATTTTCAAAGATACTAAAATGGGAAAGATTTTTTTAATAGTCAAAATAAAATAAAAAAGGCATTAGAAGATATTGTATTTTATGTATTAATTAGTTAAAATTAATTGACTATTTTATCCATAATGAATTGACTAAAATTATTTTTTTGGAATATTCTATAATTTAAATGCTATTTTAGAAATGTACATCCTTAATATTAGTATAGAATTTTGCAAAAATAATCTTTTATTTATTTTTCAAAAATGATTTTAAAAGTTTTCACATTTAAATGTGATATATTGCATTCTATTAATATAGTATTGCTTTCTTAATCAGACTTGATAACGTATTCAGTAGATAAGTTCAGTCTAAAATGAAAATGTTTATATTGTATAGTTGGCCATATATTCAGGCCTATATATAGTCAGTCTAATGTGTTACACAAACCTAATAGTATGCTTCTTTCAAAACTTAATTACTATCTCACCATGCAAAACTCATTTTGTTAAGAATGATTGGTTATGCAACTTAGTTTTAAATTCTGTTTGTTAAAAATTAAACTTAGTTTTAAACTATTTGTGTTTAAGGCACCATATCTTTGTGTTTTAACGTTAGATTTGTTGTATTCTTTTTCTTTTTCCCCTTAAGAATTTTCAAGGACGACCAATAAAATTAGTTATCCACACATTGTCCAATTTGGTCGGGACCACCCCGATATATATATATTTTTTTCACTTTTTTCCATCATCACCTTTTCAATTTTTCTTAAACTTATTATTATGATAAATTTTTTGTTGTTGTTAAAGATAAAACTTAAATAGTTCTGCACAAGGTAGCAAATATCTCTATGAATCGTATCCATGTTTCCGTATGTGTTTGATTTTAAACTTTAATTCCATATCCAATTTATGGTTGTTAACAGTTAATATTTTTCTTAAGGGAGCCCTCTTTTTTAACGTTATTCTTGCTGCATACACAGAAAAAATTTCGTTGGAAAGAATTTTGGTTTGTTTTTCTTTTCTATCAGCATTTACCATTTGGTCACATAACCTTGGACACCTGGCTGCTTCCCGTTGAAGCATGGTTTTGTCGTTTCTTTTAAGATATGGTCAACTTATTTGACTTTTCAGCCGTCTTTTTACGCCAGAAACTGTTTGGGCTTTAGTTGGGCCTTTGAGCTCAAAATATTTACACGTATACATGGAAGCCCATTAGTTAAGACATTTTTATTTGGTTTTCATACTCTCATCTCTATTATCTTGCAGGAGACAAAGGATTACAAGAGCTTGATAAGGCAGCATTTGGACATCAAGACAATAGAGAAGAAGATGGAGAAAGGATCTTATGTTTCTTCAAGCCTCTCTTGTTACAGAGACCTCAAGCTCCTCTTCACAAACTCCATTGTTTTCTTTCCTACATCTTCCTTAGAGTCCATGGCGGCGCACGAGCTAAGAACCCTTGTCTCAAACGAAATAAAGAAACGGACAGGAATCTCGGATCCCAGTGTCATCAAAGCAGATACCGAATCATCGGTTTCTAAACAGAAATCCTCTGTTCTTCCTCTTGTTGCATGCAAGAAGAAGAGTTCTGCTTCGAAAAAGACGTCTCCTTCTTCAAGCTCTAAACAAAAAGATGAGAAGAAATCTCAGGAAGTTTCAGAGGAGAAGACAGTGACCACTAGTGGTGCAAGAAGCTCGAGGAGAACGAGCAAAAGTGTCGCTGTTGTTACCAAAGATACCAAAAGAGGAAGAGCCAAGAATAATAACAAGAAACAAACGGATACGAAAGCAGAATCATCGAATGATGATGATGTGAAGGAAGAGACTCGTAAAACAGAGAAGAAGACAGTAGCATCAGCATCAGATAAGAAGAAGAGTGTGGCTGATTTCTTGAAGAGGATAGAGAAGAATTCTCCACAGAAAGGAAAAGAAACAACTAGTAAAAACCAGAAGAAGAGTGATGGAAACGTCAAGAAAGAGAATGATAAACAGAAGAAGAGCGCTGGAAACGTTAAGAAAGAGAAGAGTAAAGCAAAACCGAGGGAATTGAGGAGTAACAGTGCTGGTAAAAAGAAGGTTGAGGTAGAGAATAACAATAATAAGAGTTCATCGAAACGAAAACAACAGAAAGAAACAGCTGAAGCTACAGGAAAAAGAGGTAGGGAATCTGGAAAAGATGATAAACAACCAAAGAAACGAAGCAGAAGATGAAATTGATTCGGTATTTGTACATTTGATGTGCCTCAAGTATTTATCATTCCTCTTTAACACAGATCAGTGTGTTGGAGGGATTCATAGGTCTTGTTAGGTTTTGTTTTTTAATTCCTCATAGTTGACACTTGACAGATCTTGGTTTTTAATTATTGAACCTGTGTTTACTTTGTTAGAGGGTATATGGATTGGTTATAGACTTACATGTTGCTTGTTCATTGCTTTGTAGTTTGGTCAATATACAAAACCTGAAATCCGGTTTAGGCCCAAAAAGTAAAAATGTTTGTTTAATTGTTTAAGGTATTTTCTTTTCAAAATAGCCTTTATTAGTTTTGGGCCAGATGTCATATTATGAGAAAATTTTACAATTAATTATATGTGAAATCCGCATTGCAAAATGCAAATGCTCAAAGCCTCAAACATTTAAAGAAATTTTAGTCTGACTTGACGACAAAAAAAGAATAGAAAAACTCTGACCTTGGAATTTGAATTTCAAGAGTCCCAAAATTTTACGATAGTGTAGCATTCGTATAAACAAGACTTGTGAAGTTTGGAATTTTCTTGATTCTTTATAAGAGAATTAATTTATATATCAAAGCTTAATACTAATTTATTTTAAAATTTTGAGAAAATGTGGAAAGCACCCTTACATCAAAAAACGAAATTAGTAGGAAACAAAGAAAATTCCAAGTTGGATTCCAGTACTAGTACAAGGTCCAAAAAGATTGCATGGCATATGTTTAAACCGTCAAATTGTTATCTCAATTGAGCCCCCCCCCCCCCCCAAAAAAACGTATTATTAGGTACACTCCAAAAATTTTGGAAATTCCACGAAATATTCCATTTTATTGGGCATCCTCACAACTCACAATATATCCCAACTTCTGCGGTTTCTAGGCAATAAATAATGTGTTCAAAGTTGCTCTACGGACATGGGCACCACTTGAATTTCCTTTGACTGTTTCGAGTTTACTATACAGCATATTAATAATGCTTGTATTCATTTTATGTCGGTTTCATATTTTCCCATCCAATATTATGTGTTATTTTCTATCGCCACTGATTTTTAAGTATATGAACTCATTTTCAAGTATATTGTACGAAATTAACAATCTGATATTTCGCCAGAGATATTGACATGGCTTTATAAACCTAAAACAATCTTTCAAAACATATCCATTCTCCTCAAACGATCTGCTAACAAATTTAAAAGAAAAACCATATAACAAAAATTCTCTGAAAATAGTGCTAATCATTAGAAATTACACTTCGTAATTTAACTTCCTTAAAATTTCAGAATAGCCTGTCAATTTTCGAATAATAAGTTGATGTGCTCCAAACTCCTTTGTTTATAACAGATTCTCTATTTTATTACCATGCATGCTTACGCATCGAGAACGACAGTCAAAATAAGTTATTTGATTCGTTATATGTATATATATTTATATTTATTATTTTGTGCTTAATTCTACCTACCCTGGGATTATGAGATAAGTTTTTTTTTAATTAAGTTATATTTATATAAATAAATACATAATAGCTTTTTTTGTCCGACCGTTTCTAAAATGTTAGAACTATTTTTTTTTTCAGAAAATCTGCAGGTCCCTTATTTTTCCGGCATAATTACGTGGTCTTATGACAACAAAAGTTTAATAGTTGTATTAATAAAATGGGTACGGACAACTTTGAAACGGAAGAGTGCATACTTTTCTATTTTTCCACCTCGTATGCATAATGCATTTGAAGTTTTGGAATTATGACACACGTGATTGAAAAGTCCTCGTTAGAATTTATTTATCCTTTAGTGAGTTTATCATATTATCAACTTTGACATATTCCCTTTAGGTTTATCATAATCATTAAGTCAGTATATTGACTAAGAACTTTTTTTACTGTATTAAAGTCCAAGTCTTTGCTCTGCTTTTTTGACAAAATTTATCCAGAGACTCAGGTTAACATAAAATTATGTTTCTTTTACGAGAGTCTTTGCTCTAAAGCCATTTTTCACTCCTGATATGAATAACAAATTATTATTATATTATTATTAACAATTAGGGATAGCCGATAAAGATCACAAGTTCACATGCACAATCAATTGATACAACTCGTTGTCTTGTTTCTATATAACGACGATAGGTCGCGTTTGTCTATCTATAGCCAAAACAGAGATAGATCACATACATGTATAGGCAGTCTCTAAATGGTAGTGCCATAGCTTAATTTAGAATGGTATTCACGAAGATTACTCATTGCTATCTGGTTCTCATTAATGGAAGTATCTCAGATGGCAACATTTTTTATTTTATTTTTGGAGGTCAACAAATATCGGATTTCAAATTATAATATTTCGTTGGAAAAATTCATCCTTTGGAATTTTTTAAATAATTTATTTTTTAAGATTAGAAAAATGTTTAATCAGTATGAAACAGTCCCAAAAAATAAGTACAAACTGAATACTAAATATTTATAAGATCAGAAAAACCGGAACCATAGATTAAAAAAAAATCGAAAATAATGATATATATTTGATTAAAACTTTTTTAAATCATAGAAATCAAAAGGTTCAAAACTGTAGCAAATAATCCATATTAATTTAATTTTACGTTGGTATTTATTTTTTTGAAATTAAAATCCAGAAAATTTTAAATTCAAGCCCAAAAAAATGGAAAAAATATATTTTAATAGTATTATATCATCAGTTATGTATTTGAAAGAGATAGTGTTTTGTTAGATATGTAAAAAAAAACACGAAATTAAATCCAATCACTCAAAAGACAAAGACAACTCTGGCGAATGAATCTTCCCGGCATTGTATAAAACAAATACGTTTTATATCGCACGTTTGTTCATATTCTTAGTACAAGTCAACATTGGAGAAATCTCGTTGGTTCAACATCACACAGCGCAAGCCCGCCACAGTGACCATTATTAGTTTATATTCAATTTTCTATATGTTGCAGCAGATAATTTGACCACAAAAAATGAAGTAGAAATTAACGGTCAGCATTACGTAGTGACAACTGGCAACTGGCTGGACTAGTTAATGTATGAATATTCGACGTTCCTTCTCGTAAAATATTTCATTGCCTATATATACTTTCACATATCCCATTACTTCTCTCACAACTCAACACTCTCTCTATATATATTCATTCATTTATTATTTTGCCAAAACACAACTAAAACATTTGTTTCATTCTTTTATATTAGAAAATATCAGCTCCATTCGATATATACAAAAATACATAAAAGATCTTCAAATTGGTATATTATCTTTCCTCTTGTATATCAAAATTATGTTATCAAATGATATATTAACTCATGATTTTTATGTATATGTTTATGCAGATTCAAGGGTTTATCTAACGAAAAAGCTTATAAAAATCTTTTTGAGTTTTTATAAACAATGACGCAGTAAGTGATTAAACTTCAATACAACAACATGGCTCTTCAAAAAGTTATTTCTTAGACAAAACATTTTTTCTAATTCTTTTTGGTTAACTAAATTTTAACAGAAGGAAGAACATGTACTCAAAGAAAAACTCATTCGGCCGATCTGATTTTCCGGAGGGTTTCCTCTTTGGAACGGCCTCATCAGCTTACCAATATGAAGGAGCCACAGAAGAAGCTCCTCGAGGAGAGAGTGTTTGGGATACATTTGTTCGCAAATATCCAGGTTTGTATTTATGTAAAAAAACTTCTTTTCATAATATAGCTTTTAACATCTAGAAAAAATCTAGGATATATACAAATTGTTACTTAATTATGATATCCACCAGAATACTTAAAAATAATGAAACTATTGCAGAGAGAAATTGCTACTCTAATGCGGATCAAGCGGTCGAGTTCTATAACCATTACAAGGAAGATATCCAGAGAATGAAGGATATTAACATGGATGCTTTCCGGTTCTCTATCTCTTGGCCTCGGATCTTGCCTCGTAAGTTCTTAGTAATATATATTATATAAACCACTATTTTTTATTAAGCATATTAATCAACGATCTTTCGAACAATTCAATAGATTTAATCCTTTTTCATATTCCAAAAAAAAATAGTTGGGAAGAAAAGCAAAGGAGTGAATAAAGAAGGAATCAAATTCTATAACGATCTCATCGATGAACTCCTAGCTAACGGTATTTAACTAATATCTCTTACCTATATTTCCACACATCTTATCTTATTAACCTTTTTTTTTTTTTTTTAATATATTCTAACTTGATCATATATATATATGTGTATGAGCAGGAATCACACCTCTCGCTACTTTGTTTCATTGGGATACTCCTCAAGCACTTGAAGATGAATACAATGGATTTCTAAGCGAAAAAGCTGTGTAAGTGATTTTTAACTGTATATCATAGTTTATGAATCTATTTTTCTGGATCGATATCTCTAACACATGGATACAAAATAACCAATCTTGCAGTGACGACTTCAAAGATTTTGCGACTATATGTTTCGAAGAATTTGGCGATCGTGTGAAATTGTGGGTCACACTAAACGAGCCATGGGTCTATAGTATTGGTGGTTATGACACGGGAAGGAAAGCGCCTGGACGTGCCTCCAAATACATGAACGAATCAGCTGTGGCTGGAGAATCTGGCCTTGAGGTTTACACTGTTAGTCATAATCTACTTCTGGCTCACGCTGAAGCCGTTGAAGTCTTCAGGAACAATCCCAAAGTAAGGAAACAAAGTAGTTGATTTCGTCTTGATAACCACTTTAAATCTATCATCTATGAGAACATTTTTTTTTTATGAGAACATATTTATTGATAACGTTTTTGTTATTTGATGAATTACAGTGTAAGGATGGCAAGATTGGTATCGCACATTGTCCAGTATGGTTCGAGCCTTATGATTCGAACTGCCCTAATGATAAAGAAGGATGCGAACGAGCTATGGAGTTTATGTTTGGCTGGTGAGTGGTTTTATTTATTTCTTGAAAATTATATATATATATATATATCACATATAAGTAGAGTTTCTGATGATTCTTTTGTGGTATTTTTTTTTTAATTATTAACAGGCAGATGGATCCAACGGTGTATGGAGATTACCCCGAAGTAATGAAAAAATCGATTGGAAAAAGATTACCCTCATTTACCCCAACTCAATCCGAGAAGCTAAAAGGGTCTTTTGACTTCGTTGGAGTGAATTATTACAGTGCTTTCTACGTAAAAAGTATCCCTGAAGTGGACCATAACACACCCAATTGGAGATCCGACGCACGCATCGAATGGAGAAGTAAGTGGAGTTTTATATATATAATACTTACTTGTATGATCATAAATATGATAGAGTTTATATTTATTTCTTGGATCACAATATTCTTAGGTGGTTTATTGATTTCTTAGCGTTTTTTATCACCGGTTTCTTGTCTCATAAGCTTTTTGTTTTTTATTGGAACAGAGCAAAACAAAGCAGGACAAACATTGGGTGTAACAGGTGGTTCAGAATGGGATTTTCTATACCCACAAGGACTTAGAAAGTTTCTAAATTATGCCAAAAATAAATATGAAAGCCCGAAATTTATGATCACTGAAAACGGTAATAATTTTAATATAAGCTCTCTCAAAATATTCTTTACTCAATTATTTTGTGAGTTACAGTTTACTAACTTTTGTTTTTTGTTTAAATTGTTCAGGACATTGTGATATAGATTACGAGAAAAAACCAAAACTTTCTAACTTGATGGATCTCCAAAGGACAGAGTACCACAAGAAACATCTCCAAAGCATCCTACAAGCCATCCAGTAAGTGACTCCTCTATTTGAAAACGAAAACTCCATTATTTTTCTTGGCAGACAAGAAAGTGTATTGATGTGTTGAAACCCTACTTAATTAGTTTTACTGATGAGAAGTGTTTTATTTATCAGGGAGGATGGTGTTGAAGTAGAAGGATACTTTGCATGGTCCTTACTAGACAACTGCGAATGGAACGCCGGTTATGGAGTCCGATACGGACTCTTCTACGTCGATTACACCAACGGGCTAAAACGTTTCCCGAAAATGTCCGCTATGTGGTTCAAAGAGTTCTTGAAGAAAGAAGAAGAAATTGAAGATTCCGAGGAAGAGTATGTGTTGAAGTCTAGAATGAACAAAAAGAGATTTTTATTAGCAACGGGTTCGGCTTCATGTTTCATTCCTAAGATGTCTGAATCTTCTAAAGCTCTCGAACTATTTTTTTAGATTTTTCATTTTACCTTTTTCAATTTGTTGTGTAAAAAGCTTTGATGCAAAGCAAAGTTACCTTCAACAAAGACGGCTTAAGGATTCTTTGCGGCTTCAAAACTTTGTTTCTTTTTTTTTATTTAATATCATTCTTGACTTCAAATCAATTAAAATAATACAAAACTATTAATTAATAACGCGTTAACATTGTAAACGAAGAAAATAATATATTTTCTACTTTCGTTAAAAAGATTGAGCCATTTATATAGATGGGCTCAGATCGCTGAAAAAAATGTATGAACGGGCTTCATCGTGAGGTTTGTTTCATAGTAAATAAATGGCTCCTGGGTCCATATCTTTTATGGCCTATTTCGACATTTTAAAAAAACACCTAGTGTGGGCCACAACGGGCTGTCTGACATCAAAACACCTACTTTACTTTGCTGTTTCTCTGAATGACATCAAAATAATTTTTTTTGTCTGAAAAAAGGTAAAGAAGTATATTTAAAGTAATTTTAGAAAGTAAATGTACAGCATCTATTTTTTATTCAAACTTATACAGTATCTCCTTTTAACAACTAACAAGGCCATTCAACGGTGCTATAAGAGAAAAAACATAGGCCATTCCAGATATGGATAATCATGGACTAGTATAATCTAATTAATCCCTCACGTTGGGATTTATTACTATTTAAAAAAAAAAAAGTTGACCAAAATAATCGTGCCCACCCATTTCAAGCAACAAAACCCCTCTACAAAGCGAATTTATACACGATATATATATATATATATATATATATATTTCAGATTAAAGGACTAATAAAAATCAATGCATTAGAAAATTCAAAAAAACAATGCACTAATATGTTAAAATTCTAGAAAAGTTTGACATTTTATTTCGTTTTCATAGTTTAGTAAAGAGGAAAATTTGTATCGTTATCAAAGGCTTATTTATCCAAAAGGCGATTGAACAATAAATTAGGTCTTTTCAGTTCTCACGTCTTAGCTTTAGAATATTATTCTTCATTGTGATGACTCAGCTTTTGATTAATTAAGATTTTCTGGTTTCTTTTTCAATGGATTTTATAGGATAAGGTTTCTTGCAACAATTAGAAAATTGTATTAGAAAAAGAAACAATTAATACTATAAATAATGTTGCTAGTTGGCTACAGTCTCCCTCCCTCCAACAACTCTATTTATAGATTACAAAAGGAAAGATCAAATCCAGAAATTTCCCTTTTTCCTATAACATTTTTTCACAACCATAGAAAATAAAATTCGAATTAGTTTTTACAGAGAATGAGAAGTAAAAGTCTCCGTTTACTGTTGTTGCTCATTGCTTTGGCCTACATTGGAGTTTTCGCCAAGAACCACTCCTCAAGGCCTAAATTAAGAAGAAGTGATTTCCCAGAAGATTTCATTTTTGGATCTGCAACTTCTGCTTATCAGGTTTATTTCTTAGTATGTCTTCCGTTTATTTTATCATTTTTTGTTGTTAACATTTTTTCGATTTTGTAGTCTGAAGGTGCTGCTCATGAAGATGGTAGAGGACCAAGTATTTGGGATACCTTCACTGAAAAATTCCCAGGTTTTTCTTCTTAATTAGAAAACCCTAATTGTTTTGGATCTCTTTAGACACTCAAGACTCAAAATGTTGGAATTTGGTTTATATCTATGAATCTGGTTTTGTCTTTGTGTTCATAGCAAAAATAGAATGATGATGAACCTTCTTGATTCTTCCTTATTTGGGATACCTTCAATTAATATTTATTATTTCTTTTCAGAAAAGATATTGGATGGTAGTAATGGGTCCATTGCAGATGATTCTTACAACCTCTTCAAGGTATTTGCATTCTTCACCCCAAACAAAAAAATGTCAATTATACATCCGACATTACAATTTTTTTAGTCATGAAATATTTTTGGAAAAGCAGGAAGATGTGAATTTGCTGCATCAAATTGGCTTTGATGCTTACAGATTTTCGATCTCATGGTCACGGATTTTGCCTCGTAAGATATCGATCCAATCATATCTCTGTAAGAGTTTTTTTTTTTTTATATTCATGAGTGAACAATAGTAATCACATTCTTTTATTTTGTTTTTGCTGATTAGGTGGGGATCTAAAGGGAGGTATCAACCAGGCTGGAATTGACTATTACAACAACTTGATTAATCAACTTCTTTCTAAAGGTAAATGATTCTCTGTTTCTCAGTCTATGGTACTAACATTAGATGACTTTAACAACATGTTACGAAATTCTTGAAGCTTGTCAAGATTCGTTCAGAAGCCAATATTTTCATGTGTTTTGTAATGTTGTAAATGTGTTAGGAGTAAAGCCATTTGTCACACTCTTTCACTGGGATTTGCCAGAGGCACTTGAAGATGCTTACGGTGGCTTCCTCGGAGACGAGATTGTGTAAGTGCATTCATTTAACATCTATAAATGCTAAGATTACGACATTGCAAAGATTTAAAAGCTTATGTCTTTACACAGTAATGATTTCCGGGACTATGCGGAACTTTGTTTCCAGAAGTTTGGGGATAGAGTGAAGCAGTGGACGACAATAAACGAGCCATATACAGTGGTTCATGAAGGTTATATAACAGGTGAAAAGGCACCTGGAAGATGTTCCTATTTCACTAACCCTGATTGCACCGGCGGCGATGCAGCTACCGAGCCTTACATTGTTGGCCATAACTTCCTCCTCGCTCATGGAGCCGCCGTCAAAGTCTACAGAGAAAAGTACCAGGTATGCTTGCTCTTCTGAGACGTTAATCATCTGTTTGTGTTTGATTTTTACATTTTCTTGAGTCTACAGTTTTAGCTCTGCTCTGTTTTACTCTGTTTCCCATCTGCTCTGTTTTACTCTGTTTCCAATCTGCTCTGTTTTTACTCTGTTTCCCATCTGCTCTGCTTTTACTCTGTTTCCAATCTGTTTTTATTTCTAGCCTGTTTCTTTACCGTCACAGCACTTGAAATCGGCTGCCCGGGCCGGTTAAGAATCTGAATTTTCGTTACCAAATCCTCATACATAGACCATTGTAAATCGTGATAACATTTCACTCCTAATATTGTGCCTACAGGCGACTCAGAAAGGTGAAATAGGTATCGCCTTAAACACAGTGTGGCACTATCCATATTCAGAGTCAAATGCTGACCGATTAGCCGCGGCTCGAGCCACGGCCTTCACCTTCGACTACTTCGTGGAGCCAATCGTCAACGGTAAATACCCAATCGAAATGGTCAACAATGTCAAAGACGGTCGTCTTCCAACATTTACACCAGAAGAGTCCGAAATGCTCAAAGGATCATACGATTTCATAGGCGTGAACTATTACTCATCTTTTTACGTACAAGACGTGCCGTGTGCAACTAAAAACATTACCATGACCACCGATGCTTGCGTCAGCGTCGTAGGTCCGTGAACCATACGGTTTTCTTCTTTTACCTATCGATACAATACATTGACATTTTCTTCGAAATAATATTGAAATTCTACATTGTCAGATTAATTATTTCTATTTTATTTTGTATGCTGTATTAGGTGAGCGAAATGGAGTGCCTATTGGTCCAGCGGTACGATTACTCTATTCAATTTTGTTTAGTTAAGAATTAGATTAATCTCCCGATCAAATCAATATTTACGTATAGTATAGTTTAATAGGTTGACAATCTAGATAATGGTTAGAGTATTATGATATATCTAACATATGTGGAACAATCTATGATTTAATTCAGGCTGGGTCGGATTGGCTTTTGATATACCCTAAGGGTATTCGTGATCTTCTACTACATGCAAAACTCAGATATAATGATCCCGTCTTGTACGTTACAGAAAACGGTACAAAAAAATTTCAGATAGATTATTTTTAAGTAATATATTTTTCTGAACCAAGAACTAGTTAAGACTGATATATTTTGGTGCTCGTCTCTTCCTTAAAAACCATGTAGGAGTGGATGAAGTTAGTACTGGAGAAGTCTTTCTTAATGACGATTTGAGAATTGACTACTACGCTCAGCACCTTAAGATGGTTTCCGATGCTATCTCGTAAGCTCTCCTTTTTCATATCACATCTATAAAACATAATATATGGTTTCAAATTTTTGATGATGGAAGTGGAAACACAAATATAATGGGAAAGAAACAATCAAAGACCATATTAGGACCAATGACCAATCCGATCAAATTCAAAACAAGTATTGAAAAACTAAACTTTATTTTGAAAACTTTATACTACATGAAATGTAGGATGGGGGCGAATGTGAAAGGATATTTTGCGTGGTCGTTGATGGATAATTTCGAATGGTCGGAAGGTTACACAGTCCGATTCGGGCTAGTGTTTGTGGACTTTGCAGATGGACGTAAGAGGTATCCGAAGAAATCAGCTAAGTGGTTTAGGAGATTGCTGAAGGGAGAGTCTAATGGGACGAAGCAGCAGGTGGCTGTTATTTAATAAATCATGAGTCATTGGTTAAATTCATTCTACTATTTGTTGTTTATTTATAATACATACTTTTCTTTTCGATGTACAGAAAATAAAATTTTAAAATAAGAGGTGGCTTTTCTTTGGATGTTTACTATTGTATAAACATGGTAATTCTGGGCGTTCGTTTAGTTTCAAAACAAGCAAAGAAATCTGAGCTCGTATTTTAGTCTCTAAAAAGTTGAAAGTTTATTTACGTACACATGACTATAGCAAATTAGTTCAATTGGTTAAAAGATTTAAGCATTCTGTAGAATAAAGGAGTAGTATTTTTTTTTAAAACACAAGAACTTTCGAACTCTCATGCATGGACTGAACTGTTAAAAGGTCGAGGGATGTATTTGTAACAATTGAGGATAAATGATCGATATATGTTTTGAATCCAAACAAGAACATAGCATGTATACTCCATACCTCAGATTAAAAAATGCTTTGTTATTCTGTTGGAAAACATAACAAACATGAATATAGCATGTGTATTCAGTACTCGATCGATACCTTAGATTAAAATGTTTTATTATTCTGTTGGAAAACATAAATTTTAGAAACTGTCAAAGTTTGTAATAGAATTCTTTTATATAATTACTGGGGTATGTATTTATTTTTAGTAAATATATTTTTTTAAAATTATTTGGACAAAAGTAAGGAATAAGGTTAACTTAGTTGTGAAAAAACGTAGTTGTCAGTTGAACAGTTAATGAATTGAATATTCTAAAAGCAAAAGCCACAGTGAACGAAAGTCTTGGCGAATATTCAATTAGACAAAAAGTTTGGGATTTTGGGCCTAGTCCATAAGAATCGACGACAAAAGAAAGAAAAAACGACGGTCCATAATAATCCGATTTTTTTTTTTAAGGGTTAATATTATATTGTCACATTATTATTATAGGGAAGTTTAATTAAAGAGCCATGACTTAGAATTTAACCACGTAAATTTGAGACTTTCAAAGAAGATGAGCAAATGATGTGAGTTAGACCGAGGTTTGGGATATTAGTAATTAGCCTATTAGGTATAGAAACGTAGAACCTAAATTTTATACGCGAATATTGGCGTTAAAATACCACATTTCTTTTTGATTAAACACACACATATATATATATATAACATTTTCTTCAAATGGGTGAAATTTAGGTTTGATTTTTTTTTATAACAGGTCTGCAATTTAAATAACTGGAAAGTTACAGCTATGACTCAAGGTCATACGGTTTTAAAAAAGTGAAAAGGGAGAATATTAAGCATTCATTTGGTTACAAACATATAAAAAATTAAAGAAAACTTTAAAAGCAAGAAACTGTAGTAAAAGGAAGAGATGAGGGTTAGTCTTCTTTTTTTTTTCGAACAAACTATGAAAAAAAAAAGATGAGGGTTAGTTTAAGTGATCATTAGACCATTCCCATTGCACACGAAAAAAAGATGTTTTAAAATTAAAAAAAATTAAAAAAGGTGGAGGAGTGTCATTTAACAGTAGACATAGACACTTTGGAGACTTTTAAGATATGATGTCTTAAAATTAAATATTTATTTATATTAAAAACATATTTTTTATGTGCAATGAAGATGCTCTTAGGGCCTCTCAAAAGCGTTTTCCAATGTTAAGAAAAAATAAATTTATTGCAATTTTTGTGAAAGTTTGACAGTACGATTGCTCTGGTTTCTTGTTGGACTAATGCTTTCACTCTTGATCAAATTTGCTTCTATTCTTATATACATACAAATATGCAACATATGATTGCTAAGCTTAAACAATCGTCTTCCTTTCTTTTTCTTTTGTCAGCACGATTATTTTTGGGAAAAATAATAATATTCGTGTTGACAAAAGAAAAAAAAAACTAGACATTGCCAAATAAAACATGCATGGGTCAATTTTTAGTAGTTGTTCTCATCTCGTTTTTGACAACTGGACGTGTCATCAAATTTGTTCAAGACTCCTTTTTCTTAAAGATTGATTATCTTTTCATAGGGCAATCAATTTTAACGTTCGGTGAACAAAAAAATTAATCATACTTTTTCTCAAAAGCTGTTATGATTTTATTTTATTTTGATATAAAAGATATTTCTTGCATTCATATATATATATATATATATATATATATTAGGAAGGATGTTTTTCTGTGTATTAATCTATTTGCTTCCTTCAGATATTATTTCTTGCGCTTTTGTTGTTAGATTTGGTTTGAATGTTAGTTTGATGCATCCGCTTTTGTTATTAGACATTGGTTTGGGTGTTTCATGCATCCTGTGGTTTCATAAATTTATCAGATGCCAACAGAAAAAAAAATCATGTTACAAAAACATGCATGTGCCCACCTGATTTATATACATATTTTTTATTAAATATTAAATATTTTCAGTGTATTTTAATATATAATTTACTACTTCAGTTTAAAATAGACAATTAAAAACTATCAAGGATAACTATTCGAAAATGAAAAAAAAAGAAAGAAAGAAGGAATGAAGATATAAGCTCATCTCCTTATGTTCGAATTTTATTTTTAGTAGCTCATATACAAATATGATTTCTTTAAAGGCAAACATGTCACTGCCAATGAATTGTTCTCATCTCTTTTTTTTTTTTCCTTATCTATTGGAATGTGATAAGGACAATAGGTCATATCTGTCTGTTTTTTTCTTTCTTCTTTTGTGTGCTTTGGCAGTGTAATTTCCCCGTCCCATTAACTATTTTCTATACCAAATCTTCACTTAGTATTTTTTTTTTATAACTTTATTGTTGTCTTCATAATCATTATTACCAATTACATTGTCAAATTCAATGCATCTGTAGTCAAAGTATCTAAAAGAGGCTGGATCCATTATCAAATTAAAATAATATAATTTATAAGAAGTTAAAATGGTATCAAAATTGATGATTGTTTCTAATAAGTCTTAAAATTAATGACTCATCTCAACCTCATCGGCCAAAATACTATTAAAATTTGTTTTTATGAAATATCCTGTAAAATTAAACTGATACACCAGTATTAGCATAATTTTTGGATAAAGATGACACGTACTATTTCCGAAAATCAAAATATTTCCAGTTACAGAAAATATATTACTATATATAGGCTAATATTTTGTTTATAAAAATAAAATTTAATATAGATTACAAACATGAATCAACAGTCAAAATTTCATCAAATTGGTTTATACGGATTCATCCATTAAAACTGGAACATTAACTATATAGTATTATATAAGATCAACATGACTCAGCAGAAAAACGAAAATAACGTGAAATTCTAATATGGTATAAATCTGTGTAAGTTAACTGTACCACGAAGTACATGCATGCAGCCTTCGCAGGATATGTTATATATAACAGTGAACGTAGCCATGATGGTGACCACATTCATCAGCAGTCAGCACCAACATTAATTTACATATAAGTGAATCCAAGCAGTAATCATGGGTATATTCAAATAAAATGATAGTGAATGTGAGCAGCGATCACGGGAACATTCAGAGATGACAATGGACAAAACTTGCAAAGAACTCCCCGAGGTTTTGTTGGTTGTAAATAAATAGTAAAAACCAAGAACCCAAAATGGAATATCGAGACCTATATTAATAGTCTTAACTTGCAAAGAAATATTTTTTTTTATTAGAAAATACTATTAGTACTCTTCCTATCTCAATATGATATATATGTCCAAACATTTCCACGTAGATGACGTACGTTACCGAGGAAAATCCTCTATATAAGGACGAGTAGCAAATCTCTTTTCTATCACCTTGAAATCTCAGAAAGACCAACAACAAAAAAAAAGGAAAGAAAGAAACAACAAAAAGAAAAAAGAGAAGAGTGGAAAAAAATGGCTAGGAGATTTCATTTCTTCATCATCATTTCGATGATTTCATTGCTAGCCAATTCTATTCATTCTCAAATATTAAATCGACATAATTTCCCTGAAGGTTTCATTTTTGGAACGGCTGCCTCAGCGTTTCAGGTAATTTTATGTTTTTGCTTACTAAACTATAAATTAGCAAAAAATAGTTATGTGATTTTACGATTTAAATGAATCACATATTTATGCAAAATCATTATTTAAATATAATTAGTTTTTTTATTTCAGTAATAAGATGATTCTAAAATATTTCACCGTCGCAGTTAAGCTAATCTTTTTTTTTTGGCTTAATGATTTTATCTTTCATTTTACATTTGTTTTGTTTTTATAATTAAACCATTTTTGTAGTGTGATCATAATGTCAAAAATACTATATTTTTTTTGAATGATTCAAAAGGTTATCTTTTTTATCCTTTAGTCCAATTTTAGTTTATTTATGGGGGTTTTTAATGGTTAAAAGAACCAAAGATGAACCTGTAAAATTAATTGTGATACCACATCTGGACAGATGGATTTGCAAGTAAATAAGGCTCCTTGAGTTTTTAAATTCAACTATAGAAAAATCAAATATTTTATCAACTAAACGTCTATCATTTTGTTTGTATTCCTTTTTATTTCTCAAATGTTCTCCTACAGCCCGTGTAAAAAAAAACTAATAAACATATAAACTAATTACTTGCATCATCCTAACAAAGTTTAATGTTTGAGTAGGGGACAAAAGAATATATGCGTTACAAATTCAAAATTTCACGAAAATCGTAATTGATTTTCAATCATTCTAACATTTAACAACAAAAGTAGAAGAAATATATATGTTATTTTCGAAATATCTAGTCAGGTTTAAGTTTATTTCGTTTCCAAATTACACTTTTTAAAGACTTTCGGAGAAAAAAATTGTCACGTGTTCGTCATTCTAAATTAGCTTTTCGACGAAAATAATGTTTTTAAAATATGTATGTTATGCAGTACGAAGGAGCAACAAATGAAGGTGGCAAGTCTCCAGCTATATGGGACCACTTCAGCCACAATTATCCAGGTATGTCCAAAAACAAAAATTAGCGGACCGATTTGATTGACACTCAATTTACTAATTACAAGACCATATTTCTATTGAATTATTTGTGACTAACATATGATTATTTTATAAATCTTGGACTGCAGAAAGGACCAAAATGCACAATGCAGATGTAGCGATTGATTTTTATCATCGTTATAAGGTACTATTTATTACCAATCTCCTTTTTAACATGTATATATAGTCAATTATTTAAAACTAAAACTAAGTCAAACTATCATATATTAATGAATTAAATAAAAATATTCAGGTTAGTTTCAAAAATTTTAAATAATTATTTAAATAAAAAATAACTTTCCAAATAAGTCGATATACTTTCTTAAAGAGTTGGTGCACTGACTCGTACATAGTTATCGTTTTTGTTTTGGTTAATCAATATTGTTTTCTTATCTATGACCCAAAAAAAAAAACAGGATGACATTAGATTAATGAAGGAGCTAAACATGGACGCTTTCCGATTCTCAATCTCGTGGTCCAGATTAATTCCGAGTAAGTTTTAACTCTTTCTTTTTGTTGATATAGTAAATAATTATTTATACGAGTTATTTATATGGTGAATTTTTTACTCTCCGTAGGTGGAAAGCTAAAGGATGGAGTAAACAAAGAAGGCGTACAATTCTATAAGAATCTCATCGACGAACTTCTTGCTTATGGTATACCCACTAATTATTTTTTATTATCCATTAACTTAAGTTAAAGTTCTCTAATTAAATTAAAGGTGTGGTTATAATAACTTAAGAAATCAAATTATATCATACTATAAATGTCGTTGTGGTATATTTATATATAGTTTGATAAACATGCAGACATACAACCTTCAATGACGCTCTATCATTGGGACCATCCACAATCTTTGGAGGAAGAATATGGTGGCTTTTTAAGCCCTAAAATTGTGTAAGCCTAGCTAATATATATATAATTATATTTCATATACACCAAAACATTGTTATTGTAGAGACAATTGATTTTGTTAATTTTAATTCAATGACTTATATCAAAACAGTGAAGATTTTCGAGATTTCGCAAGAACTTGTTTCGAAGAGTTTGGAGATAAAGTTAAGATGTGGACAACAATCAATGAACCTTACATCATGACTGTTGCGGGTTACGACCAAGGCAACAAGGCAGCTGGACGATGCTCGAAATGGGTAAACGAAAAGTGTCAGGCCGGCGATTCAAGCACCGAGCCTTATATTGTTTCACATCACGTTCTTCTTGCTCATGCTGCTGCAGTAGAAGAATTCCGAAAATGTAAAAAAATATCGCACGATAGCCAAATCGGGATAGTATTGTCACCAAGATGGTTCGAGCCTTATCATTCTGAGTCTATTGATGATAAAGAAGCAGCTGAACGAGCTCTTGCCTATGAAATTGGATGGTAAGTTATCTATACAAAATAATTTTGATTATATATTCATTGTTAATATTGTTTTGTAATTTTTATTTTTATTCTATATGTATATAGGCATCTTGATCCAGTGATTCACGGAGATTATCCAGAAATAGTAAAGAAATACGCGGGAAATAAGCTACCTTCGTTTACTACAGAACAATCAAATATGTTAAAAAATTCATCAGATTTTGTCGGAATAAATTACTATACAGCTCGCTTCGCCGTTCATACTCCTCACATCGACCCTGCAAAGCCTCGGTTCAAGACTGATCATCACGTCGAATGGAAACGTAAGTAATGCTAATTACTAAAGAATGATCCATACTAATTTTAATTAAGCTTAGATGGTAAACTAATAACATGGTTTATAAATTGCTTTGAAACATGCAGTGACTAACCACAGTGGCCACAGTATCGGACTTGGGGTACGTACTTCCTTACTTTTCATAACAACTAATTTCTAATTACAAATGTGACATATATAATCATCCTAAGATATTTAATTTTGTATTATTTTTTCTCAGGTTGAAGACAGGGGTATAATTTTGTCACACCCAGAAGGCTTGCGAAAAACTCTAAACTATATCAAGGATAAATACAACAACATGCCGGTCTACATCAAAGAAAATGGTTAGAAATTCTTTAATGTTTTAGTATCTAATCTCCACAAAGCATTAATATATTTTTGTTAGCAATGTGTTTGACCCTAAATTTGGTAGCACTGATATATATATATATATCTTTAATATATATTTTTCAATTTTATAGAATGTCACGTGACGATATATAATTAATGTTGATTATTGAATTGCAGGAGTCAATGACAACGATGATGGTACAAAACCGAGAGAAGTAATTCTTAAAGACACATTTAGGATTCAGTACCACGAGAAACATTTCCAGGAACTTCATAAAGCTATAGTGTTAGTTTTTGATCTTTCTCACAATATATATATGTATATATACACGTTTCAATTTATAACAATTAATATAATGATTTATAATATGTTATAGGGAAGATGGGTGTGATGTAAGAGGATATTACGCATGGTCATTGATGGACAACTTTGAATGGGAACATGGATACACTGCTAGATTTGGTCTTTACTATGTTGACTTTGTCAACGGTCTCAAACGTTATCCAAAAGATTCGGTCAAATGGTTTAAGCGGTTCCTTAAGAGATCGGTCGGATTGACAAAAGAAGAGGAAGAGGAGAAGATGTCACGTGCGGAGGGGAATAAGACTTTATATGAACAAGAGGGTTTCGAAGAATCGACAGGTTTTTTTGTATCTTTCATGGCGGCTAACCAAACGAGGAGAGCTAGAGGCGGAGAAAAATCGTTGCTCTATTGATTTTCCTTATAACCATCTCGGTGTTTTGCAAGGAGCAGAGAACCCATCCTCATTTTATTGATTTTAAATTCCTTCTGTTTTTTAATCCCTAATGGTTAAACTTGTAGGTATTTAATATTTACTTCATTTTATATATATGTATGAACATTTTCTTAAGTAAATAAACGAATGGAGACATTTCCTTTTTAAAGACCAATGGCTGTTATGGTGGGTTGTGGCCCTTGTGGTTTGGCTTTGTGACTTTGTCGAAATTTCTTTTCATTTTTTTCTCCCTAATTATTGTACTCACTTTTTCGGGGTTATTAAAAAAAAAAGAAGATTTTCGTGACAATTATTTCAAGAATCTGAAACTTAGACTTAATTTCTACTATTATTTTGTATCTTTAACGTAATTTAAAACTTAGGATAAAACTAAATGCAATTTTATACAACTAAGTAATCTTTGTTGTAAAAACTAGTTAATTATGTGGCATCAGTTTTTGTAGTAGTATGTTTAGGCGATTAAGTTTGAGACGATTAAAATGGTTAATTAGACGTTTTAAATGAGTTAAACATCCAATTAACAAAAAGCATAAATTAAAGAATACTATTAACAGTTAAATTTGGCATTTTACTTAACATATATATATATATATATGAATTACTTAAAAGTGTAAGTTCATATATACATAATATATATATTTTTATTTGTGGCATAGCCCCTCTCTATATTATAATTTTGTTAACGAGTTATCTCTTGTCATATTGTCATTTCTTACAGCATTATTTGACTATTTTTACTGCTATTTTCACTCTTATCCTTCTCTTTTTAATCTATTTACCATTTAGTCTTTTTATTTGCTAACAATTTGTTTATCTCACCATAATGATCTCTATCATAAATTGATCCTATATGAAACGCTGGAGCTCTATATGACAAGTGTCTAGTTGTGGCTTTCTTAAAACATTAGTAGATCAAAGTCAAAGACGACACGAGCGGTCAGAGATAAAACTTGCACTAGCCATCTTCTTCTTCGTTTTTCGTCAACAACACTTATCGCTTGCATAGAATGATCAAAAAAACAACATTGGATCAAAGTCAAAAAGGTAACAAGCAATTACATTATATATATCCTATTATGTACCATTTAACCCACAAAGTAAAATGGGTCTATATTCATAGTTTTACTTTTCAGTGGATTTTTGTTCTCTTCCGTAAAATAGAGCCAAACTCATTATCTCTCCAATTCTTGAAGCAAATTGGTCGTGAATCGTCGTGCAATGTCTGTCTTTCTAAGATTGGACTCTAGTCTTTTATAATGTGGCAAAAATCTTTAGTGTCGTGTTATATACCTTTTTGTTTTTTTTTTGTTATTTTGTAGTGTAGACGTAAATAGAATAAAAACCTCGTTTTTCTTTTTGCTTCTACCTTTCTATTTTGTTATATATATATATATATAAATTTAACAACTTTATATGAATACATTTCGTGAAAAGTTCTTAAGATTTCCCTAAAGACCTGTGTTCTGAATCAAAATAAAAGTAATCAATTTGGATATACCGAACCAAACTGAATAAGTAAAAATATGAAATCAATCTATAATACATGGCTACATGCGGTTTAATATAGGTCTGAAACCGAATCGAGATCCGAATTAAACATTCATAAGTTGGTAAGTTGCTAATTTTGTTATTGTGTTACCACTTACCAGAATTGCTGTAGTTAATTAGGGTAAATCTGGATCAATGGTTGGGAACCAATAACGTCTTAAACCAATGAACCGGTTTGGTTTAAGTTTGAACCGGCTTTGGGAGTCGTCGTTTAGAATAGTTTTAGAGCGCGGCGGAGATGGCGGTGAGACAAAAAGCTATGGGGACGTTACCGAAATTGATTCAAAGCATGAGAAAGGAATTTCCTAAGCAATCCAATCTTGTTTTGCCATCTCTCAGACGAGCTTTCTCTCTTTACGATCAGATCAATCTCATCGATAATGTTCCTGAGGATCAGCTCCGTTTCCAAGAGTAATCATATATAAAATTCTATTCCATCTCTCTGATTCATGCTCCTAATTTGATAATTTCAGTAATTGGAATTTGGATTGGTCTTTGATTTTGCAGATTTGATGAGACGAGTTTTACAGTGAATGGAGTTAAATATGAAGGAAGCTTGCTCTGTGTTGGTAATTTGCTAATGTCATGGAGCCCTCGTAACTTCTCTGAGATCACAACGGATAGGTAACGTTTCTCTTCTCTTCAGCTTCATAAAGTTGTATTCTTGAATCTTGAACAACTAAAGAAAGTTATGTGTTTTAGATGGGAGATTGTTGGGCGTTCATTCAAAGTTCAATGTGATTTTAGATTATCTTCTGATATTCAAGAGGTTCATAAGTTTTAGCATAACACTTTACATGTCTATTCCATGAATGCAGTTTGTCAATTTTCCAGACAGTTCGACCAATTCCAGGTTAGTTGAAATGGATCCTAATAAGAAACCATAAGATACAACATGTTTAAGCCATCTTGCTAGTGGCTAAAGAGTAAAAACCTTTTGCACATTATTCAAGTGTATCATCAGTGGTTTCTGAATGTTTTTCTTCTACACTCTCTAGAGCTCTTGATTATTGGGTGTGGAAGATACAACCATCCACTTAATCCTCAAGTGCGTCAGTTCGTAAAGTCACTCGGCATGAAGCTAGAAACAGTTGATTCTGTATGTATATCCATTCCAGATTCTTGTATCCTCTTCCTTCGCTCTGTTCAAGTCCTTGTGCTGTTTGTTTGGAATATTTCTCTGTGTTTATTGATTAATTAATTCCCTGTTATATCCAGCGAAATGCTGCATCTACTTACAACATACTGAATGAGGAAGGCAGGATTGTGGCCGCTGCATTGCTTCCTTATGGAGGTACATCCTAAGAAACTCAGCACCATGTCGTCTCTGGAAGAACAAGTTTTGAACAACTCTAGCTCGATCTTTATAGTTGAAACACCAACACCGTTTTGTCTAGTGTAAATGAAACGTTTCACACTCTTTGTTTGCAACATCGAAACTTTTCTTGTTTCACGGCTTAAATGAATTGAGCTCTATCTGATAACAGAAAATAATTTCCTGCTTTATTTCATTGGTGACATAGAAAGTTCTCCAATAACACACTGAAAAAACTCAGTGAATAATCTTAACTACTAGCACTTAATGATTAACACATAAAAGATACAGAAAAATATGTTGAACTGAACTTTCTTCGGTGCACTAAGTAGCTAATTAGACTTTCGACCTATTGGTCTTTCATTTTCTCTACAACAGATCATCATCTTGTAGTGATACTTAAGTGAGAAGATTATCCGAGCCGGTGTAGTGTTTAGATCTCAGTGAGTACTCTTTTATGAGTTTTGAGAAGAAAGAATCTTCCCTCTCTAGCAGTTTTGCAGGCGAGTCAAACTCTGCGATTCGTCCTGTTCATGTAAAATAGATTTAGAAATTAAAACTGTGTGTGTGTATGTATTTGAAAACACATGTATATTGGTCTTACCATCACTTAGAACCAGAACAAGATCACTCTCGATCACTGTGTGGATTCTGTGTGCTATAGTCACCACAGTTCGATCTTTAAACTCTTGAGTAATGATCTTTTGTATCACACCATCTGTTGCAGAATCAACTGAAGCAGTGGCTTCATCGAGCACGAGTATGTTGCTTTTCTTCAACAACACTCTTCCTAGACACACTAACTGTCTTTGCCCTACGCTCCAATTTTCTCCATTTTCAACCACTGATTTATATATACATTCAAGAATCTTAGCTTTCATAATCCGAATTTTTTTTAAGCTTAGTTTTCAGAAAACTCACCTGTAGCATCCAGCTTTTCATCCTTTGCACGAAGAACTTCTCCCAATTGGCATTTATCAAGAGCCTAAAATGTTACAAAGTATTAAGAGTATTGTCAAAGTTAATAATACAGAGAAAAATTTGGCAGGTTTGTTACCTCCCATATTTGGCGATCTGTGTACTGAGCTAGAGGGTCTAGATTCAACCTGACTGTTCCATCAAAAAGTGCTGGATCTTGTGGAATAATGCCAAGCCTAGATCTCAGGTCATGTAGACCTATCTTGGTAATATCAACATTATCAATAACTATGGTTCCTTGACTTGGCTCTACTATCCTAAATAAAGCCTGAATCAAAGTTGATTTCCCACTTCCTGTTCTTCCTACAACTCCAATCTTTTTCCCTCCTGGAAACGCACAGGTGATGTTCTTCAAGACAGCTGGGAAATGTTCTGCGTAGCGGACCTGCAAGAAATAAAGATGTCTTTTGTAATAAAGGTGGTTTCTCTAATCTGTCTACTAGATTCTGAATGTATTAGCATCTACTTTGTTGTTTTACCTGTAAGTCTCTGAAGACGATTGATCCTACATTTGGCCAGTTATCAAGAGGTCTGTGATCATCAATGACTAGAGGGGCCTCACTTGGGATTTTAGAATACTGAAGAATTCTTTCTACAGAAATCATCTTGTTTTCTGCATTGCATATGTTCCATATCACAGTGGCTTGTAGAACATTCAGACTTAACCCATATGTGACTCCAAGACCAGCAATACCTGTATCCAAAAGGTGAACATGAAGTTTGATTTCTGATCCCATAAGATTATGAATGTGTGAGACTTACTTGGATTGATGACACCTTCAGGGAGAGTCACAAGTAACACCAAGGAAAAAGCAAAGACAAAATGAGACAGCAAATTCAACCGGAAGGAAAGCCATTCCATTGCTGATGCAACATGGAACCATGGCCTTGAATGGTTATCTATTAGAATAAGGTTTGAGGTAATGAATCGTTCTCGTTGATCAAAAGCGCGTATTGTTGTCGCACCAGCAAGCGATTCAGCGAAATGGTGAAGGATTGGAGCTCTTTCTACACCTGACATGCGTGAGAGTTCTCTTGCGGTTGGTGTGTAATATCTCTGAAGAAAACACACACAAATTTAGAAAGCTTTCTTGTATCATGGCTAAAAAAGTATAGGAGTTGTTACCTGGTAAAACACGCATGCTACTGCTACTGGAATGAAGATGACACAAACTTGCCAAGCAACTTGAGACATGACAAAGATAGTTCCAACAATCTGAATGATTGAGAAAGCACACCAACCTAGTCTGATTGCCATTTCCAAATCCAGAACACTTTGATCTGTGGATGCCTGTTTTCAATCTTTGATTAATAAAGAAGTAGCATGTATATTTTTGTTGGATTGATACTAGTACTTACTCTGTTCAAGATTCTTCCTGTTGGAGTTGAATCGAAGAATGACATTGGAGCTCTGAAAATGCTGCAGAGCATCCTTGAGAAGAACTTCTCAGCTGTTAAAAGTCCACCTATAGCGACTAGAATAGTCCGTGCTAAAACACAAAGTGAACTTCCTGCAGCAAGAAGTGCATAAACAAGTAAAATCTTATCCATGCTTAACTTTGGTTTGGATTCAGCAGTTGGAGGAGCAGTCCATGCCATCCAGTAATTGCTAGCAATCTGTAGCATTTGGAAACAAGACTGAGCCAAGATTATGAGTGGCACAAGCAAACCGCCTTTGACTGTTGTCAAATACGCTAAGTAAACTTCTTTGCCAATTACTCCTTTCTCTGTTTCTTCATCTTGCACTAGCTTTGCTTCCTTCTTTTTATTCTCTGTTGAGATGTTATGCTCTGAGTCACACTGTGTCTGAAGGCTCTCTGCAATTACTGCTGTGTCATCTTTTGATTCTTCTTTGAAGTTTCTACTTGACTTTTCAATTGATAGGATTGACTCAAGTGCTTCGTTATGAGCTCCTACAAGAATTTCAAAACCTATTTTTTGCTTTAGAAGCTCTTCGAATTTGCCTGCTTGCATCACTCTTCCATTTTGCATCACCAAAATGAGATCTGCAGCTCGAAGAAACTCGACTTGATGGGTAACATAAAGTACTGTTTTTTCTTTGAGTATCCCCATTAAGCATTCCTACAAAACCAATAAGAAAAAACATTGTCAAAGGTGAAGTTTAAAGAGAGCAATGATCAAAGATTATAAATATTATTTTACTTCAAAGAGTTCTCTTCCTGTATGAGCATCAACAGCACTAAAAGGATCATCAAGTAGATATATATCAGCGTTCTGATAAACCGCTCGAGCAATCTGTATCCTTTGCTTCTGACCTCCACTCATGTTTATTCCTCTTTCTCCAATCTCTGTCATGTCTCCATTAGAGAAAAGCTCAAAGTCCTTAATCAAAGCACATGCTTTAACAGTTCTCTCATACTTGTCGCTTTCATAACTGCTTCCAAACAGAATGTTATCTCTTATAGTCCCACTTAGTATCCATGGAGACTGAGGAACATAAGCTTGTTTACCGCTGACTCGAACTGTTCCCTTCAGCTTCTGAATCTCTCCTAAGATTGATGAGAGTAAGCTTGATTTGCCTGATCCTACAGCTCCGCAAATCGCCACTTTCATTCCTCTTTTTACCTTCAGTTCTATTTCATCAAGAGTTGGTCTGCTTGCCTCAGGTTCCCAACTAAAGGCTCCATTCTCTATTTCAACACTTAACTCAGTTTGATCCTTTGATGAATACTCAACTGCATCTTTCTGAGTCTCGCTTTGTTGAAGATAAGAAGCTACTCTATCTGCAGAAACCTTGCACTGAACAAGCGCAGAGAGGAGATCAGGTAAACCGAAGATCGGAGTTTGTAACATTTGAAACGTTGCAAGAGCAGATAAGACTGCTCCAGCTGTTAGCTTGACTCCCAATAACATACAGGTAACAAAAGTCACCACAGAGATCAAAGCAGGAGCTCCCCAAAGTATGAAAGTTGTGAAAGCTTGTAACCTTAAAGACTTCCATAGACAATTATACTCTTTCTTTCTTAATCTTTTAACCTTGTTGAGAAATTGGTTATCCCATGCTTGAAGCTTCAGAATCTTCATGTTCTTAAGAATCTCTGAAGTTGCTTTCATTCTTTCATCTTTAGCATTCATGATATCTGATTGGTAGTTTCTCTGAATCTTTGTCAGTGGGTAATTGCAAGCCATCACAATTAAAGTTGTGACCAATGCAGCTAAAGCTCCAAGTCCCAAATGTTTTTGCAAGATATAGATTGCTGAGAAAATCTGAATAGGCAACATCCATATGGTGTTTACATACCAAATGAAATCTGTGATTCTTTGAACATCTACACTCATGTAGTTGATGATCTCTCCGCTTGTGTGGCTTTGCCGTGACTGACTCGATAAAAGTAAACCTTTTTGGTAGATATGCGATATCAAACCTGCTCGTAGGCGCATTCCTAGCTGACGAGCTCCAAAGATCCATTGTCTTTGAGTAACTGTCTCGACGATTTTCGCGGTTAAAAACCCGAGTGCAAGAAGATAACCATAGTTTAAACTTTGGGATTCTTTCTTAGTTAGAAACTCCACAAAGTCATTGATGAGATATGGTCCAATGTAAGCCGTGCTCGCGTTAACAACTGCGAAAACCGCGTTGATCGCTGCTTTCTTCCAAACATACCGAAGAACCGACTTGTAAAAGAAAGCTTTTCCAGGTCCTTCTTTATCCATGGTGGTTTTCAGTTTCTGCCCAAACGCTTGAGAGCAATATCGAGTGGAATCTTTGACAGCGATGTTTGGTACATCGTCTTTTTCGAGAGGTCTCTTGTATCCGAGAGAGAACAAAGGGTTGATCCATGAGAAAGTGATGCGTTGGAAGAGAGTAGCATTCCCATATGGAGAAAAAGAAGAAGAAGAATCTTTCTTGTTTTGCTCTGTTTGGTCACTAAGTAGTAACGGCTCTGTGATTCCTTCGGATTCAAGAAAACGAAAACCGGTTTTTCCTCTGATTGAAACAACCAATAAGAACAAGGATGCAAGAAGACCAATCAAGTCAGCATAATCTTGAAACCCGAGAGGCTCGTGTTTCTTGGTTATGAAACGAGCATCAAAGGCGAAGGATAAGATGAAACTACAGAGCCACCATGACCTTAACATCCAAGGAAACTTAACAAGCCTCCTTTTTCTAATCTTCACCACAGCAACGGAAACAATCAGCCACGAGAAAGCCTGCGAAATCTCAGCGAAGTAGATAGAAACAGAGGAATCACACCGTGACACCGTGCTATCTTGTAACAGCATAAGCAAGATAAAGCAATGAGTTCCTAAGATGGAAACAGAGCAGAGAAGAGAGATGTTGTAAGAGAAGCTCTGCTTTATAGTTACGCTCTGCTTTTTCAAGTCTTCTTCTACATGATTAGATCCTCTGTTTCTCACTACACCAAGCCATTTCAGTGCTAAATGAACAACAAAGAAACCGAGGAAGGCCACTTGCATAGTGATGCTTATATTTTCCTTCAAGCAAAGCGAGTTTCGTTGAAACCATTGCGTTCTCAGGAGAAGAAAACCCATCTCTGCTGTTTCATTTCAAAAGCAACACAATCAGGTGAATGAAGAAAATATTGAATTTATATTTCATGATCATCCAGAAAAGTATAAACTTATGTTAATGAAAGATCTCAGCTTTACCTGTGGAACCAAAGGGCTTGAACAAAGCTTCTTGTTGGTTTGAGAAGACACGTGTCTTTGCACCGAGAGTCTTAGTGAGAAGCACTAAAGATGATTGGAGACGATCAAGTTCATGCTTTGTTTAGTATTTTTTTTGTTTCAGATGGAGTTGCAGAAGCCGGGGAGAGAGAATTAGTGAGACAACGTTTTGAGTTTATAGTGGACTAGCGATGTCAGCTACAAAAAAAATGCATGATTGATATGTTTGGGGACATTGGAGAAAAACAATTTGAATTCTCTTATTGAAAAACACACGACGACTTATATAATACAGATTCTTAGATTCTAATTTGAGGAGATTTTTATATGTATATTTTGTGGGCAGTTAATTAATCTGGTTTTTAAATACTAAATTATGCAAAATATTGAAGATATACTTCAAATAAATGAAAAAAATTAGCTCATATTACAACAATGCTGTTTCACTTCGTGATCATAACCTTAGATATATGTTGTTCAAATGGAAAATAAAATAAAATAAGAGAGGATATTTGAAGACAAGTCTGTTCGATTGTGTAATTCCGTTTAGTGTTTAAAACATGCAATGCAAAGATAGTGATCTTAATGCTAACGGAGAATGATTAATTTAATTAGCATCTCAAACGAATATAGTATTGAATTGATACCAAGGGCGGATCCACAGGTTAGGATACGGGTCTAACTAACACCGGTAATATTTTGTAATATTCATGTTTAATCCCTTGTCATATATACCTAAAAATTAGTGTATTGGCTTTCACAGCACCTCTTTTTAATCAATTATTGTTGATAAATATTTGTAGACGGACGTTCTTTATTATTTTCTCTTAGGACAATAAAATTCATCAAACTAGAAACAACTAATGCATCGACTTTATTTATCATCATTTTTATTGCATATTATTAGTAGATACTTTTTTCTATAGTTGGTTTTTTAAAAAATATTTAACCAAATCGAGTTTTGTTTCAAAACCCCACAACACTTTTAATGAAATATGTGAAAGACTAAAATACTTTTTGGGTACAACTAGATACTAGTTATTTTCATTTGTACCACAAATATGAGATTCGAACCCTTATCGTGTAAAGCGGATGAGCACGCATAGGATATATTTTGCCACTGAATCACCGTGTTTTGCTTGATATCATTTACAATTAAAATTATATAACTGGTTTCCAAAAATCATTAAAGATAAATTTGTTTTTTATGAGTTAAGTGATTTTAGATTATGAGTTTGGAGTAGTGGGGTTTTGAGATGATGGCTCAACCAAATCACATCTACACTAAAATTTCTATAAATTAATAATATTGAGACCAATGTATTTTTATGATATTTTATTAATTTATTAAAGTTATTAATTTATAGAGGTGATATTTAGATCAAAATAGTAATTTGGGAAAAAAATTATTAATTTAACAAAGTATTAATGAATCGAATATTAATTTATAGATAATCAAATCCCATGTTTAACTGGATTTGAATGTCTATTATGGTATCTAAGGTTAGTACTGTGCACGCTAATGAATCACGCATGACTAGACTAGTACTTCTTTTTTTTTTTTAATATCACGCTGCAACCAATTTTTGGTCGTCGGCTTGCTAGGTTTTAGCACAGTTATTAGTATATATATCATGATTGTGAAAGTTTGCTAATACATCTAATAAAAAAATTTATACAATATTTTGACATTGATAATATATATCTATTGGTCGCCCACTGGTTGATATACAGATTACAACATTTGTATAGCAATTTTCTAGTAACGAAAGTAAAAAACACAGACTATAATGTCAAAACATATATCAAGTGTAAATACCGTATTGATGAAAAATATATACGATAGTGAAATCGTTGAACTAGCATAAGACACACATGTTTCTTCGTAGAAATTTGATTAGACTTGGTATTATTGAAAGTTTTGTTAACTAGCATAAGACGTACGTGGAAACGATTCGTAGAAAACGACTTCTTTTTTTGAAAATTAGGCTCGAAACTTCTTTTTTTTTTTTGGGCAGCAGGCTTGAAACTTTTGGAAAAGAGTGAGTGGGAGGGATTCCACTTCAATTTTAGTCCAGTGCTTTCTGTCTTTTTTTCACTTAAGTGTAGGTGGCTGGGACCATACTCGACTGCGATGTTACATCGTCTCTTCAATTGTACAAACCTCTACATATTTAAATTAAATAAATACATATATTACGTGATTATTGTTAGTTCTATATTTATACATACTGGTTAGAGATTCCATGTTTTACAATCATACGATTTTATGAAAGTATTGTACTTGCAGAAAAGGTTAATTGAATATGTCAGTCAAAATATATTTTCAATTTATCATATATATATATATACGAAACTTAACATAACTATATGTGTATTTTTCAGTTTTTAGAGTTTTAAGTTTAGTAATTTGAAAAAAAAAGTTTTGAGTTTGATTGTATACAGTTACAAAATTTTGTTAAATTCGATAACTTTTGTTGTTATAATTCTACTTGTCGTAATTTTTTTTTTTTTTGAATTGCTGTTTTTTGTGCCGAAGTTTTATTACATTTTTTTCAGGTTTGAAAATTTCAACCAAACAAAAAATAAAGTTATGAAAATATACAATCTTCACCAGTACCATTGAAAGCGTGGAAAGCATGGAGTCTAATGAGTCAATCAAAATTACTTCCTTAATCAAATATTTTGAAAAATATCAATTGCTAATTATCGCTTGAATCGTGAATGTCATTTAGAGGATTATTAAAATAAAAATATAAGAATATACGCATGTTCGTGGCTGTGTGCAAGATTCATAACATCAATTGGAGAAGCACGTTGAGATTAGAGGTCGATAAAAAGACAAAAGGATCTGTGATGAACATGTCGATGTCTCTGGCCCATCATTGAGTCGAGATATGTACCGACAAAGATTTCCTTAATAAAAGCGTCTCCCATCCTTATCAATTTTGTTATCTCTATATGTGTCTGTATATAGAATAGTGTGTGTTAGATTTAACCGGTTTTGCTAGAACCGATCTTATATTATGAATATACGTGTCTGCTCCGGTCCAAGCCATGCGACACAGTTGGCTGGTTCAATTTTTTTTTATGATTTCTCATGGTTAAAATTTTATTTTTGTATTTAGACAACAAACTAATATAAACCACTAACACACATATCCTGCTCGAAGAGATCTGGAGAAAACTAGACCTAAAAACTCAAATGAGAACTAAACAAGGCTTCTTCACAAAGTTTTGTACTTCTTCAAAAAAGAAAATCTTTGCCAAAAATCTCTATAATATTTGTGGACAAAAAAACAAATCTCTATATTAAATATTTATGTGTGTTAAATTGACCAAAAAATATATCCGCAAATGTCTTGTCATCTAACAAAATGTACGCAACTATTAGTGATTTCCACGTGAGATTCTTGGCTGTTTCAGTCCTTTTTCTTCTTATGTTTAGCTGCGTCATCAAGTTACCTTTTTCTTAACTTTGGAAAAATACAAAAAAGATCCACCACAATTCAAATTCTAAAAATATTGGGATATAATATAGCAATCATAAAGAACAATTCATAAATATTTTAATCTATTATCCTTACTCATTGCACATACTACTAATCAATCATGTGAATTTAAGAATATAGTACATCTCAAGTATTTTAAAATGTATATACAAATTACTAGTCTCTATGCAATAAATGTGAACAACAAAATTATCAAAAAACAAAAAAAAACTAGAATGTGAGGAACAAATAAAAATATAATTGATTGTTACGTATAAGCTTGGGCCTGGATTGTAAAAGCAAAACTTAGATACAGAAATCAGATGAAGGTCCATGAACTTTGTGATACAGTTGTGACTAAGGAGATAATGGTTTTATTTATTTTTTAATTAAGAAAACTTCAAGGCTTCTCCAAATCTGGTTCAGAAGTCTTACATGAGACTAACATCCTCATCGTCATCTTCTCCACACCATCATCATATATCCTCATAGTCAAGTGACTCTTCTCGAACTTGCATAGAGGGAAGCGTTTTAGCAACGTTGCACGTCCCGGTTTAGCTACGGAGTATATTGTCGGTTCAGAAGTGTAACTTGCATAGAGAGGGAAGCATTTAATTAGTTTCTAAGCATTTAATAAATTCTAATTCAATTTGTAGCATAACTTTCTAAAATATTCGGTGTTTACCATTAACTGATTAACACAAAACTTCTTGATCAAATTTGTAACCACTGGTGTTAAAAGAGTTTACGTAAGAGAAAACGAAACATAATAAAAAGACATAAGCAAAGAGAAGTTTAATTAAAAGCATACGTAAAGGGAAATAGACAGAGACACATAGTAAAACTCAAGATTTAAAATTTATCTTGTACTAACCTAAGCATGACACGTCAAGAGAATCCAAAACTAGAGAAACCTACGCGTCGAATTAAATTCTTTGTTGCTGAAAAAACCGATCACACCGGCGGGAACAAACAGTAAGAGCAGAGGAGTCTCCGGCGGTAACAGAGGAATCTCAGCTCTACACAACGGACACGTTGACATTTGACCGAGCCATGTATCTATGCAGTCCGCGTGGAAACAGTGACGGCAAATAGTCAATCGTCTCATCTTTTCTCCTTCCTCTGCCTCTTGTAGACACACGACACAGTAGTCCAGAGATGAGTGATCGTTTGCCGTCTTTTCCCCCCGGCGAAACGTGAATGTGCGGTGGCGACGCCAAGGACGTGTGACGAGAAAAGTGGTCAATCTTAAGAAGAGACGGAGAGAGAAGACAGCGACGGAGGTAACTAAAATAGAAACGGTGATGAATTCGTAGAATCTAAACATTGATGGATCCAACATCATCCAAGAAAAAATTAATCAAATGAGTAATTGAAGAACAAACCAAAGACTCTTTTTGTAGTGTGTATTAACATATATACCTATATGTGTTTTGTAAGCTGGAAAGAGATGTACAATCATGATTTGATATATATAAATGGTGAGTGCGTACTAATCCAGTTTATTAAAATTGGTTTTCTTGTGGACGGACGTGTGACAATAAAAGTCAGGTAACTTCGTGGATTAGGAGACTAGATTAAGTCGTCAAGCCTAAAATGTGGTTATTACGTCGAAAATGTGGCTATTAGTGAGAAGATGTAAAATGTAAAATGTAAAATGTAAAATTACATATACATAATAAGCGCAAATCTGTTAAACCTAGTTACGTATACGATAAGGCAAGCGGACTTTGAAGTCTCTGTTTTGTTTTGTTCGGCGACACCTAGTTCGTTATGCCGACAAAGACAAGAGAAACAAGACATGAATTATAACTAAATTACAAAATATCTACGAGGACTAGATAGAAAACTGTATCTTTGGATAAGCAGGAGCTTCACATTATCAAGTTCCATATGATGAAAATAGATCTTTCACTGCATCAAAAACCTCTTCGCTAGGTTTTGCAGCATTGATCTGGAGGAAACAGAATCAAGAATAAGGAACAAAGTGTGTGATATAGTAAATGATCATGTGGAGGAGAATCAAATCCTAACCTTTCGAAGTTTCCCTTTAGATTCGTAGTAGCTAACAATAGGAAGAGTAGATTCTACAAACACCTTAAATCGTTTCTTTATCGTCTCAATGTTATCATCTTCTCTTCCCTATATAAACCCAAGAAACAAACTGTTACTATAAAAAACCGAACCAAACTAGATATGATATTCAGGTAAGATACCAAACCTGGTTCCTGTTCATAATGCGTCTTTCTAGTTCTTCTTCAGGACAGTCAAAGAAAAGGACAAAAGCAGGCTCGATTTTAGCCAGTCAAGATCCAGAGAAGTATTAAACCAAGAAAATTTCAACTAAGCCTTAAGGAAGAACAAACATGATTCAACAAAACTTACCTATATTCAGAACGAGACCTAATTTCAGCTCTGAGAAGATCACCAGCACTGAAATGTGTAAACCTAAAGTGCTTGACAACATTAGCACACTGAGTACCTTTGCCACTTCCAGGACCACCTTCAAATCAACCACCACAAAATTCAACCTTGAAGCAAGCATGATTAGAATATAAAAAGAGTAAAGCTTGATTGATTACACATATTACCCAACACAAAAACCACCGTTGATTTCTTCCACATAGGGCTTTCACGTTCGTCCTGTAACCAAATATAATATTTGCTAAATTCAGGGCAAAATTTCAGATTTGATTATTTGTAATGATAATGAAATTGGTTAAAAACGATACCTTAATCGGAGTATCTACTGGAGTTTCCATGATCATCTACTAACTTCGATTCCGATTACCAAGAACTCGAAAGGCGACGCGATGGTGATCATAAGTTTCAGGCCAAGAGAGAGAAACTAAGGAAGAAGAATCAATCCTTCGAGGGTCTGTCTTCTGGGGACTGAAACGGCACGCAGTCCACATTGGAGACGACAAACAGGTAGGTATCATTTAAACAGCGCTCAGTCTGCGTCCTAGTCTAAACGGCGCACAGTCTGCGTCCTAGTCTAAACGGCGCACAGTCTGCTATCACGGAATGAAACGTTTTCACATAAGTAATCAAAATTTCATTACTTTTTTTATTATTAATAAAATGAGATAACAATTTTTTTTGGGGCAATTCTCTAAAATATCACTATATTATGTTTTTCTTTCATAAATACCATAAATTTTAAAAACTTCCATTTATACCACAAAATGACCACAAATCTCCTAACTTTTAATTTTAAACTTTATTAAATCAATTTTTGTGTTAGTAGTATTTTTGGAACAAAAAATTTTAGTGGTATTTTTGGAATAATAAATTAATGATGGTATTTTTGACAACAAAACTTGAAAGTATAGTATTTTGTGGAATTTTTTTTTTAATTAAAAATTTATTACGTAAAACGTCGCAACAGATTAACAATGATAATATTAGAGAGCAAAGCCGGCTGATTTTTGTGCCCATGGATTGAAGAAATACTTTCCAACACGAAAGAATTTGCAAGATAAAAGCTTTAGTTGTTGTTATAATTATTTGCAAAAGTCAACAAGACTAATCTTCAACTATCAACATTCTTGTAAGTTTTTGTTTTCAAACTTATAATTATTTGGAAAAATCAACAAAACTAATACTTTAACCATTGTGGTTTGTGAGCATATTTGGATGTGAGAATCTCTATTTATGAAATAGACAGTTCAACATACACTGGTGAGGTATGAAATCGTTAAACAAATCTTATGACAAATTAAGATAGATAATAAGCATATAAGTGTAACCGCGACAATGAAGTTGGGGGGTTTTAGGACCTATAGGTAATAAACGTTAATCAGATTTATCTTTTTAATTGTATAGGTTTTTTCGTTTCCGATGAGCGATGATAGTGAAGATGTAATGAGAAAATGAAATCCTTTCACATTTCAAAATTTAACTAGGTGGTTTTTTCTACCAAAAATGTTGAAATTTCTAAATTACACGAAAATCGCTTAAAATACTTAAAAGTAAGGTATGCTTAAGATTTGGATATAAGAAACTCTATTTCTGATATATATCATTCAAGATACATTAGAGGGGTATGGTTTTTGTTCACAAAGTCTTACAACAAATTAAGATAGATTATAAGTATAGATTAACCCTTCTATTTCTTTCATTTTTAGGTGTTTTGTGACTAGAAATAGTGTTTATATAACTAACAACGTTCATGTCTCAAACATTTTTGAAAACATCAAATTTGGACTAGGCAAAATGAAACTTTTTGGCAAAATTAAAACTGCATGTTTTGTCAATAAATCAGTTTTGGAAACTGTCAAGGTGGATGCATTTAAACGTCAATAGATCAAAATCATGGACTCCCCACTAGGTGGTAAACATTAATCATATTTATCTTTTAATTGTATATGTTTTGTTGTTTCTAATCAATTTACATAAAATTTCAGTTAAAACATAGAAGAAATCGAAATGCACTTCAAACAAGAAGTTTATTACAGAAATAGTGGCAAGGGGACATGAATATTTTTCTCTTTTTTTTTTTTATAAACTCTATTGGCTATCCGGTTTGCCCTGGTAGGAACGCACCGAAGACATGAATATTTACGTAAACATTATAAGCATGCAACCATTCTATTGATTTCAGATGATGTCAACATTTTTGCTATTGACGAGCTGAAACATAAAGGTTTATCTTGGTTTATTAACCTGGTTAACATAATAATCAATATCGAATCAACCTTAGTAAGTTTGTATCTTGTTTTCTCACTAAACTTACTAAACTCGTTTTTTTTTTTATTATTATTATAGGAAATGAATTTTCCCTTGATGCAGCATAAGTTTCTCAATGTTTCCTTCGACTCTTCGTCTTAATATTAACTAACATATATATATATATATATATATATATATTTAACAGCAAAAAAAAAAACATATATATATATTTTTAACATATTTGATCCGAATTTAAACGAGTTTGCATGAATGCTTTGTATATTTCATAAAAACATAACAAGTTCCGTGACACATCCTAATAAGTGATGATATTGAGCAATATACATCATCAGTTAAAATAAATATTTCGCATATCTCCTCAGAGATTTTTCTTTCAATAATCCATGAAATTCTTTGAAAAAGGCTAACGGTGGTAACAAAACTGATTAAATGGTGCACAATCAAATGTCATCAAAGTGAGACGTCACTATGTTTTTTTATCATAATTCAAAAAATTGGTATAAAACGGATCTGATAAAGGCTTTGTCATAAAGCAGTGCACATTCTTCTACGCCTGAAGTGAAACGCCATGGCATTTTCAAATAGCGATTAAAAAAAAAGGTCTGTTACATAACGTCCCTATGGGTCTGACATATATAATACATGCAAAGAGACAGCCAATGATGCAACGAACAATATTACAAGCCAACGAATAGTATAAACACACGAATTCATAGTTATCTAATCACAAAAACCATCATCAGAAACACACACTTTGGCTTTATCATCGTACCCAAGCAACAGCATCTATCTCATCTCTGGCTTTCTTATATAACTCGAGCCTCTTCGCGCACTCCAGTCTCCGACCCATCAATGCCGGATCTTCATCTAGTAACAGTCCTAACTGTTTCCCCTGTGAATATTCCAAACCAAATTTAAAAATTTAAAACGTATAGCAGTAAAAGAGAATACGATAGATTTGAGACATTTGTGGTTAGTTTAATTTACCTCTCTCTTGCTGATCTGTCCGTAGAAGTAATTGAGTAACGCGAGCTTGGCTTGTCGAACCTGACAATAAACACAAGCTTTTGGAATGGTGTTACGGAGTGTGTCTGAAACCATGTTGACATACGCAGATACATTTGATGCTATCCTTCTGAAATGTCCATCTCCATACTGGTCTAACGTTGCAGGCGAAGGAGAAGCGGTTTGGTTTTTGCTGTTGGTTACTACTGGTCTTTCCATTTCTATAGGAAGTTTCCGGAAGAAGTCGGCTGTTAGATACGCAGATTCCATGTCAACAAGTCGAATAACAGACTTCTTGCTTTCTTCCCTAAATTTCTCCAAGGAACTGTTGGCTGCTGTAGCGAGCTCCACTTGCAGTGAAGGGAAACGCTTTAGCTCCTGCATTTTAACCAACCTTTGTTTTCCATTTTACCAGTCTTAAGAAAGAAAATCAATAGTTTGAAACAAAAAAATCTCACCTCAGTTTCTGAAATTGACTTCCTCACAAGCTCTTTCAAGACAAAGTGAACCTGTTTGCATTATCAATAAAATCATTAGATGGTTTGTATATATTTAAAAGTGAAGTGAAGAGGCAGTGTAGAAAAACCTACAGCATCCACAGAAGCTTCAGCTGGACCTCTAAAGTAACCTAGCGCCCCTTCGATTAGACGGCGATAACCCTGTTCTGGTGCAATCAAGTGAGGTTGATAGCCATCTGCCTCAGAAACGATTCTCTTAACGCTTTGTAGAGAAAGATGACGATCAAAAGGAAGCTTTTTAAGTGCAGCTGGAAGTTGGTTGTCGAAAACTCCATAGATACGGTCACCTCCAGGACGCCTAAATATGTTATAGTAAGTTAAATATAAAGTCCAATAACTTAAGCCACTGTTAGAAGATTTTCTACAAGAATAGTGATGTTTTACCCGCCATCCAAATGTTCTTTGAATATCTTATCGAATGCACGGCACATTTCCAATATAGTGTATAGTTGAGCCTGAGAATGAGAAACCAACAGATTTGGCCAACAGTCAAAAAGAAAATCTTCATAGAAAGAGATATAGTTTTACATAGAGAAACTCACCCCAGCATCAATAGCGACAGGCCTACCCATTCGATCTAACTCTCTTTCAAGTTCCTCGATGCTTTTGTTTATTAATGATAGAATACTTGGTATGCGGGACCTAATAACAGACTCCAAATGCTGCAAAAAACAAAAGATCATTTGGCAACTACGAACCAAATAACAAGGAAAAATATTTAAGTGGTTCAACCTTTGAGTAAACACCTTTGAGAGAAGCTTTGCCAGATATTCTGAACCCATTTTGCTGGCTAAGTGACCATAGTCAGAACTCGTGTCAAAATATTCTCGCTCTTTCCGTCTCGCAAGCATCATATCCACATTCTTATTGATATCTGCTTGTGAACGGTTCACAATCCCAACCCAAGGATGTTGCAGCCTGTATGATCTTCCTTCAAGAACCTTATTAAGGCAAACAGTTATGTATGTTAGATCAAATTTTCTAAGTAAAAAAAAAAAAAAAAAACAGGTGGACACATGAAGCAAAAGAGATGAAGAGGTGCTTACTTCTAATGCATTAGTTCCTTTGTCCATCAAGTCTAACTTGGTAAGAACACCAAATGTCCTCTCACCTGAAACGATCAAAAACTTATATCATCCATCAAGAGACAATAGTTCCTGCCAAATGTATCATCCACTTGCAACAGAACAACAAACAAACCTGTCGGATCGACATCTTTTGCGAGTTTGATTGCATCGGATGTAGCTATGTCTTGGTTGGCAGGAGATATAGCTAAAATGATACAATTGGGCTGCGAACAAACAAAAGTAACCAATTTGAAACTAGAAGATGCATCTTACGAACTATAAAAAAGAGAGCATCAAATTTTAACCAGAAGTAAATAGAGCATATGTCACCTTATCAACATATGTGCGAACCATGGTTTCAATATCCTCAACAATGGTTTCTGGCTGTCCCTCTGGAAATTCAAAGACAGTGTCAATAAGACAAGTACACATCAAATAATAAAGATATATGGAAACCAAACGAAGAGGTAAGCAAATCATACCAATAGCTACTTTAGTTAAACCGGGTAAATCGACGAGGGTCAGATTCACAACTGTTTCCATAGAACACGAACAAACTCAATGTTAGCTCCCCAAAAAACACAAGCTTACATACTACAGGAAGTAAAATCCACAGAATGTGATTAAAGCCGACCTTTTGGAGAGAAGATACTGAGGTGAATAGGAACTGGAGATATCTGTTTGCTCTTCCCTGTGATTCTATCAGTCTCATCCTCAATCTCTTTGCGAACCATAGCTGCAACATCAAATCATTTTTCAAGCAAAATTCAATGAACACTTTTAACTTCAGCCTCTAAACCAGATCCTAAGTAACCAAGAAGACAGGAAAGAGGCAGAGCACACATACACTCCTGATAACTTAATACAGACATAAATGTTAAAGGTACATACCGAAATTGGTAAATTTCCTCTGAGGAAGATGAAGGAACTCTGCATACTCCTCTGTTCCATCGTCCGTCTTATGAAGCTGTAACACCAAAGGCCGTCTCGTAACGATACCTGCATAAGCAATACTTCTTCCTCAAAATCATAACTCCTTGCCTTATTTTGTAGAAGAGAAAATAGAAGAGGTTAAAATTCACAAACCAGATCCTCTGGGAAGAAAATCTCTCGCAACTATGCTCTCAAGAACTGAAGATTTCCCAGAACTCTGCATAAACCTCAAATAAAAAGTAAGCGAAAGGGTCAACAGAAGAAAACATAGGAAGAAGTCACAGCTAATTTAACCGGAGAAATCACCTGACCACCAACGACAGCTACGGTTGGAAGAGCTTCCCAGAGAGAATTGAAAGCGTTATCTCCAGTTCCACCACCGTAGTCACCAAGCACGGTACAAGCTCTCTGTATCCTATTAACCAACCCAATCAAGCTCTCCATAGTCGACATCTTTCTTCTCCTTCCGTTTCTGATGACAAATTCAAAGTTCTGGAGACGAAATTTTAGTTTAGAAATAGAAAGCTGCTAGAAAATTCAACAAACAGACCAAGACTTCAAGAGCTGAGAGACGAAGAATAATTTTAGGGGCAACATAGGAAAACAAATAGGGAATAAATGTCTTAATGGTTCTAGAAGGCTGGGTTTGTGTACCTCTTTCTCTTTGTGGTTCGGTCGGTCCGTTACAGATGCTTAGCCGCCGTCGCTGAGTCGTTTGGCTTCGGTTCAGTACGGTCTGATTCTTACTTTCCCAAACGGTCAAATCTAAAATAATAATAGTGAAGATAAGATTTTGTGTCCTTTTGATATTTTTTTTCCCTTTTGTGACGCGTTTGAATTTTCGAATTTTGAAGTTCCACGTGGACCCGGCGTAATCCAGAGTCTGTCGGAAGCCACAATTGGAATTTGTCAGGCCCAATAGGAAGGCTTCTAAGCCCAATATTGAAGTTAGGGCCGAAAAAAGATTTGGATGACACGTGGGGCAAGCAGTTGAAGAAACGGACGAACATTCGTGTGGGATGTGGAAAACGACGATGGCTCGTTTTCACCTAATCCTTGTCGGCTTCTACCATCCACCGTCACATGCTTCCCTTTTAGGCTTTTATTATATTATTTCTATAGTCATAACTCATAACAAGATATATATCATCTGAGTTTTTAAGTCAGTGGCTGAGGTAATCACTACATATCCCATTCAAATCCAATGGTATTGGTCCGATAATTGAAATAAAGCAAGGTCAACTATAAGTAGATTTTATCTTATGCGACAAGGAGAAGATGAAATCATCATGGCGTTAGTTAGTTTAAATAATTGTCATAAAATAGTTAAATTTAAAGTTAAGTCTTGAAAAATACCGTATAATAGTCGAATTATTATTTAAAGAATGGAAAATGGTTAATATAATGGTAGATAGATGTAAAAAAAATAACTTGTGAGATGACGGGATTTTTAATGTATCTGATTGGTAAAATAGTTCCACAATTAAACAGAAAAAAAATACTAATCACCGTGACGTATATTTAACTGTTCTAAGATTCCATAAATTTAATAACAATTGTAGAAAAATATTTTATTTTATTTTTCTATATTTAAATTTTAACAATTGTATAAGTTGGCAAAATTAACAACCAATAGTTTAAATTTAGCAAAATGAGCAGTTTTGCATAAATGTGTAAAATGGTAGTATTTGGTACTACTAAAAATAAAAATAAATGGTTAGTGATAATGATCTGTCAAAATGTAGTGCTTACAAAAATCTCCATTAGCTCCGGCGAAGCGAGATTCTCATAGATTATAGATAGATAAAAATACTTTCTCTTTCTTCTATCTTGTCGTTCCGACATAGAAAGCTTTTTCTCTCCTTCTCTATCTCAAAACAGAGATCTTAAAAAGAAAGAAGACAAAATCTTTACAACCGCAGATCTTCTTCTTTCTTTCTTTCTTTCATCTTTACAGGTTGTCACATCACTATAACAACGAAACTCTCGGAGCAACAAAACTTTTCCAAATAATCCTCTCATCTGTATCTCTTTTCTCTTATCGTTCCTTCCTCCAATGAGGTGTAAAAGACACACCGTTGATTACAGCAGCACCATCGGCGTCTGCGCTTCTTGTCTCCGTGAACGTCTTCTCTCTCTCGCCGCATCAGCCGCCGCTACAGCCGCCGTAGAAGATAACAACAATCGTCAATCTCGGAAATCTAATAATAATAATAATCCTCCGCTTTTGGTTTTCCCTCGCTCTGTTTCTCCTTATGTAACTCGTAGAAAATCCGACGCCGGAGGAGGAGGAGGAGATACTTTAAACTCAAATCGGAGATTCATCAATACGCCTCAAGTAGATCTCGTTGGCTATTCATGCAAAGATTTCGAATCGAATCGAACTTATAAATCGAGAGGAGGTAAATTCTCAAGATTCTCTAATCTATTCAGAACCAGATCTGAAGATTTCAATTCCGTTACTAAATCCGATCCTAGATTTTCATGCGACGCTTCCGAGTCTTCTTCGTCTTCGTCTTTGTCGTGGATCTCTACGATACTCTCCACCGGTCGCCGTAAAAAGAAACCGACCAGTGCTTGTTACATCGAAGACGTAATCGCTGGACGTAGACCTCAACGGGTGTTTTGTAGAGGAATGTCTCCGGCGAGAGATACGGAATCAGGAAACGAGCAGGAGCAGCCAGCGGAATCAATTGAGGAATCTCCGGGGAGATTGAGAAGAACTCCGGCGGCTAAAACTCCGGGAAGGAGGAGAATTGCGTCGGGGATAGGGAAGAGTATGTCGGGAATGGCTTTTTGCTTAAGTCCGTTGGTGAGAGCTAGCCCTAACTGTCCTTTTAAACGGAAAATCAGATTTCCATCGGGGTTTGGAAATTCCGGTGAGGTAACGGTGACGGAAAAGCCTCATATTTCAGCAGCGGCGTCGTTTTGTGGAAACAGGTCAAAAAAGCTCGTGGATTTAGGTAGAGTTGATCGCCGCCGTTGAGATTTTTTGGTGAGAAGTCTAGTCAACGTTTGACTTGCGTATTGTAAAGTACGTAAGTACCCTTTCATGACTTCTGAAGATAGATTTTTTATCCAAATCAAGCTTTTTATTTGGCTTGAGGTGAATAATCAGAATAAAAATTAGTTAAAAATACTCTTGGTTTTCCCTTTTTTATATATTTTCTGATTGTATTTGTAGAGTTTGATGTGGCAAATATTGTTCTTAGGAGGAAATTAATAGAAGCAATGTAGTGTTGTTATTTTATTTTTCTTATAAGAATTGTTTTTCGATTTGGGTGTATAAATCAAAAGAAAAAGGTTAGAGAATAAACCTATGATGAGGAGATCATTTTATTAGTTACTCAAATTGCGACAATAAATCGAACCAAGTTGTATTAATTTAGAAGACAATCCGGCTTTGGAAAAAGTCATTATTCAGTTTACCGTAAAGTATGTAGAGATGTAATCTCTAGTACTGTGGATGGGTTGGTACTTGGTAGAACCGCAGGACTAAATCAAACCGGACGTAATTCTAAAAATGATTGGTATAAATTAGGATAAAAAGATTGATATAAATTAGGATCAGTTCGTCTGGCGGTTAGATCCATACAGCATCGAACCAGGTTAGTCGATTTATATTAATGGCGCTGAAGTGTTAATTCAAATGCATGTCATATGGTCAAATGTCATAAGACTAATCATTAATGTTTATAGTAGTAATGCGGGAGTGTAAATTAAACATTAAACTGAAATTTGACCCATGGTTTTATTGCTATAATAAATAGTGCGACAACTTTGACTTCCTTTTTTTTTGTCTTCACCTTAAGAAAGGTAATAACTCTTCTCTAGTCCACTTAACACATAGGCCTACAAAGCTATATCAGAATCACTTGTGACACAAGTATCGATATATATTTTGTCGATTTTTAATAAAAATCTAAGTACAACACCAGAGTGGCTCAATTCAACTTTATAAGCCGTAAAAAAAAATAAAAAATTCAACTTTATAAAACAATGTGTGAAGTACTCAGAGTAGTTGCTGGGAGATTCTTATGGAAACAATTTCCTTCTTTCATCGTGTGGTACTTCACAAGGATTCCTGCAATTAAGGAAAAGTTCAATGTGCCTTGCATCAAATGTTTGCATTGTTCCTACAAACAGAAACACTCTTAGTTGCAATTTTTTTTCATTGCAGAAACTAGTATACTTAAAGTGTCCAAAACGAGATAAAAATGAGGCAGTGATCAGCAAATGAAGTACTTCAAAGTCAAAGATCTGGACAGTACACTATCATGATTCATGATGGTTGGTATCAGTTCCATAGATAGAGAATCGCCATATGGTTTGCCAACTATATTAACATGCCTTTTTTACTATGTACCAAACTAAGAGAGTATGATGAATCCAATTCAGGGACTAACCAATATGCTTTTCCTTGTAAACAATATGATTCAATGTCATTATTAAGTGGCAACTGGATGCATTTCTTTGTTAAATTAGTAGAATGATTTAAAGATGAGAAATGAACATATATAAGAGTAATGATGATTTTAGTTTACCTGATGATGAAGATTCTTTAAGGGGGTTTTTTTTTTAATGCAAAATGAAGAGTCAGTCTTTCGTAATCAAAGGATCATGTAGCCAACAGAGAGTTGAAGACAGCGTTAGTTCATATTCCCCGATCTGTCAATATTTCATCCCTTCATTGATAACAGTGACTGCAAGAAGAAGTACAACGAACTGGCTACAAAGCTTCAAGGGATGTGCAAATCCATTAAAATCACATTGGACCAGCATATTTTCTTGGAGAAACTGGAGCTCTGGCCTTTATTTCTTAGATTGGTCCTGCGGTAAACATGAAACAGTGAGTAAAAAGAATCTAGCAAAGATTTTACTGCAGCACCAATCTAAGAAATAATTATGCTTAAGATGATCTCAGTTTAATATTAGAAACACAGATGCTAGATATTTAGATACTATGATGATATACATATATATTTCTTCAACCTTTAGATCCTATGGAGAGAAAAAAGAGGTCACGATGTAGAGTAGAAACTTGATTGCCTTTTTTACCATTAAATCTGGAATGTAAGATAAGTTTTTCCATAAAAATTCAAATACAGCAAACAATGATTTTTCAGTTTCTCTAAAAGCAAAATAAAAAGATAAATGGTCACTCAACGGCGCCGGAAGGTACGGGTGTTCTTCCATCCGCATTACGCCCAAGAGAGAGAGTATGCCAGTACCAAGTAGTCGTTGAACACGGGGTTAGTCTCCAGCTTGCCTGATGTTCAGGTTGTGTAGAAAGTATTGTGTAATTCTTTTTGCGCAGCTCTTGGAGACAATTCATGAAACCACGGTCCCCTGATATCAACATGATGTTTGCGGGTGCTGGATTATACAAAAACCCAGCAAAACATCACAACTATGATTCATTTAAACTATGGAGCTACAATATTCATTAGCGATATTTTGTAAAATTCAATTGAACTTTGGAAAAAAACTAAAGAATATTCTAAAAAATATGGTTTTAATAGTCATCGTTTAAATATTGTCAGTTCTGCAATCTTGCTTTAGAAGAATAGTATATTTTAGAGAATCATAAATTTTAGTTGAGTCTACAGAAATTGTTTTGGTGATGTAATATGATTCAGAATTTTTAAAATATTAATGATCTAGATCAACAATATTAATGAATTTTAAGGCCTTGAGTGATTTTTTGATTCTCCAAAAATATATTTTATAGTCATTCATGATTTTATCGCTATAATAAATAGTGCCACTGTTTTGACTTCCATTTTTTGTCTTCACCGTAAAAAAATTAATATTGGGCACAATCGCTCTTCTCTAGTCCACTTCGACACTTAGTCCTACAAAGCTATATTAGAAATTTAGAATCACTTGTGACACAAGTATTGATATATATCTTTTGTCAGACTTTTAATAAAATCCAAGTACGACACTCTAGTTCAATTCAACTTTATAAAAGTTAGTATAATAACCCAATAGTTTAAATGAAGAGGGGTCCATGAGATTTAACTTGATGTGTCCGTGAATCTCCTTCACGCTTATAGAAGGAAAATTGGATTAAAACCTTCCTTTTAAAGAAATTAAGTAACGATGTCGATCGAAATAATTGTATACTATAACTTAGTCAAATCGAGTGAACTAAAAATATTTTTCGCATTGTTTGGGACTCTCTTTTTGTTTTTACATGCAACTATGAATAAAAACATACAGACAATCAAAGCACTTTTTAGGTAAGCCAATAGGCTAATATAGTGTAAAAATATGTTAAATCATCAAAATATAAAACCACCATTTAAATTTAAATTGTTATCTCACAAACATATAAACTGAGTTGGGACAAATCTTAACCAAAACAAAGTTTATTTTACGTAAGTGAGAATTTTTTTTTTTTTCTAAAACCAAGTTCATCTAACTAGAAAGCAACGAAAGAAGTTCATCGATAGATATTTAAAGTGAAAGGTTACTGTTAAAACTGAGGTTAAAAACAAGGTTTTCCTCCTATGATTTGCAAATAAATTTGGGAATATTGTTGACTCATAACAATCACCTTTTCAATTCAACACTAGAACAACAGAAGAGACTATGTCGTTGAAATTACAAGAAAAAGAAAAAGAAAACTCATTAATAGTAGATGATATCAATGGGCGAACGCTAACAAGTCACTTTCTTTGCAAAGGCAATGCCTAGCATCTGTTCCAAAATCAAGCTGAAGAAAATCAAGAGATATGTCTCAGTTTCACAAGTATGATCATTGATAAAAATAATTATCAGAAGAGTGTTTTTTCAATCTCATTATCAAATACAAACCTCATATGCGCTCATATCAGAGAACAGAAACTGCAATAAAGACAAAGAGTATATATGTATGAATGAAGAAGGATCATAGCGTGAATTTATCGTTCTAAAGTTAAAAGATGAAACTTACCTTCTTGCTTGAAGAGTTGATATGGCTTCGTTCTCTTATTCGTTTCTAAGGTATGATTTGGATTTTCTGAATTCAATTTCGTTGACATTATTAAAGGTTGAATTTCAGTTCTTGTCTACATATCTCCCTTTCAGCTTTGGTGTTCATTAGCTCCATTGATTGCGATTAAAAAAAAAAAAAAAAAAAAAAAACTCATTTCTTAGTTCCAATCTTGTTCTGTGGACATTAGAGAAATCCATTGCTTGCATCAAGATTATAACTCTTGGTCCATTGCTTGCATCTCATCCGAGAAATCTGAGAAGGATAAAGATAGCAAGAGAAGTCGCAACCGCTTTGAGTTTACCTTCACACATCATTCTCAAGGGCTTTCATTCATTCAACTCTAGATCCTTTCACCATTTTCTTAGATGAAAACGGAACAGCAAAGCTTGGTAATTTCTGAAGGTGAGAAATTTGTTCATGATGATGCATTAAAGATATACCATGAGTATAGGCACATTACACTAAAAGGAACACATGAGCTTGGTGTATGTTACCTACCAGTGATTGATCCGGATTACAAGTCAACTGGTAAGGTCACACCAAAGACGGATATGGTGCGTTCATGCTACTTCTCGTGCAGATAACAGAAGTTGATGATGAGCTATCTCTATCTCAAGATTTGCTGACTTGTTCATCAAACCTCATGATGATGTCCGTTTCCCGCTTCACCATCATGTTTCAAAAGTTTGGGTATGCAGAGGTTATAGATTCAGATGTAAGTCATGTAGCTGCTTCGCCGGATTAATTACATGATTTTACTATTTTCTTCCTCTACACTTTCAAATTTACCTTCTCTTACCTGCGACGTCATTTTATTTCCAAAGATTTTAATTTCAATAAAAGATTGAAAATTAAACTGATTGTTTGGCGGATTGAGCCAGGCCCGTGCAGTAGTGCAACGCATGGGCGACTCGCGAAGACCCAGATAGCAAGCTATCTTGGTGGGCCTTCACCCTTAAAAAATTGAGTTAATATCGTATGGGCCGATGGCCCACATATCAGATATTAAACTGATAAGAACAGATACTACACTTGATCTTAGCCAAAAGGCCGAGAAAGGTATGATTTTGAAGTAAGACCCAGCGTCGTATTTATATCACAAGGTTATGACTAACTCTTTTCTAACTTGTCGATGTGGGACTTTTCGCAAAATACTCTTTAGTCTTCTCTTACGCATATTACTTGTTCGATCACAAAACAATACGATAAATTCTCTTTCTACGCATATTTATTCTCTCTGTGCGTTCTATGTAGAGCTATGTAAACCCAGAAGAAGAAGAAGAAAGATGGAAACTTTTTAAAAAATCTTAAAAGCAAAAGTGGAAGGACTAATTGCCTCTGGAAATTGATGCTGATTCCATTGAGTTCACTACAATGAGGCTTGAATTAGGGCACTTTCCTAGTACAGTATGAGTTGTTCTTATGTTTACTTTTGTGTAATTTATGTAGTAATATTCTTTTCTTCGTCTTAATTGACATTATACATTATACATTCAAATTCCAAGACAACACCTTTGTCTACCGTTAAGAGTTGTCAGATGAAGATAGTTAGTGGTATCTTGATAGTTTCTTGAAGAGGAAAAACAACAAAGAAACAGACACTAAATATAATCATCACTAGATGGTACAAGAGCTTCACTAAGAAGCTAAATATTTGGCTACAAATCCACTCACATAGACCACACTTCCCTAAGAAGCTCATATCTTGCATTTGTAACCACTCCACCTATTTGCTCAGCTTGCTGCTTCACATTCCTGCTCTGTCTGGAAATTGGTGACAGCGATACGTTTTCAATGATGGATGTAAGAGGAGAATCCAGTTCTTCCAGCTCTTCATCGCTCGTGTATCCTTTTCTTTGTATCATAGACACATTCCTCGACATTCTAGAGATGTCTCCTACCTCTGCAACTTTCTCTGCTACATTGATGATGGAGGAATATATGAAACAGGTGAATCCACATAAGGGAAGCTAACTCCTGATACCTTCTTCCCCGGAATGCTCTGCTGACAAACAAACAAAAAACGTATAGTGAGTGTATAGATCCTTAGAAAGAAAAAAAAAAAAGAAGGATTTGAAAATTTTACCTCGTTATTAAGCTCTTCTAAGACAGCTCCAGGGACATCATCAGGACAGAACTCATCGGGTGTAAAGTTGCAAAGTATTCTTTTGATCAACGGAAGACTTACCGATGGACATACCTATGCATAAATCAAGAAAAAGAGTTATGTTATCAATACTCGTTTCAAAACTTTATTTCTTTTTACTAATTATTTAATTTGCAAAAAAATTTATAAAAAAAGAAAAAAATGTATCATTTGTTTGAAAGTATTTTTGTTACTATATTTGATTCCTTCGTGATTTTTAAAAAAAATAGATTCCCTAAAAAATAGAGAAATTAGATTTTGATGGGTTTTTTATCACTTTACTAGTTTTAAAGAGATTTTAGTGTGTATATGGCCATGAATGTTTTGTGGTTTTTAAATGGTTTTTGGTTTTTAGTTTTTGATTTTTTTGGTTTTTGACTTTTGGTGTATATTTTAGTTTTTCAAAAACTTGAATGGTAACTTGTTTATTTTTTGGTTTAATATAATATATATATATATATATATATATATATATATATATATATATTACTTTTGTGTCATTTCTATTTTTTAATAGTTTTGGTTATATGTGTTTGAAAATTATTAAAATAAATGATAATAAATTTTAATAATCTAATAAAAACTTACAAAATTTCATAATACCAACAAAAAATATTGATAAAATACACATAGGTCTATTGCATAAAAATGATATTTAGATAACTAGATTTATAACAATATACTAAAAATAGAAAGAAACAAATCTTTACGGCTGTCTTGTGGAAAATCCTCTAAAGAATATGGTTTTAGACTTTTAGTTTTAATGGTTTTAGGAAACCATTTTTTTAAAAAAATACATCAACCTTTTTTAAAGGAAAATTGTATCAAAACAAAATCTCCTAAAAACTCTTATAAGTGAAATTTTAGATTCTCTTCACAAATGTGGAAAAGCCATCAAAATCTAGATTTCCTATATTTTACGGAATGACAATAAACTAGATTTTTGAAAAATTTAAATCCAAAAACCAATGACATTCAAGGTCTATATATTTCTAAAATTATCCTATTTATGTCAGGTTTTTTTTTAACTTTTGTTTACTAATTTATCAAAACTAAACCATATTCTGTGTGGAGTTTTACAAAAGTTGTTGTAAGGCTTTGAATGGTTGGTAGGTATACTGCAGATCATATTAAAGTCAGACTAGTCAGCATTTATTTTACCATTCACAAAATTGGACTAGTACAAATTACTTCGGACAAAAATACTCCATACCAGTCTGTAATTAAACGTAGAAGTGCATACCATAAGATTTGTACTGTTAGTCCGATTTTTTCAGTCTACACTTTTTTAGCTCCATACGCGTCGGACGAGAATGGTTTTCTCTACACTTCGATCTAGGTACTTTCTTTTCATTGGATAAAATTGTGTTTTTTTGTGTATATATATACTACTCATTAATAAAAATCTCACATTTATTTCACCTAACAAAAAAAAAATTGGGAGAGCCAAAAAAAAATCCTTATCTTCTTCATCTTCATATCTTCATACCTTCAGATCTGAAAAAAAATAAGAGGTAGAAATTCTTTAATAACTTAAACTTTAACATTTTTAATCTCTTATAGAGTTAAAAACTAGTTTTTTAAAACATATCTCTTAATTTTTTGATTATTCTAATTTTTTGTGATGATAGATGTCTTCAGCAAGAGGTAGAACAACAAATATAGATCCTCCAGCACCAAGAAGAAATACCAACACCAACACCAACACCAACGTAGATCCTCCTCCTATACGTAGAAGGGTAATTAATTTTAATTAATTTTAATTAATTTTAGTTGATTAATTTTATAATTAATTTTTTATAACTTTAGTTGATTAATTTTTATAATTAATGTTTTATTGTCTGAATAAATATATAACTTTAGTTGATTAATTTTTATAATTTATCTATTATTTTTGTTGATTATTTAAATATTTATAATTAATATTTGTAGAAAAAACCTGATAGAAGATATACTCATGAAGAAAAAGAAGCATTGATTCAATTTTACGATGAAGCATTAGCTACAAATAATTACATGTTTAAAGATCCGGGACAAGCAGGGTGAACATATATTGTTCGTAAATTCAACGAAAAATTCAAGGAAAATATGAAATGGAATGAATTAAGAAGCACATTGGATGAATGGAAAAAACAATACAAAATATGGATCAATTTACAAGGCAAGACTGGTATCTCGGTAGATCCCATCACAGGAAGAATTACAGCTTCAGATAAGTGGTGGGCTGATCGTATAAAGGTAATTAGTTTTCTACTTTTTATCCACTTATTAATTAATTTTCTCTGTTTCTCTGTTATTAATATTCATTTGTTGTTGCTATATTTTTTTTGTAGGAAAATGACAAAGTGAGACGTTTTCAATGAGAACCTCTTAAGTTTTGGGAAATCATGCGAGTGTGTTTTGCAAATCTTGATGTGGGTTCTCAAAGTCAACATTCAGTGCGACAAAGAAGAGAAGAACTAATGACATAGAATGAAGAAGAGGCAAATGATACAGAAGATACAAATGATGGGTTATGGGTTACAACCAACGATGAATGTTAGTGTTGAGGAGAGTGTAGCTATGTTTCTTCGAGTATGTGGGCATAATGAGGTTCAACGTGATATTGGTTTACGATTTGGACGTAATCAAGAGATTGTAATGAGAAAATTTGGTGAAGTCTTGAGAGCTACTGAGTTGCTTGCCTTTGATTACATAAAGACGCCTACGATACAGGAACTTCACATGATTCCTCAACATCTCCAAGCGGATCGACGATATTGGCCATTTTTAGTGGATTTGTTGGGGTAATGGATGGCACACATATGTGTTAAAGTCAAACCCGGATTGCAAGCCATGTATTGGAGTCGACACGATAAAACAAATTTCAATGTAATGACAATTTGTGATATGAATATGTTATTCACATATGTTTGGAATGGAGCTCCGGGTTTATGTCACGACACAAGAGTGCTCTCACTCGCGCAAAATGGTGATCCTCAATTTCCATTGCCTCCTGGAGACAAATATTATGTGGTAGATTCAGGATATCTAAACAAACAAGGTTTTCTAGCTCCTTACAAATCATCACGCAATCGGGTTGTGAGATATCATTTGTCACAATTCATCAATGGTCCTCCACCAAGGAATAAAGAAGAGTTATTTAACAGGTCTCATGCATCTATACGTTCCGTTATAGAACAAACTTTCAGAGTGTGGAAGAAGAAATGGAAGATTCTTAGAGATGACCCTAGATATGGTTTGGAGGTGCAGAAGAGTGTGATTATTGCCACGATGGGACTCCATAATTTTATCAGAAGATCAAATTTTTCTGATGCAGATTTTTTTGAAGATTATTCAGAAATGCATACAGAAAACGAAGAAAATTACTCAAATGAGCAAGAGGAGGCCGAGAGACCTGATCGACAATATATGACAAATATTCGAGAAAATATTACCAATATGTTATGGGATAATTTCAATAATAGATTTTGATTTGTAATTTAAAAAAATATTTTGTAGTGATTATTAAAAAAACATGTTATTAATTATTGTACAAATGACTTTAATCCACTCTATATTATAGTCTTATTTTTACCATTCACAATGGTATATGGCATTGCATACCATTATATGTTGGATTGCGTACCATTGTTTGTTGCATACGGTAGTCCGAACATGTGCTTATCGAAATAGTAGTACGCACTATCCGATCTGCAACGTAATGATGAACCATTCATAGCCTATTTATCTTTTTTTTCGTGCAAAAATCTATTTATCTAAATACCATTTTTCTCTATAAAAAAGTAAATTAAATCTATGTGTATTTTTCAGTATTTTTTGGTGTTATGAAATTTTGTAAGCTTTTATTTGATTGTTCTAGTTACTATTCATGCATTATAGTTACTATTTGAGGTACTCATTAACAATCAAATAGTTTTCAATGAATTGTCATGATTAAAAATCGGTAAAATTAGCATGAATGGTGAACACAATTTCAAGTTCTATCTTTTAATTTTATTATAAAACCTTCGTGGTTTTAGTATAATATTCCCTATGTTCTGTATTTTTTTCTATTTCGTTTGATTTGACTTTTCAAGTTTTATTTAAAAAACAAATTATTGAACTTTTGTAATCATTAGTATTCTACCGTATTTTTTCAGTGATTGAATTTTTTAATTATGTTTTCAAAGTTGAAAAAAACTAATTTAATGTAGTTTCTTAAATATTGTAATTGTAGCTAAAACATCTAATATAATAATTTGAAATAGAGTGAGTATGTTATAGTTTTTGTTTATCTGAGACATCCAAACACAAGTTATCCAAATTAAAATTTACATTCGGAATCATATTTTAGACACCCAAATTAGAAACTCATTTTTTGCCAAATTGGAAGAGAAAATAGACCAGTAAAAGTAGTAATATATTACTAGAGAATTCATTTGTTATATGTTCAGAAAATGTTTTAACAAACCAAAAAAATTTCCGTAAATGAAGCAAAAGTCTTGAGAGATAGTATTTATATGTACAGACCAAAAGTAATGCTCTGTTTTTTCTTAAAACTAGGAAGTGAAAAATGAACAAATGTCTCATACTCACTCACCGGTCACACCTCAGAGAGCCACCGGAAAATCTCACTTATCTCTTCGCCGGCGTGATTCGCTTCCAAATCCACCACCGTCATTTCCTCGCTCCGACGACTGCTCCCAGTGAAAAACCTACCTGAGCCTCTAAACGACATTGCACGAGACGATATACCTCGCGAGAGTCTATCCACGTAATCCTTAAGCCAGCTTCTAGAACCATCGTTACCTACATCCGCTGCTAAACTCGCTTCAACCGCCGTAACCGTCGTAGTACCTGCCGCGTCATCATGTTTTCTCCGGTTGAAATTTGATTCTGAAATTTCGGATTCGACGTCATCGACTATGTAATCGAAGGAACCGATTGAGTAAGATCGGTGCTGATCGTTGGATTCAGGAATCGGTATTTGGCGACGGCTGATGGATCCGATTTCAAGACGGAAGCTGTTTTCTCCGCCGTTATTGCTGTTGTTATTCCCGCCTAGAGACTTCATTATATCGGATTCTGAAGCGAAGAGTGGAGAGCGGCAAAGAGGACAAGTCTGGTTCGAGACGAGCCAAATATCGATACAATCGGCGTGAAAAGCGTGACAACAGAGAGGAAGAAGACGGAGCTGATCCTCCGGTTCAAATTTCGATAAACAAACGGCGCAATCGCCGGAACTAGAAGAAGTAGATCGGCGAGTGACGGAGGAGAATTTGAAAATCGGAAGCGAGTCGAGCACAGAGGATCGTTCTGTTTCCGGAGAGACTCGATGACCTGAGAATCGGCGGGAATCTGGAATGACGACGGCGGAAGAGGAAGAGGAATGGAGGATTGAGCGGTGGTTGCTGCTACAGCGATTGAGACAACGGAGGAGAAAGCAAATGGAGACGGAGATGAGAAGAGTCATGAGAAGGATGAGTGTGATGACTACTACGCTTGGTTTAAGGCTGTCGAGAGATGAAGAGTGAGGATCGGAGTTTCCGCCACGGCTGGGATTGATGAGAGATTCCATTGTTGAGAGCTCTTGAGAGACAGAGAAAGAGAAAAATGAAAATTTCTCCCAACTGTTTTTTTTTTTTTGTATTAATGGCGGTGGTGAAGAAAGGAGAGGGAAGAAATGAGGCACGTGAGAGGTCACGTGAGGGTCATGGACCGGTCTAAGAGAGAATGGAAGAGAAATTTATAAAGAAGGGGACGCTGGGAAAGAGGCAGAGAAATTAATGTTATCGAACCAACTCAAACTGTCGATATTTAATAAATTTACCATAAAGTTATTTCACATTAAATGGCTTTTCACTTAGCTTTCAATATTTTAATCTCTGGAGTTTATCAAATTAGTAAATGACATGTTTCGTTGATATGTAAGATGTGATCAACTCAAAATTTTAGTAATTTGCTAGCAAAACGAATTGTTATTTTTACACCAAATTCATAACTTGGTTTTGGAATAGGATGTTATCATTTGCTAATAGACATAGTGGTGAAATAGTAGTTTTAAAAAGATTTGTTTTTTTTTTCTTTTTGTTTGGAGGTTTTGGTATCATATCTTGGGTCCTCACTTTATGCTTACCTTGTTGAGCCTAAAAACAGATCGATACCATTTTTGACATTTTACCCGATTCTTATGATCATTGTTTTAACTTTATGTGGCTTTTTTTTTTGTTGATATATATCATAGCTATCATTATTTTCACACAGTCCTTTTCTGATATCCCTTAGTAGTTTCGCTGCCAACTGTTACAAAATCCGAGGTTTTTATTTTTGCAATATAATCCGGAAAAGTTTGTCTCCTTGCGTGAAAGAAACCAGGCTTCAAGAAGGCTAACCGATTCAAATGGGAAAAACACGATTTTTTAAAACTAATTAACCATAAGTTTCAGAATGATAACCATCTTATAAAATATCATATAAGTAAATAAGTATATGAAATTACATTTATCTTTAGGAGTTTATTGGATTTGTGGATCAGAAATCAAATTTCTATTCATATAAATAATGTGCAATGGTCAAGCAGAGTATTTTCATATAAATTGCTGTATACTCTATAAACTAGTCAAAACATTTCGAAAATGCAATGTCATTGGAAAAATATATCTCATTATAAAACAACTAAGTAAAAATCTTTAACAAGAAAAAATCAAGCACTTAATATATCTATGGGTTAAAATTCTAACTAATGCATTGTACAGGTGCCAAGGAAATGTTCAATCATATTTTTCCATAAATTTGTTAGGAAAGGCTAAAAGACGATAACACTGCTAAAACATATCTTGTTTGAATAGAATGTTTATAAACATTCTATATTATCCAGAACCTTAATTAATTCATATAAGATCATTTATTTTTTTAATAAAATTCGATACGGGACAAAACGAAAACAGTACATTAAACAAATTCCACAAGTTAGTTGGCTTAAAATCAATACGACTCCACAGGGGACATGTGAACACAGCTCTTATTATTAGGATATGCAAAATCAGAATGACACTTGTAATATTAACTCCATCACGTAATGCATAGACATACAAATACACGTGACTACTCATTATTGGATATTATTGTTTTTTTTGGGCTAAGCTATATTTTTCGCGTAAAATAAGGTTGCGGTTGCACGTTCGTACCATGCCCTCTTACTCCATTGAGAGTTTGATCAAGTTTATATTTTGGAGTTCCCTCGGCTTCTACTTTATTTTATTCACATATAGATTATACAAGCTATCCACAAACTATGCCACCAATTACGTAAACTGCATGTAGATACAACCTGTAAGGCTAGAAACATTATATTTGATTAGCTATTTATTAAAATAACTTTAAATCCTTAAACAATCGATCATCTCTCGATGTTCAACCAATCATGTAAAGTCCTAGCCACGCTTTTTCCCATTTTTAGTGGTTCTATCACTCGATTTTAAGAATGTATTTTTACTATTTTTAATAATAGTCAATGCGGTTACCATTTGACAAATATATGTATTATTAAGACTAACGATTGATCAATCAATTTTACAAAAATAGTTCTGAATTCATCGGTTTTATTGATATTAATTTGGAGTTGAAATACTCTGACAAAAACTAAAACTAGCCCGTAAATGTAAACTAAATTTGAATTATTAATACAAAAAATTTATCTTTATCACAAAGAAGTGTAAACTAAATAATTGCAATTCTAAAGTTATCTTCAAATTGTTTGAACCCATAAAAATTACCTTCTAAAATTTGATTGATGTAGAATTTAGATGTCTGCTATAAATTCAGATATCAACTCGAAATTTTTCGGTTCGAGAAGAAAATTAATAAATTAATTAATGTAACGATGAAATGAAAGAAACATGTACCGGACAACAAAGTCATTAAAACAGACAACCTACTTTTACTCATCAAATCATGAATATTTCCACGTCACCTATTTATTTCCTTTCCAAATCAATTTTTTTACTTGTATTTTGTCCTACTTTACTTGTATTGCACTCTAAGCATGTTCTCCTTTTTCTAATCTACAAGACTACAACTAAAAATAAAACTGATTTTATCCCTTAAATTAGTCCATCTCTTAGCTCGGTAGCTCAAAGTCAAAGGGTCCAAAATAAATAAATAAAAAGCAGCATAAAGTCTAAAGACAGATCGAACAAATTGCGAGCCAAAGATGATTAAAGTGTAGAAGGCTCAATAGAATCTAAATAGATTTCACGATTCACATATCCCTACAAAAAAAAAGCGATCAAACAACATAAAAAGGCTTTCATATTAGAGTATTCCAAATAATATAGGGAAGTGAGATTTACAGATACAATTTTGCTTTTGCAGCTATATATAATAGGAAGCATAGTTTCAGAACAAGATTTGAAAGTTCAGAGCACATGAATTAGAATCCAAACAAACTCCCCATTTCTCTCCATCAACGGGGAGGGGAGTATCAAATAAGCTTGTGTAGGTCATTAACACAATACAAATCAGACCGATTGATTCAGACTCAGCTTATTTAGCCTAAACCAATCACAAGTCAAAGTTCAGAAAATGAAGTAGTGGAACTAATTAAAAACTCAGAGAGGCTCAATAAGAGATCAACCAAAAAAAAAACACTAAAGCGCGGGTAATAAATTGTATATATGTAATTATAATGGGCTGAAGATTCAAATCCATTTCAATTTGGGCTCCAGAGATAACTATAAATCCATTTCAATTTGAGATCAAATATGGCTCCACAAGCTGCATTTGCGTCTTTCTGTAACTTATGAGATCCAATCATATTGTACAGTCCCAGCTTCCATCTTTATAGTCTTCACTAAGGAAAAGTTCAATGTGCCTTGCATCAAATGTTTGCATTGTACTTACATAGTAAACCGAAACACTCTTAGTTGCAACTTAGTTATCGCAGAGACTAATAGACTTAGTGTTTCAACAAGCGATTTTCGTGTTTACACAATAGTCTATCCGAATTTTCATAAACATCCAAAAGGTAAACTAACTGAGGTCACAAACATAACACACAAGCTTTAAATCTGGAAAATAAGATAAACCCACAAGTTTCTATAAGACCACGAACAAAAAAAATTGAATATCATATTAGTTTATTTACTTGAATGACTAGATCTATTGAAAAATAAAGAATATACTGTTTATATTTTAACCTGATGTATGATAAATTTTCTAAATATTATTTGAATTACTAGTAAAGAAAAGAAAGAATAATTATGGTTAATGTAAGTAGTTAAAAAACACTAACGCAAAAAAAACTTACAATAAATATTGAAATCCCATTTAATAATAATAGAATAATTGAAGTATGTTATTGGCATTTGAGTTTTCTATTCTCTCTGTTTTTATTTTTGATTCTGGTTTCTAGTTTTTACCATGAGAAAAGATAATTAGTTGTGTTATTTTTTGATTCAGTTTTAAAGAGACAAACAATAAGGGAAAGCATTATGAAAAAAATATTTTCTTTTACACTTTCTCTATTTTCCATCTAATAATTATCTTCATAATTTGCCCTTTAAAACCAAAATTGTAAAGTTATGTATTAACATTATAGCCAAAAGTAAAACCATGGATATTATTTTCATAGGTGTCATTATTTTTTAAATAATATTTCCTATGTTTAGATTTAAGTACTAAAATATTTACAATTTGGAACATTTAACCTTATCGCAAAATGCTTACTATATGTGATGTCTATAAATGGGTGAAGATTTTTTTATTGACTGATACATATGTAAACACTGTTATTTTTTTTTACGCTCTCTCTATTTTCCATCTACAAATTATCTTTATAAATGGTTATTTTAAAACCAAATTTGTAAAAGTTAGAATTTAAAATAAAAGCCAAATGTAAAAACATGGATAATTCTTTTCACAGGTGTAGTCACTATTTGATAAACAACAGTTTGTTACGTATCGTTTTCAAATGTAATTAATAAATAGAATTTACATTTACCTGTTGTTTATGTGAAAATTAAGTTTTTTGTTTTCTGTTTTCTGATGGTTTTGTCAACGAATTGTACAAACGATTTAATTAAAAGAAAAAAAAAAGATCTAATGATGAAAATTTATAATCTTTTTAAATAATTTATTTTAAAATAATAATTAGCCTTGAAGAGTTAGTTCAGTTTCTTCGCGATCGCCTGAAACCTCTATTGATATTTTCTTTGCATTGACCGGAACAAACAAAAGTTTAGAGCAACGGGATACTTTAGTAATTGTCGATTATACCCCTAAGAAATCGCGTAATTTACTCTTCAGGTACACTTTACCACCAGACTCTTTTCACTAAACAATTTTCTCTTTTTGTTTGCTCGGTTTAATTTTTCTCTCTTCATCACTTCTCTCCCCGTATTTTCTTCGTCCTAGAATCATGTCCGTCCAATAAAACCCTAATTTTATCTTCCTTGCGGTCGTTTCACTCCATAACAGAGCTGTAGAATTAGCTTGAAAAAGGGTGAAGATTAGGGTTTGTTATAGATGTCCTACAATCAATCAAGGCCCGACAGAAGCGAGACTCAATATCGGAGAACTGGGCGATCCACCGGAAACCATCAGCAACAGCAACAACAACACCGATCTTCTTCCGCCGCTTACGGTAAGGGAGCCGGCGCTGCTACTGCGCCCGCCCCTTCCACTTATGTCGATTCTTCTAATCGCAGGTATTCAATTCAATTCGATTTTCGAGGATTCCTCTCAAGCCATTTTTGGACATCTTTTAATGGTATTAATGGCAGTTTTAAGAAGCCTAGCAATGCTCAAGGAGGGCAGTCTAGGGTGAATCTGCCACCTGTGAATCATCCACTTTCTCATCACAATGGTCCCAATGCACAGTCTCGGTCTCAAGGTATGATCTTTATCAAGCCACAGTCTTATTTTGATTACTTTTGATGATTTTGGTCTGTGTGTGATCGTTTCGGTTTCACCTTTCCTTACACTGTTAGTTACAGGAATGTCTGGTGAACCGATTGTTGGTGGACCGGCCAATCCAACTGAATCATTCACCAGAAGCAGTGGACCTATTCCAAAGGCTCCAACTTCTCAGTCTACCGCCATGAATTCCAAGAACAACGAGACTGCTAAAGGTAGGTTTGGATGCCTTTTTTTTTTAATTGATTTGTCTTGTACTTGACTAGATTCCCATGTACATCCATAAAGGTATAAGATTTATAATGATTTTTTTTTTATGTGGCAGCCCCTGGAGACACTTCTCAAGCATTTGCTTTCCAATTTGGGTCAATTGGTCCTGATTTAATGAAGGTATGCTGTTGCTCTGTTCTTTTGTCTGTTTGATTTTTCCCTCAACACCTAAATCATCTGCCCTGTTGGTTTTTTAGATTCCTGCTCGAACTAGCTCAGCACCTCCGAATATGGATGAACAGAAACGTGCCCAGGTCCACCTTTTAGTAATTTTTGCCTCTGCCATTTATATGATTGTGGCCTACATGAATGATTCTTGGTTATAGGATGATGATGACTAGTAGTCTGTGTCTTAAACTTTCCTTCTGACTCCAAATACTCTGTGATTTGTCTTGTATTGGGACGGGTTTGTTGGCTGATGCCTTTATCTTTTAATTCCAGAAGTATTATCTACTGAAAATTAATTTGATGACTTTTATGCCACTTTGTGCTGAACTTTGAGTTTGGTTTATGACATGATCAGACATTGTTTTGCAGATGCAGCAAGCTTTTTTAAGGACAGCGCCAAACTTGCCAGCTTCTGCACCTATAAAAGATTACACAAATAAGGATGCAGATAATCAATTGACGAGGAAAGAGGGGTACAATCCATCAAGTGAAAAAGCTGATATCCAAGTCCCACATATATCCCCTCCAAGTCAAATGCAGAAGTCTCCAATCGCTAATATTCGCATGCCTTCTGTGCAGACACCGTATCAGCATGCTCAAGTTCCCCACCCGGTACATTTTGGTGGCCCGAATATGCATATGCAGCCTCCTGTGACTGCAACCTCGTTTCAGATGCCAATGCCAATGGCATTATCTATGGGAAATACACCTCAAATCCCGCAACAGGTGTTTTTTCAAGGTCTCCCATCACATCCGTTGCATCATCAGGGTATGATACACCAGGCGCAGGGACATGGTTTTGCAGCTCCGATGGGTGCTCAGATTCATCCTCAGTTAGGCCACGTGGGTGTGGGTTTGAGCCCGCAATATCCCCAGCAGCAAGGAGGAAAATATGGTGGGGCACGCAAGACCACGCCTGTAAAGATTACACATCCTGACACACACGAAGAGCTGCGGCTTGATCGACGTGGTGACCCGTATCCAGAAGGTGAATCAGCGGCTTCGAAACCGCATTCTAACACGCCTCCCAGATCACAGCCGGTTTCATCATTTGCTCCACGGCCGGTTAATTTGGTGCAACCCTCATATAACTCCAATACCATGATATACCCTCCGGTTTCTGTTCCTTTAAACAGTGGTTCAATGTCTTCCGCTCAGGCATCAAGATATCATTTTCCACTCGTTGATGACCCGTATCCAGAAGGTGAATCAGCGGCTTCGAAACCGCATTCTAACACGCCTCCCAGATCACAGCCGGTTTCATCATTTGCTCCACGGCCGGTTAATTTGGTGCAACCCTCATATAACTCCAATACCATGATATACCCTCCGGTTTCTGTTCCTTTAAACAGTGGTTCAATGTCTTCCGCTCAGGCATCAAGATATCATTTTCCACTCGTTGATGGCTCTCAGAGAGTACAACTTATTAACCAATCTGGTCATTCTGCTCCACAGCTTATCAGACCTGCTGCTCCTGCACATGTTTCATCGGATTCTTCTTCCTCTGTGAAAGCACGAAATGCGCAAAATGTGATGTCATCTGCTCCACCTGCAACTGCAAAGGTAACAATGAAGCCAGCTTCTGCTTTTGAGAAGCTTGGATCACCTAAAGCCAGGTCACACGTAGAAGTTACTATTTCTTCATCACAAAAGGACGTGGAGGCAGGTTTCTTGAGCTCTTTACAGCAGCCAAAACCTGGTTTTGTCTCCGGGGTACCAAATTCATCTACTCTGTCAGCGGCATCTGTGGAGACTGCTCCTGTTGCAACGTCTGAAATCGGAAGGGGGGAAATGTTGAATGAGTCAATCTCTGTTGAAGATCAGACAAGTAAGGTGGAACCCCCTCACATTCTGACTGAGGTATGATACTATACTTTGTTTTTGGGTATTCCTCATTACTTTATTTTTATTACTTGATAAAATTTCTTTATTTCTTGGCGCTGCTTCACTCAGGATCATAAACAGAATATGTCAGACTCTCTGGTGTCTGATCCCGGAACAGAAACCCTTGCTGCCAAGGAGAATTCATCACTCCCAGCTACCAACGTGGTTAGGAAGCAACTGATGGAGGTGTCTCCTACCTCTGACGCTCCTACTTCTGACTCAGTAGATACAAATGTTGACAAATCTAGGGTGGATTCAAGCCATGCCTCATCAGATATTTCTGGTTCTTCACCGCAAGAGAAAGACCAAAAATGCGATGAGGGGACTGTTTCGGACAAGCAAGTTGAAAGGCTTGTAATTTCTGATGAAAAACCTGAAACAATATCAGGTGTGCTTGAGAAGGCACAGAATGAGGAGCATGGTGCCACAGACGTCTGTCCTGACTCTGGAAAAATAACTGAAGTTACAGATGATATGAGCTCGAAGCTTCCTTATTCTACTCCTATTCAGTCTTCTGTGGTTCCTCTTGGACATTCTGAAACACTGTCGAGACATCATGATGTAGAAAGTTCTGGTGATAGTTTGACCTCTGCCGCAGCTACTCTTTCCAAGGATAAATCTGCATTTGAATCGAACACAAGAAGAAATACTTCTGCCAAAGGGAAGAAGAAGATAAAAGAAATCCTTCAAAAAGCAGATGCTGCGGGGACAACTTCTGATCTCTATATGGCGTACAAAGGGCCTGAAGAAAAGAATGAGAAAACAATGCCTTCAGAGAGCTCAAATATTATTCATGATGTTTCAATCCAGAAGCTGCCACCTGCCATACCTCAGGCTCTTGCTGAAGCCACCGTGGATGCTGAACCAGTGAAAAATGAACCAGAAGACTGGGAAGATGCAGCCGATGTTTCTACACCAAAGTTGGAAACTGCCGATTATCGTGTAAATGCAAAGAGAGGCTCCTCGGATGAGGTCAGAGACAGTGGCAGCAATACAGAAAAGAAATACTCCCGGGATTTCCTTCTTAAGTTTGCAGACCTGTTTACTGCTCTCCCTGAGGGCTTTGATGTTTCGCCTGATACTGCAAATGCCTTGATTATTGCTTACATGGGTGCGTCTCATTATGAACATGATTTATATCCTACTCCTGGAAAGGTCATGGATCGTCAAGGGAGTGGTGCTCGATTAGATCGTCGTCCTAGCAATATGGTTGTTGATGATAGATGGACGAAGAATCAGGCTTCTCTTCCTGCAGGATATGGAGGTAACGTAGGTTTCCGAACTGGTCAAGGAGGAAACTCTGGAGTTCTAAGAAACCCTCGTATGCAGGGACCAATTATGTCTAGACCGATGCAAGCCGTGGGTCCTATGGGAGGAATGGGCAGGAATAGCCCCGACTTAGAAAGGTGGCAACGCGGTTCAAATTTCCAGCAAAAAGGACTGTTTCCTTCTCCTCATACTCCCATGCAGGTGATGCACAAAGCCGAGAGAAAGTATCAAGTGGGCACAATTGCAGATGAAGAACAAGCAAAACAAAGGCAGTTAAAGGGCATCTTGAACAAGTTGACCCCGCAAAACTTTGAGAAACTGTTTGAGCAAGTTAAAAATGTCAACATTGACACTGCTGTTACACTTACTGGTGTCATCTCCCAAATATTCGACAAAGCCCTAATGGAGCCCACCTTCTGTGAGATGTATGCAGACTTTTGTTTCCATCTGTCTGGGGCGTTACCTGATTTTAATGAGAATGGTGAAAAGATTACCTTCAAAAGATTGCTTCTCAATAAATGTCAGGAAGAATTTGAGAGAGGGGAGAAAGAAGAGGAGGAAGCCAGTAGAGTTGCTGAAGAAGGACAAGTAGAACAAACCGAGGAGGAAAGAGAAGAGAAAAGACTCAAGGTTCGGAGGAGAATGCTCGGTAATATTAGACTTATTGGTGAGTTATACAAGAAAAGGATGTTGACTGAGAAAATCATGCATGCATGCATTCAGAAGTTGCTGGGGTTTGATCAGGATCCACATGAAGAGAATATCGAAGCTCTGTGTAAACTAATGAGTACGATAGGAGTTATGATCGATCATCCCAAAGCTAAGGGCCCTATGGATGCATATTTTGAGAGAATGAGAATTCTATCAGGCAAACAAGAATTATCGTCTAGGTTGAGGTTCATGTTGATTAATGTCATTGATCTGAGAAAGAACAAATGGCAGGAGAGAATGAAGGTCGAAGGGCCAAAGAAAATTGAAGAGGTTCACAGAGATGCTGCACAAGAACGCCAAACTCAAGCTAACAGGCTTTCACGTGGACCCTCGATGAATTCGTCAGGAAGAAGAGGGCATATGGAGTTTAGCCCTAGGGGAGGAGGAATGCTGTCACCTCCAAGTGGCCAAATGGGTGGTTTTCATGGACCACCTCAAGGTCGTGGCTTTGGTAATCAGGACATTCGGTTTGATGAAAGGTCAGCTTATGAGCCTAGGATGGTTCCAATGCCTCAAAGGTCAATGGGTGAGGAGCCTATTACCTTGGGTCCCCAAGGTGGTCTTGGTCAGGGAATGTCTATTAGAAGGCCTGCAGTAGGATCAAACATTTTGCAGTCTGATGCTACTCAAGTCGGTGGTGGAGATTCTAGGCGACCACCTGGTTTGAATGGTTTTGGCTCACAAAGACCTGCAAGTCCTGTTACTCACGGACGGTCAAGTCCTCAAGAGCGTGGAGCAACTTATGTTCACAGGGACTTTGCAAGTCTGTCGCGTGCTCCTGATCTGTCATCAGAAGTTTCATCTGCTAGGCAAGTACTACAAGGGCCATCGTCAACAGCAAACAGCCCTCGAGAAAATGCTTTCTCTGAGGAACGGTTACGTGTAATGTCCCTGTCTGCCATTAAGGAATTTTACAGGTACTATATCTCTCCTTTCCGGTTGGTCATTATTTTGTTCTTCTCATAGTCATCGGATACTGCTACATTTAGCATATCACTCTGTGGAAAACTGTGTAGGATACAATTGCCTCAAGTACGATTTTATCATTTACAGTTAAGAGGCGTTTTGCTTTACAATTGCATAATTCTTGAAGTGGGTAAATTAGAGTTCCTTTATCAAACAAAACGGTGAAAAATATGAGAGATGATAATTGTTCATTGAATTTGAACAGAATTTCTAATAAATGGTGAAAATCTGACTGGTATGTTCGTTTTATTTACTTTCCACACATGTGACAGTGTAAAGTCTGTCCCTTTTGAACTTATTGTATGGTTAAGTTGTTAGTTTCTCTATGATTTTTACCTCTTGTGTTCACCTATTTATGTGAGTTTGAATTACTGTTGTTGTGCAGTGCCCGAGATGAGAAGGAGATTGGTTTATGCATGAAAGACATAAATTCGCCAGCTTATCACCCAACAATGATTTCTCTATGGGTAACTGATTCGTTCGAGAGAAAAGACAAAGAAAGAGAACTCTTAGCAAAGCTCCTCGTTAGCTTAGTGAAATCTTCTGACAACGCTTTAACCGAAGGCCAACTCGTGAAAGGGTAAGTTGATTAAAAACAAAACCCCAGAAAATCCCTAAAGTCACACACTTTGATCAAATGTTTTAATTTCTTAAAAAATTGTTGCCTTATTTTGACAGGTTTGAATCTGTTTTGACAACACTGGAGGATGCTGTAAATGATGCTCCAAAAGCAGCAGAGTTTCTTGGGAGAATCTTTGGTAAAAGTGTGACAGAGCAAGTAGTGACATTGACAGAGATTGGTCGGTTAATCCGTGAAGGAGGAGAAGAACCAGGAAGTCTAATAGAGTTTGGACTAGGCGGCGATGTTCTTGGGAGTGTTTTGGAGATGATAAAGACCGAAGCAGGAGATGAAGCGTTGGGTGAGATTCGCCGGAGCTCAGGTCTGAGGATTGAAGATTTCAAACCTTCTGGATCTAACCGGTCTAAGATATTAGAGAAATTTACTTAGGACAAAAAAATGGGAACCATCACTTTTTGGGGGTTCTTTCTTCTTTTTTTTCTTCTTTTTTTTCTTCTTTAAAGCCAGTCTTCTTTTTCAAGTGGTTCAAAACTAATTTGTTAAAAAAGAGAGTTTCTCTGTCTTATTATATAGCAAAACCTTCCAAAATTTTCATTTTGTTTTTATAAATTATATATACTTAACCCTTTGCCCTCGATACAGGTTCTGGTCGGAGTTATTAATGGTATGGTCAATAATTGAATTCGGTAAAAGATGAAACTCTGTATAACCATAACAAACAATTCAAGCGTCTTAATAAAACAAACCTGCTTCTCTTGTTAATTTAATAAAACGACGTCGGTTTGGAAGAAACTCGTTAAACGCATAGACAAACGGGCCAATCTATTTAATTTCACCTTAGCTTAGCCTATTTTGGGCCCATTGTTTTGAAGCCCATGACAACAACAACCCTAGGGTTATAAACTCGACCAGAGGCATCACTTTATAATCGACCAGCGAGATTTAGTTTCTAGGGTTCTTTTGTTCCGGCGCTTTGTTCATTCATCTTGCTACTTCCCAAATGGTGAGGATCCTACCTCCCTCTGGAGTTTTTCTTCTTCTTTCGTTTATGTCGTTTTAGGATTCATTTCCAATTACTTGTTCGAGTTTGATGTTTCGAGATGTATTATCTAGCTGATATCTGATTATACTTGTAGATCTGATTTTGTGATTATCGTCTCCGACTCCATAGCTAACTCTTGACTCTTTTTCATTCTGTGTTTGCTTGATTCTTCTACAGGCGAAAAGAACGAAGAAGGTTGGAATCGTCGGCAAGTACGGTAAGATTTCTGAGTTTAAAATTGGTTTATACATTTCTCATAGAATCGTTTAGGATGGTAAATATGTAGCAAATATGGATGGACTTGGATTAATCTGAAATTAATGTCATTTTGCTATAGCTTAGTTGTTCATTGAATATTTGTTTCTTCTTCTTCTGTATTGTGTGAAGCCTTTTGACACATCAATTCGTATGATTGTTGTAGGTACTCGTTATGGAGCGAGTATCAGGAAGCAGATAAAGAAGATGGAGGTCAGTCAACACAGCAAGTACTTCTGTGAGTTCTGCGGCAAGGTAAGATCATTATTCTCTCTCTGTTCCTTGAAACTTGTGTTTCTCTCTTATTGTTCGAATAAACATGTATAACTGTTGTTTGATGAATGGTTGCAGTTTGGAGTAAAGCGTAAGGCTGTTGGGATTTGGGGATGCAAGGATTGTGGCAAGGTCAAGGCCGGTGGTGCTTACACAATGAAGTAAGTGTTGTTCATATTTAATTTTCCTTTGGATTTATTATTATTAATCAATGTTGTATGTGTTCTGAATATGCTTTGTTTGGTTGTAAAATTGTAGCACTGCTGCTGCTGTTACCGTCAGAAGCACCATCAGGAGGTTGAGGGAGCAGATTGAGGGTTAAATTATCTGCTGTCTTTTATATTTTGTTTCTCTGTTTTGACATTTGAGTTTTTTTAAGCTCTATGCTTGTTGGTTTTGAATTAAGACAATTTTACATTAAGCATTTAAGCCTACTTTTATTCCGAGATTGAATTTAGTTTTGCAAGTGTCGTTACTCTACTTATTTGTAAGTTGCACATATAACTTGGCAATACCTTGGTTTAAGCAATTTAATCGCTGAAAATTTTCAGTCTGTTGAACATTTGTTTATTTGCCATATTATAGCATGCTAAATCTTTTATGATATACTCCCTTTATTTCGGAATACTTGATGTTAAGGTAGTTTCCAACATATTAAGAAAAAATAATTATATATGTTTATTTATTAGTTTGGATATAATTAGTTTTTCTATTTTTTTTTTAATAACTAAAATACATTGAGTATGATGATAAAAAAAAAAGAAAGGAAAAAAGAAACATTGAGTATGTGTGAAATAAATCATATCATACTGCTATTAACAAGAATAATTATAATGGGAAACATGATGTTTGAGTTTTTATCTGTTTTCCAAAAATAAAGTAATTATTTATTTATTAATTAATTACAGTATAAAACAGAAAAATACATTAAATAAATTAAAATATGAAGTATTCTGAAACATGAAAAGAGCCTCAAAACATCAAGTATTAAGAAATAGAGGGAGTATAATATTAGTTTCTTACTGGGCCTATTCTAGGATTTCTAAAACATAATTTGCTTTATGTTGCTAAATACGTGTGCTAAGGCCTGATTAAAAAAATTTACACCACTCTACATGGCGTTCGAGTCTCTAGGAAGAAGGAAACTAGTGATTGGAACATAGCATAATAAACTCATATTTTGACCCCAAAAAAACAACTTTCATCGCATATCATGTTTTTATAACGATTAACTATTGGGATAAAACTATTATAAATTTGGCTTGGTCCGGTTCCATTTTGCAAACCAGTTTTGTAATTATAACGCATCAAATAATTTTGCGTATAGAATAATAGAAATGATTTAGTGCAATTTTCAGCAAGTAATCATATAGTGACTCTGTTTCAGTAGTGAAACTGTTTCAGACGTAAATAAAACGATTCATAAATATCTTAGATAACAAAAGCAAGCCCACCCGAGTGGTAAACATTTCTTGAAACGAAACCCAGTGAAGCATCGGCGATCTTGCTAACAAATAGGTGAGCATCATCGAACCTCCCAGCTTTAACAAACCCATCGATCATCAATAGATATATCGATAAATCAGAATACAGAGGAATCTTTCCGGAGGAGAAGATTTCGTTGAATATCTCCTCCGCCTCGGACATCATCCCTTGTCTCAACAATCTTGTGAGCACGGTCGTGTAACACCTAGAGTTCCCAGCCCTAGCCTCCTTCCGGGCCATTTCCATAGCTTTGCTAATCTCTCCCGTTACGAAACACTCCTCGATCATTATACAACGTGTCTCTTCATCCTCACTCTCTTCTTCTTCTTCTTCTATGTCGCTATTCCCACTCAGCTTGTCGAAAAGCGACCAAGCTTCTGTCTTCTTACCGTACTTGAGCAAAACTCGCAAGACTTTATTGACAGTCTCGGCACCCTTACTGGCTAACCGCTTAGCTAGAGCAGAATTGTACCAATCCATGGCTTCCTCGTCCTTCCCTTGCTTAAAACAGAGCTCCATGTAAGCCACTTGCGACATCACAATCTTCTCATCCACACATTCAGGGTATCTCTCATGCTGTTTCATCAACAGTACAAAACTAAACTTTTTCTACAAGTTTCCCTTGCGCTGATCAAGTGAGATCCACCTTTGTTTCAGAGTTAGGTTTTTTACCATTTACTTTTTTTTCACCTTTGTTCGTTCCAGAGTTAGGTTTTTTACCATTTACTTTTTCACCTTTGTTTCAGAGTTTAGTTTAGCACTGGACATTTGAGTTTGGGATCGGATTTTTTCGGATTCGGACAATTCTGTCAGTTCGAGTTTTATAACTATTCGGTTTGAGTAGGTGCGGATTCAGATCGGGTTTCGGGTAATAAAAAACTAAAAAAATATTCAATTTTAATTATAAAAAATCAATTTTAATAAAATTTGGTTAAATTTTACAAAAAAAATTGTATAATTTTGACAAATATAACTATATATTTTTGGATATTCAAATTATTTAGGATATTTTTGTTATTTGGTATTTTTGAGTATAAATTATAACTAAATATAATTACTATTTGTGGATATATAATTTTATTTCGGGTTTTCGGATATACTTTTCAGTTTTTGGTTCGGATAATTCGGATATAAATATTTAAAATTCGTTAGGGTTTTATAACTATTCAGTCCGGTTTTAGATCCTGATTTTTCGGTTCGGTTCGGTTCGATTTTTGGATTTTGGATTTTTTGCCCATGCCTAGTTTAGTTCACGGATCCAAAATTCTAAATTTATTCGCTCAATACTTACTGATTGATTAGGTTAATCTTCAATAGAAGTTCAATTGCTACTGTTCTTGGCCAATCTTGGCTGAATTATTTCTAGGTTTCGTCTTTTCTTTATCGTCTTTCAGGTATGTTTGTTTCTGTTTCATGTAATTGGGCCTTGTGGCCGTCATGGGCCATTGTTGGTCTTGTATCTTTTGTTTTAATGGAAATTTAAAGTAAAAAAAAAAGTTATATAACAATTTCTGAGTTTCACATAAAATTAGAGAAGAATAATAATAGTAAGCTGAAAAGACAAACAACAGTAAAAAATCAAAATCCAGCTAACTGGGGAAAAATCTTATCGGAGTCCTAAATTACTCTAGTTTCCTCAAGGAGCCAGGTTGTTGCTATTAAAAGTTTTCTTGAAACTTGATGAGATTCTTTCAAGATTCCATTTTCCAACTTCATTTTAGCTTAGCATCATCTACCCAATGATTCATTCGTATGCTCCATTCAAACCTCAGCTATCGTTTCCAATGCAGAAACCGAGCCACCATTGATGTATTCACCATTGAGAATGCAGAGCGCTAGTATCATGGTTTGTGTACCTTGAAACCAAAGATTCTTGGAACGTAGGTCTGAATTGGCTTCTGAGGCTTCAAGTTCCCGTAAGTCATCAAGAACAAGTGAGGGAATGTGGTTCCAAAGTAGGCTCCATCAATATCTGCACAAGTCATTTAAGGAAAACGCTAAGATACAATAATACTCAGATGTGGCGCTAATGCAAATGTTCAAGATTAGAGTGGAAGGGAAGCAAAAGCAGAGCTGAGACTTTCATTGATATATTGAAATGATAAAAAAAGGTTTTATGAACAGAGAAAAAGGATACTGCCTTGGTATTTAGATCGCGGGTAAGAGATATCTTCGCATTTTGGGCAGTATATTTTCACAGTACTCGATCTCGGGATGTCCGACTGTCCAACAGGAAGACAAGACTGTCCGCAACAGAAAACTCTCGGGCATCTCCCAAAATCACAGTTCTTGTACTTGTCAGTCTACAGAGATCATGAACAAGAAAGAATTCCTTAAGCAACAACAAACTCTAATAGCACTAGAACAAAAACGAAAGAATATAGAAACACTAACCATTGCAGCCATTCCTTTAGTTGTCAAAACGTAACGAACATGAATAAGACCATATAGCATTTCAGCAGCTGATTCCACCATTTCATTCTGTTCCTCCGTAAACATCTCACCTAAATCCCCAAATAGATAGATACAAAGATTTCAGACTAAAAAGTTTCTAACTTTCTCTTGCTGCTTTAATGATTCTAGTTTAAACAAAAAAAGAAGAGAGATTAGATCACTTACTGTTGGAAGATTCAACATCTAAAATGAGATCAAGTGCATAATCATAGTAAGGAACTTGACCACTTAATCCACAAAGATTGAAATCATCTTGTATATAATCTTCATCAACTTCACAGAAGAAATCATTGCCTCTCAAATTACAAAACCAAGAGATCCATGATGTATCATCACCCTCTGATCCACTCACATCCGAACCTTCACTATCCGTTTCAGATTCCACTGCAAACAAAAAAAATCATCAGACAATGCAATTAACTACCCAATTACCACAGATGTTAAAGGATACAAAAAAAAAAAGGAACAAACCATCGGGAAGCTGAGATTTAGCAGTGGAAGTAGATGTGAATAAAAAGGGATCTTTGTCTTTAGAAGCGAAAACCCTAGATGTTGAAGGTGAAGATTTCTCTAGCTTCTTGTTGAGTGCATCGTTGATTCGTTTCCGATCAATAGCTCCGCCGAGAATCTCCGATCTCGACGACCCACCACCTCCTCCACTCCGTTCCTTGTACATAATTCGATTCCTCGAGACGGAGAATTCGAGCTTTTAGATTCTTAAAGGAATCTCGGACTTTCGGAAGCTTGAGAGGTAGACGGAGAAATCTAGGGTTTCCTTATTTAAATTTAAATTTAAATAAATTTGGTCACGGAGTGGAGGACAGGACATAGGAGTTGGAAAGATGGTCTCTTCGTCTCTTCACTGTTTCTTCCTTCTCCTTCAACTGCCTTTTTTTTTTGGTAATGGGCTTCTATGCTTGGGCCTTGCGTTACTATCACGTCACTACTATTTTTAAATACTACTGATGGGCCAAGCGGAAGCTCACAATGTAATGCGCCGTCTTTAATTTCTGGGCGTGGGACTTGGGGGTTGGGAGGTATCCAACTTTTGGGCGTCGTGGGTAATGAATACTAAGGAAATAAAGTTAAGAATAGCATTAAGAAAATAAATTGAAAATTGAAATATGAAGAGCACGAACTGAACTTTTAAGCAAAATCTAAAGTTAAATCATGTTTCATTATCTGAAGACCACTCAAGCTTGTGGTGATATGGTGCACGACTCTGCATAAAAAAACTTAGTAATAGTATTTGTTGCTAGCAAATCATTTAAAATTGTATCTACAAACTTATGGATCTTTGAGTGGTGCATCAATTTTAAGGTCTATGACAATCGATTGATAATTCACCTTGTGTCTATAGTCTATACCTTTTCTTATGCTTATAGAAATATTTTCTAAATCTTCTTTTGTGTTTAAATAATGTTGTATTCAAATATTGAAATATTGTGCTTCGTATTGACGTTATAATAGTATATACGACATGGAGTAAATGATACACTGACCCATTTTGGGATCTAGAAACCATTTTTTGTTTGTTTTGGGAGTCTTTGTCGGACAAAAGTAAGTCATGCCTCGTTTACACCAACTTTTGACAATTCCCGAGTTTTATATTCAATCGTAAAATTTACTAGTTTAGAATTTATTTTTGGATTAAGATTAAGGATCTAACAAGTTAACAGGATAATAATTGAATGTCTAATCACACGAACAAAAAGGAAAAGGCAATTTACACGCGGGTCGGCTATAGTTAAACCATACCGGCCATAGTATTGGCCCACGCCTCATGAAACTGTCGCCCCATGAGACCTAGATACGTGATTTACTTTGCAAGACAACATTATTACTTCTTCTAAACTAAATTATTACATTTTAGTTCAGTTTTTAAGCTAAATCTCTTATACAGTACTTAGGACTCAATACGATTAAACCGATTCAAATTTGAAAACACTAATTCCATCGTTGACTACCAAAACAAAGTAACGTAAAATACAGAAATAAATGAGTATGCAAACAAAAATTTATAACTGATTTGTTGGTCCGTTCCATTTTGATTAATATGTTATAACTAACAATAATAACGATGTCCATATAAGTAGAAACAGAATCGAAAATAAATGGGTAAAGAATAGAGATTGGAAAAAACAAATTAAAAAATGAATTAGAAGAAGATTGTCGTTGACTTAAATAACGATGACCGCACGAGTCCATTATTTTCCGTTATGAAGGTTGATAGCGATTGAAACACACGCGCGGGATCTTTAGTTGAAACTATTAATCCCCCATTTTTATCTCTACTCTTAAACCCAAACCAAAAAAAAAAAAAAACGAAACGAAACGAAACGAAACGGCCGAATCTTCACAAATCCCGCCGTCTGATAAGCTCAATCGCCGCATACACTCCCGGAGATACTCGGTAGATCTCAAAACGCTCACTGTTTTCGTCTCTTTCTGTGATTTGTGAAATCGTTTGAGATCGATCGGACGCCGATTTGTTTCGTTTCCGGCGGTAATTATAGTATTGATTCCTTTTTCACGGATTCTAACATTGATAGTACCGTATTGTGGTTTGCATTGCTTCTGTGTTTTGATCAGATTCACGAGAGTTGAGATTGATCGAGAGAGATGAATGATAGAGGAGGCTCGTTCGTAGCAGTGAGACGGATTTCTCAAGGTCTAGAACGAGGAAACGTTTACCATTCTTCATCTGGTAATTTCATCACTCGTTAGCGTTTTCTCTTTGTACTATAACGATGCTCTTTTTTTGGTTCTGCTTATGTAACAAAAACGCGTTTTCGTCTCTCAAAATTGTAATCTATATCTCTCACTTTTATCAGCTACCTTTTCTCTTTCTCTCTCTCTATCTCTTCGCTGGCGATTGCCTTTGTTTGAGCAGATCTATGTTTCGCCATTTGCGTTTATTGCTCTTTTGATCAAATTAGTGGAGTTATTATGTGTGTAGATCTTCTTTGTAAGTGCTATTTTTAGTATCGATTCATCTCTCTTTTTTTTACGAATTTTACAGCTTGTTTGCGTTTATCCGACTTCTATGGTTGAGATTAGTCATCCACAGCTTGTTTGTTTTCATGGAGCATGTTGCTAAATCTCTTCCGTTTTGATCGTGAAAAAAGGGGAAGCTAATGCATGTTTTGTGTTTATTGTTCGGACTCAACTCAAGTACTTGGGAAAATTTGATCCTTCTGTATTCGTATATGCTGAAAAGGATTTGTATGCTTCTCACGTCTTCCTGAGACATTAAATATTATGTTTCTATCTTCAAATCTGTGAAAAGTCAGCTAAAAGATGTTTGACTAAGTCAATATCCTCCTGTATGAACAATCAAAGTTCACTTTCATGAAATTTATAATGTTATTTTATTTGCAGCTGAGGTTGTTGCTGGATCAGCAGCATGGTTAGGCCGGGGCCTTTCCTGTGTTTGTGCTCAGAGAAGAGACAGTGATGCCAGGCCTTCATTTGATCTAACACCTGCTCAGGTCACATTTTCCTCTGTTTCCAGCTTCATTTTTGTTTTCTTGTTCCCTGCATAATTTCGTATAAGTTGACTTTTGGGTAAGTGTATTCAAATAACTCATTGTTTCTTCCCTTATTGTCCATGCTTGCAGGAGGAATGCCTGCAGAGACTGCAGAATCGCATTGATGTAGCCTATGACAGCTCAATACCTCAGCATCAGGTACGCTTTCCTTAAGGATTGTGTTAGTAAGGACTGTTCAAAACGAGTGTATGCCACCAGTTATATGGTAGCTGTTTCAAGTTTACCAGTGGTACAATTTTTACTGCATGCTACCTTTATTAGTCAAACTGTACCTGCATTACATAAGTATTGCTTGCTACTTCATATGCGTGTAGGAATCTCTGAAGGATCTTTGGAAACTTGCCTTTCCTGAAGAAGAGCTTCACGGGATTGTATCTGAGCAGTGGAAGGAAATGGGTTGGCAGGGAAAAGATCCATCCACAGATTTTAGGTAATGCCAAGTTTCGTTTCATTTTCATTATCCTTGTTTTTCTTCTTCAAATGACTCACAGTAGAGCATCTCACAGGGGTGGTGGTTTCATTTCTCTTGAAAACTTGTTGTTCTTCGCTGAGAAATTTCCGGTACGCCTCTACAAACAGTTGAAAATGTCTCTCACAACTGTCTTTTTCGTTAAAAAATTTCAATTCCAGTGGCACTTATCTGTTCAATGTTTTATTTGTTACAATCACATATGATATTTTTATCAGAAATCCACTTGTTTGTAAAGATATTGTAAAGATATCTAATGCCACTTGTTTGTTTCCTGCAGAAATCCTTCCAGGACCTTTTGCGGAAACAGGTAGGGGATCGTTCTGTGTGGGAATACCCCTTTGCTGTTGCTGGCATCAATATTACATTCATGCTCATCCAGATGCTTGACCTTGAAGCAGGTTCATCCACATTTCCTATATTCCATGATTGCATAGATATTCCTTTATGAACATGCTGTTCCATGCATTAGGCAGGAATCTTGTGACAATTACCTTACATAGCATAGCCACTTCTAGTTTGGATCTTCTAATTGGGCTTTGCCTTTGTCTCAGGTTCAGTAACAGTATCCTAGTTTTGTATGCTAAGAACTAACGATAAATACTCTTCAATTTTACAGTGAAACCACGAAGTATTGTTGGGGAAACATTTCTGAGATTCCTTTCAGGTAACTCTCAGACTCAGACATTGCTAGTTGAATTTTATGACTTATTCTCTGTACCAAGTTAGATGACTAAGCGTTTGTCCTTGGACTTGTGTTGTTAGCAGTGAATGAATCTGCGTTTGATCTTCTGTACTGCATTGCCTTTAAGCTAATGGATCAGCAATGGCTCTCCATGCGTGCTTCATACATGGAATTTAACGTAAGTATTTTTGGTAAGCTATTCTAGTGTTGCTGAAAGTTTTAGATTCACATGTTTGACTTGGCCTTTGGTGCTTTTGGTCTATGCACCAAATGATTTCTAGTAAAAGTGGTGAATTGTGTGAATAACAGACGATAATGAAATCGACAAGGCGGCAACTGGAGAGAGAGATTATGTTTGAAGACGTAACACGTCTCGAAGACTTGCCCTCATACAGCCTTCTCAGCCAATAGCAAACAGTTTACCAGAGACTACTTTGTAAGTAGAAAGATCTAACACCTCAAAAATCTCTATTATCAAAGCCTAAAACAACAGCAAAGCAAACAAGCAAAAAAAAAGAAAAGGTTTCTATCTCTATCTCCAATTCATCTTCCTTTCTTCACTCTTGCTATTTCCTTTTATTATTAGTGATTTCCATGAAATTCGAACATTATAATTCTTGTTTCTTTGAGAAGGTTCAGGTTAATTTTTCTTCCTTTTTTTATATGGGATAGTTTTTCTAACTTGTCTTTATAAAAAGATTTTGGATAGTTGGTTTTTTTGGGGTCTAATAAGTAAGAATCATTTGGTCATACTTCTAGTACTCGGAAGCACCAAGGACTCTCCGCCGAACATCTAATTGGCGATCTTATGTAGCGCATTACGAATTTACAAAACAAACAAACTCTAGTAGAGAAGAAACAATACGAGTCAAAAATTTTTAAAAAAAAATTATCGACCAAAGTATTCAAAATTTCAAAGGATCTAAAAATATGTGATTAGCTTTTCTGCCTCGGTCTAATACCCGTAACTTTTCTGTTGGCTCTCCAATGCCCATCATAAACCCTATTAGAATCGGTCGTGTTAGCTCGGTCAAATAGACTCTGAATTGGATTTATTTTTTATTAGTCCATATTATATTACTAAAACTGGGTCCTGGCAGATGGTATTTTTAAAGTAGTTAAATGTATGTAGCTTATTGGAAATAGATTTCAGTCTATTAAAATAACAAGTTGGATGATTAGATTACAATTTACAACGGGTTAATTTAATCCTATACGTCAATTTCTTGATACGATTTGGTTTTTCAATCACTCGAACCATCTTTTCACGCGTTAATATGGCGTCGATGATATATGTCAATTTGTATTTCATAACGACTATTGGACAAACATTTGTTGTGTCTTCAAATGTTAAATCGATTACATCAGAAAATATATATACAGGAGAAAGTATCTAAAAAAAATATATACATGATATGATGGAAATACATACGAATATATTCATATTCTTAGCCCTCTTAACATATCCACCTTAATTATCTCATCAGGCCGTACATCAACACCATCGTCACCCCAATCTTTCCATAGCTCATGATTCCCTTAGCCGACGCCGCGCTTTTAGCGTTTCCCGCCGATGGAGACGGAGAAGGGGCGATCGGAGATGAAGCGGAGGCGGGTACGGGAACCGCGAGTTTCATGCCACCGAGGCAGTGACCAGGAGTAGGGCAAAGGAAGTGCATAGTTCCTACTGTCGTAAGATTGATCTTAGTGTCTCCGTCTGAAAAGCTCTGCGTCGCTCCGCTACCGTCGCAGCGGTCGTATCCGGCTTTATCTACCACGGACACAGAGTGTGAAGGACCATATTTGAACTCTGATTGGTAGATACAAAAGAAACAAAATTCATTACCTTGTTAGAATTTCAAAACTGAAATTCTTGTGAAGCAAGTAATCAATATAAACGAGTTTTTTTATAACCTAATAATGATTTAAAGAGAAATCTGCAATCTCAGTCGGAAAATAAATATAAACAAGTGATAACCAAAATGATTTGGGATCAGGGGTTTCTTGTGAAGCAAGCAAGCAAGCAAGCAAACAAACAATTTATTTACCTAGAGTGTCACCGACTCTGAAAGTCTTTCTACTAACCCAAGTTGTGTAATTGACACCAATGCTCCAACCAGCAGTATCGCCGACCTGGAAAGTCACGGACAAAACGGCAGGAACTGCGGCTAGGAAGAGGAGGAGAGCGGCCGCCACGGTTGATCCCATTGAGATATATAATCTATTGATATTTGAAGAGTACAATAGAGAGAGAAAAAATAATTAAGGAAGAGGATAAAATGTGAAGTGAGTTATATTGAGAAAGGCCGTGAGGAGGAGGACGATTTCTAAGAGAGAGTTAATAAAGGAGAATGACTGAAAATGTCATGGCTGGTTTTAAACTCATTGATTTTCTTTTTTAATTTATAAGCATTCATCGATATAACAATTCTTTCTTCTTTTCAATTATTCATTTTTTTTCTTCTTATTATGTCATCTGGAGAAGAATGAGTTACTTCTTGTAAAGTCGTCAAATACAAAATCAACGGCCGATCTCGAATCTGATATATTATATATGGGACGAAGACTCGAAAGTTTACCATTTAGCATGCGTTACAGCATCTCCATCGGGAAGTTCTTAACAAAATATTTTAACAATTTTTAACATTTTTTAATAAAAAAATTTAAAATAAAAGGAAAAAATAAAAGTAACGGTATCTAGTAACTCTTGTTTAAGGACATTTCAAAACAGTGCAAAATATTCTAAACACACATGTCACTTTTTAATGGCTAACTATTTTCTTTATTTAAAACTTTTATTTCTTTTATTTAAAATATGAATATTTTAATTTATAGAAACTCTAGAGAGTATCTAACCGTTATAAACTTACAAGTATGATAAGACGGATTGATGTGTATATTATATGTTTTTTTACTACTAATGTTGTGTTTTTAACGTTTTTTTTGTTATATTTTTGTTTTTGTTTAGTGTATTTTTTGAAAGTTGAAACGATTAATATAATTTATCACACACGAGCAAGTGGTGAAGGAGTAGTTCCAAAAGATCCAGACCAAAAAAGTATCGAGCCAAAAATGCTCTGTCCTGTCTCCACCTTATAATTTAATTAGCTAATGAGACCATATATCAACACCATCGTGACCCCAATCATTCCATAACTCATGACTCCCTTAGACGCAGCGTTTGGCGTCGATGGAGACGGTGTAGGTGTTAAATACGTTGACTCCGATGTGCCGGTGGCAGGTGGAGAAGCATATGGGGGAGGAGAGCGAGGAGAAAGCGGTGGTGAGGGAGTGGAAGACGGTGGAGATGGAGGCGAAGGCGGTGGCGTTCTTGAGGAAGACGGTGGTGGAGGAGTGGCAGCGGTGGCGAGGACGGAAACGGCGAGTTTCATGCCACCTAGGCAATGACCAGGGCTAGGGCAATGGAAATGTATAGTTCCAACTGTTGTAAGATCGAACTTAGTGTTTCCATCAGAGAACCGTTGCGTTGCTCCACTATCATCGCAGCCATCGAATCCGGCTTTATCCACCACGGCCACCGAGTGAAAAGGACCATATTGGAACTCTATAGAAAAAAAAATCATTGTTAATGAGAAATATGAGGGTACTTGTAGCACAAGTAATAGTATGATTTTTTTTTTTAACCTAAGCTTGCTAAGTGGAAAGCATGTGTTTCTTGTGAATAAAGTAATCAAACAAAGATTTTATTTACCTAGAGTGTCACCGACTCTGAAAGTCTTTCCACTAACCCAAGTTGTGTAGTCGACACCACTGTTCCAACCAGCAGTATCACCGACCTGGAAAGTCACAGCCAAGACAGCAGGGACTGTCGCTAGGAGGAGAGCAGCCGCAGTGATCGATCCCATTGATATATAATGTAAAAATATAGATGAAGGGAGCTAGATACAGATATACAGAAATTAGAGAGAGACACAGAAGAAGATAAAATGGTGAGGTGAGTTATAAAGAGAGAGGCCCTGAGGAGGAGGATGACGACTACTCGACTACTACTACTTAATAGAGAGTTAATACAGAAGAATATTTGAAAAAGTCGTGTCTTGATCAATTGCCAACTCCATTCATCAATTTCGTCAGCTGATTTTTATAATTGTTTGAAATTCACTGTTGTTATATTGTTTACCAATTCTTTCTTCTTCATTTTTTTTTTGTTTTGGTTGTAAATGACGAACTACAATGTGCATTTTGTTCAATAATTTTTAAACCATGTGCATATATACACATCAATTGTTTTTGGTAAAAATGTTACATATATTAGACGCAGCGCATCTTTTTTTTTATCAAATGACTTTGTACTTTCCGAATATATAAAAGAAAAAAAGAAGATAGTAAACGATCGAAATGAAACCTTAACATGTGTTTAGAAAATTAAGGGGAGTTCTCTAATCTCTTTACTCAATAATCGAATATACAGATTCGGCACGGTGTTTTTTTTTGTTTTGAAAAAATATTTTCCAATTTTGCTATTTCTGTATGGAGGAGAACGCCTACGAAAAAAGGTTGGTCAATACTCCTATATATCCGATCTTAATCTATATGTTACACGTTTCACAAGTTCAATCTGTTTTTCGTAAGATAAATTTTAACATTTAAGCTTGTTTTCCACTTTAATTTCTCTAACTTATAATTTAATATTTTCATTTCTTTTAATAAATTGTAACTTATGATTTCAGAAAAGGGCGAAAATAGTTAAAAAAAATTAGGTTGCATTTGTGTTTACTTAGCTATTTTATTCAAACATTCTGAAATTTTTTGGGAACGCTAATAAAAATAGTTATTTTGTGTGTGTGCCAATAATCAAAAAGATGGTTAGAAAAATAAACCATAATCTATATACAACGGAAAAAACTGGGAAAAAAAGAGACGAAAAAACTAATAACCACTGATATAAATGACTGACGAGACTTACAAGCCCAAAGGATAAAGCCCAACGTCAAAACTTACTACCACAAAGGTGGGCTAAACTATTCGTTGGCCCAAATACCGACATAAGTCAACAACACATTTCAGAAGAGAGACTAATAGTTATGACTTATGATGAGTAATGCGAACACGAGAGATTGATTACTCTGTACCAAAAAAAAGGGAGATTGATTACTTGGGAAAAGAAGTGAATTTTGGAACCACCAAGTTGAATATTTTCTCTCAACTTGTCACCACTTGCATTGAATCTCACCATTTTCTCTCTCAATCTTGTTTTGTCCTCTGACGCACAAGAAAACAAATCATCGCTTTTTTTTTTCCTTCGCCAAAAGGAAAAACTCTCACTGATTCGAGCCACATTCAGATAACGTCCACCTTCATTATATAGCTCCAAAACCCCATTTACTTTGAGATATTTATATCAACCAAAGAAAACATAACAATAGTTCACATTTAGCAACATCCCATGAACCTATACCAATACTAGTTCAAATTTCAACCTTTTCAATGACGTCTACACAGAACAAAATATCCTCTACATATATATATATATATATATTATTATTATTACCTAAAAGAGGCAAAAGAGAGAAACCGTTAAGCTCTACCATAGAATAGAGAGTTACGAAAACCATGATGACTCTTTTCATATAGTAATATCCAAAAGGCAAACTATGCAACTAGTCACACACCCTTCACAGATACCTTTCAATCCAACGTGTAAAATCTAAACGCAAATGGGAATATTTTATTTGGCAAAATCATCTAACCATTCATTTAGTGTTTTGTATCCATGAACACAGGCAGGTACTTTCCAAAACCGTATTCAAATACAAAAGGCAAAAATGTTGACTTTTTTTTTTTTAAAACAGCAGCTTATCTTCATCTTCATGGGTATATAAAACCGGTAACACTGCTTACTATAACTTAAGGACAGAGTGAGATTAATAAACAGAACCCCTAAATACAGAGTCTTGCAAAACCAATGGAGGAAACAAGTAAGAGTCATGAGCTTGATGATTACTTTACCAGTGCTATGGCACTTACCGAGTCAGGTGTCCCTCGCGTGCCTACCCGCTACATTCTTCCACCTTCACAAAGACCAATGCTTAGCCCAAGCATTGCCACCGATACCATTTCTCTTCCTGTCATTGAGCTCTCCCTCTTACACGATCCTTTGCTTCGACCTTGTGTCATCCATGAGATTGAATTGGCCTGCAAGGGATTTGGTTTCTTTCAGGTAATACTGGTGTCTGGTTAGGTAACACATTACAAGTTACGTAACTCAGCTTTTCATGCACCATAAGAATCCAAATGAAATACAAATTTTGGTGCTTAAGTGTCCTTTTCATGTGTCTACATTTTTGAGACATGACTTTATGAGAAAGACAGTTTATTGTCTTTTAGCATTTATATCATACTCAACAAAGTCGCTAATCAAAATACTGAAAAATGTCCTAGGTTCATGTCTTTATTGAGAATATAAAAACTTGCCATGTGAAGATGCTTATCTTCATACTTATGCAAATGTCATGTATCTTGGTTTCACTAAATCACACTACACTATGTATCATTTGAATAACTTAATTCTCGACAGATAATAAACCATGGAATACCATCATCAGTGGTGAATGATGCGGTAGATGCAGCTACAAGGTTATTTGACTTACCTGCCGATGAGAAGATGCATCTGGTTTCAAATAATTTCCATGATCCAGTAAGGTATGGCACCAGCATAAACCATTCAACGGACAAAGTCTATTACTGGAGAGATTTCATCAAACATTACTCCCATCCTCTCTCAAAATGGATCGATTTGTGGCCATCCAATCCTCCCTGCTACAAGTAAGTAAACTAACTTCACTATCTGAAAACATAAACATTAACTTGTTCTCTTTTTACGAACCCAATGGCTCCATAGATGTTTCAAAATTTGCAAGAAATGCGTATCAAAAGAATGGGACTCAGAACTGATGTGATCTTTTAAAACAAATCCTTTTCCTATCAGGGAAAAGATGGGAAAGTATGCAGAAGCAACGTATGTGCTACATAAGCAAGCCATTGAAGCTATCTCAGAAAGTCTAGGACTGGAGAAAACTTACTTACAGGAAGAAATTGAAGAAGGATCACAAGTCATGGCAGTGAACTGCTATCCAGTTTGTCCCGAACCCGAAATTGCCTTGGGAATGCCACCACACTCGGACTTTGGCTCGCTGACCATCTTACTCCAGAGTGGCCAAGGGCTGGAGATGATGGACAGCAACAAAAAATGGGTTTCGGTGCCGTACATTGAAGGAGCTTTAATAGTTCTGTTGGGAGATCAGATAGAAGTGATGAGCAATGGCATATACAAGAGTATGATTCATCGTGTAACAGTGAACAAAGATTTCAAGCGGCTCTCTTTTGCAAGTCTTCACAGTCTACCTATGCAGAAGAAAATAAGTCCAGCACCTCAGCTCGTCAATGAAGATAGACCAGCTGCTTATGGAGAATTCAGCTTCAACGATTTTCTTGACTTTGTCTCCAGCAACGATATTACACAGCAAAGATTCATCGATACACTCAAGAAGTAAAATGTCTGAAGATGGTGTTGATGACTGCAAACCAGATCATACAATTCGACAAGGCAATTTCCATGTTAACGGGTTTATAATAAGGACCTAAGTTGTATGCATCTTGTTTTCAATCTATGACACAAAACCACTAGATTACCTCATAACAACATGTGTAAATTTTCTGAAAGTGAAGTGTCCTTGTTTATATCACATAAAAACATAATTAGTTGTCATAAAAGTGTATCCTTTTACGTCCTGGAACTTTCTTCTATCCGAGTTAGTCTCTCTTGATCCTAGAGAAAAGTATGATACAAGGGTCAAGACGTAAGCATAAAACAGAAATAGATAACAAGCACATGGCTGCGTAATCTTAGTTATACCACCAGGTCAAGAGTCAACCAAATGACTAAAAAGATAGATATCAACTTTTTTCTGAATAAAAAAACTTGAGTAATAGCCAACAGCAGAAGAACCAAACAGAAGAGAGCCAGGAGATTTTAACTTGATCAATAAATACATACTAGAAATACTATTATAGTATCTTTTCACTTGTTTTCTTTATCCAACCCTCATAGAGGAAAGAGCTAGACCACGAAACCAAACTCACTTTGTTTCATCTTGCAGTAATTCCATTACTTTTACCAGTTAGGTCCTGTCTAACAATTTATAGTAACCTGTCCAAAGGTGTGTCACATGGCCAATCTTAATTGATTGATACAATTCATATATAATTATCTATGTTTACAAAATATAATATATCTGTATTTTTACAGGAACAACAAAGAAAAGTGACAAGAGTGGTCGTATAAGAATCAAGTTTTATAGAATCTCACATAAGTTCCAAGCTAAAGAAGTTTTTGGGGAAAGAAAGCAATCTAGCCTCTTGGCCAAACTCTTACAGAATTGGAGATAAGAATTTTTTTAAAAATAAGTACTTGACTAACTCTGCATAGTTAAGAGATAGACTCAAGAAAATTGTACACACAAAAAAAACACGAATTTCCCTAGAAGTTGTCAGATTTTAAGTTTTTTTTTTTTTTTTTTTTTAATTCATAGAAGAAGCACAATTCATATGAATAATCTCACCAATCACTGAAACAGCAAAAGCAAAACCAGTTTTTGGAAAATTCCCAGCAATAAATCGAACTACTTACATGAATCTACAACCGATACCAATCTTTCCGTCAAGCTCTGTAAGTAGTATATACGGCTATTGCCTCTTGGATCCGTCGGCAGATTTCCCGGTAAAATTTCACTCCGTCATTGCTACGTGTTTTTATTTTTTATTTTTAATCGCGAATCTTTTTTTATTTACTTTTTAAATCACGAATCTTTTTTTATTCACTTATCCTGGTTGTTAAAATTGAATTAAACAAAACGGCCCTTTTTTTTTGGTCCCGTCTAATCTTTTTTTTTCCCTCAAGTCCTGTTCTGATTTTCTATAAAATTAATGAGGGTGTCTTCAATTGAATTGAATATTTTGAGAGAGTTGAGTTGTAATAAATTTTGAGATAATTTGGTAAAATTTTAGTGAATTAAAATTTTTTTTATTAAATGTTTTGAAATCTCACATAAAACCATCATGGAATTTGATTCTTTATATTTTTTACTAAAAAATCTCTTCAAATATCACATGAAATTTTTAAATAAAATTCTAATCATGTTTTCAATAACAGTGAATTTAAGTGTATAATTTAAAATCATCAATCTAATAACACCGAATTTTAAAATATCTTTTAAAAATCATGTTTCAATAAGACATGATTTGTCACTAAAACTCAAATCTTTCAAAATGCTCAGTCCAATACATCCCTAACTATTGGTCTATTGGTCATTTCGATGCTATTCAAATTTCGAGCCATGGTAACACTTTCACTCACCTAAATATTTATATATATAACTATCCCTGGGTTCTTCAGAATTTTGGATCGGGTTCTTCGGAATTTCGGATGATATTAAATTTGATAATTTTACCGATTTGAATCGATTTTTTTTTCGATTTATTCAGTTCGGATCTAATTTTATTCGAATCTGATCAATGAAAATAAAACACTTCCGATTTCAATCCGACAGTTACATAGATCGGATAATTCAATCCGAAAATCAACAAAACTACAACATAATTGGAACAAAAACTAATTACAATCTCACTTCGAACCGATGAAGTGAAAAAGAACAACGGTGATGTGAAGAAAAAGAACGGTAAACATAGAGAACAATATGTTTATAATGGGCCTAATATTTTTTTAGGCAGCAAAATATAACGGACCAGACCTGTTTACTCCCTTTGTATCTTATATGTTCGATGCTATATTATATACTGTAAGAAAATACCGGATATGAAGAACCATTAACCAACCAAGTTGTTTTCGCTTGTTAGTATGAAGACAAAGTGGACAATTTTAAATATATGAACACCTTTAATGTGCTTTAAAACAAACAATGTCATAACTCTATGGTTATAATTTTATAAAGATATAGATCCATCTTCTATAAATGTTAGATAATATGATGGATTACATTTTTGTGAACTGTACATCTGTTAAAAACTCATTTAAAATCCTATAACGAAAATAAGATTAAAGCAAAAATCTGATTTCTAAAACTGATGAAATAGCAAAAAAAAAAAAAATTTAACTGACCAAAACTTGTAAGAATGGCTTGTAGTAATGTTTATGGAGTACATATGTGAAATTAGAAACGAATAACCTTAACTAAATACTAATATACTTCGGAGCTGGGAGGGTGGAATTTAGCAGAAACTATAAAATTTGGACGAAATCAAAACTATTGATATAATATTGGGCTGTTATAGATATTAGAGGGAATTCCAAATAATGAATACGTGGCAAAAAGCGTTAGGACAGCCTCTTCGCCGGGGAGAGCCGCAGAGAGTGCTCTTCTCGTTGTTTGTTGCTTCTTCTCCGGAAAAACACCCAAAAAAATGACGGAGGAAGAGGTAGCGATGGAAATGGAAGCTGTAGAAGCAGTTTACGGCGAAGACTGCGTCATATTGGATTCAAATCCTCCTCATCTTCACCTCCATATCAAGCCTCGTACCGCCGAGATCTCTTCTCAACAGGTTTTTTTGTTCTCCTTGTAATTTTATCCTTTAGAATCGAGAACTGCGTTGTGTGTATTTGCTAAACTCCAAACCATCGGAGAACCCGGAATTTACTCATTTAGATTGTCAGATTAGGGTTCTGATCACTAGTTTTGATCTTAAAAAATATTTTTTTGTTTTTGTTTCTAGTTCAGTGTTTGTGTAGCAACAACTTAGTGATCCTCTGATATATCTTTTGTGTATGTATTTTTATTGCCATTTGATAACATTGTGGTAATGCTCACATTAGTTTTGTTCTGCAGTTCGTGGAAGCTGTTGTGAGAATACAAGCAAGTTCTAAGGTAGATTTGGTGTCAGTGTCATTATCATGGAGCTTTTCTTTGAGAACCATTGAGTAACAGTATCTTCTTTTGTTATTACAGTATCCAGATGAACCACCTCGAATTAGCCTGATTGAATCCAAGGGTCTTGATGATCAAAGGCAAAAGCATTTGATTGGCATAGTTCAAGAGAAAGCTTCTCAATTATCATCTTCTTTGATGCTAGTAGAACTTTGTGAGGTAACAACTCCATAAAATTCTTCATCTTTGCAACATTTTCTTGATGAGAAATAAACGACTGGTACATGTATGATAATTAAACTTAACCTTGCTGATGAATCACAGAGCAAACCATGTGCGTAGTTATACATATGCAATCTTGATTAAGATTAGAATCTCATGTGGTGTAACTAAACATATATGTTTCTAGGAAGCAGCTGAGAGGCTTACGATTATGAATCACCCAGATGGAGACTGTCCACTGTGTTTGTATCCGTTATTCCCTGAGGATGGTGGGAGTAAAGAAATGCCATTTATGAAGCTGATGTCTTGTTTTCATTGTTTTCACTGGTAAAGAAATTCTTCAGTTACAATTCCTTTTTCTCTCTTATTTTCCAATGTTTAAAGGTGTCTAATTGTTCTTTATTGATTTCAAGTGATCAGTGAGTGCATCATTAGGTGGTGGAATTGGCTTCATACACAGAAAGATACTGATTCAAAATCTGGTGATACTTTGCATATGCGTAGAGGAACAAGTACTCATGAAGGTTTGTATCATAAGGTCATTTTTTACTTAACTTGGAAACAATAGCGGTTCTCTGAAGGGGAGTTTAACGAAGTAAGTATTGCAGGTAATTCTGGATCAGGGGGTCAAAGTTTGGGAAACTGTCCAGTGTGCCGCAAAGTTTTTCATGCGAGTGATATTGAACATGTTCTTGATTTAGTCGGTGCTCAGTCATCTCAAAAGGTGAGTGAGTTACTAACTTCAGATCATTTTTTTTGCTTTGCATTGACTCGACCTTCAATATACAATCCTAGATTTCTTCTTTTATCGACTGGATCAGCTTACATGCTTTGGACCGAACAGGATTCTGGTTTGATACAAGGTGAGGACGAAGACCCGTTGCTCCAGTCAGATTCAGAGAACGTAAGAAGAGAGCGGTTTGAGGCTATTTTAAAGACGCAGGAAGAAAAAGGAGGTTTGGTTCAACCGAAGAAAAACATATCGGTTGTGCCTGGTATGTATCTTCCTCCACCAGCTCCTGTAACAGGTTCATCAAATGAAGAAGAAGCTGGTCATAGTCGAGAACAAGGAGAAGAAGCTCCCAAAGAAGCTGAATCAGAGACAAACTCAAGCAGCTCCACCAACCATAGAGGCCGAGGCCGGGGCCGGGTGCAAAATGTCAACAGAAGGAAGCCTAATTCGCAGGATCCAAGAAAACCGACGAGGCAATGGGTGCAGAGAGCCAGAGAAGATGACAAATAATTTATTTTTCGAACTTTGTGTGATACATCAAACTCAGACTTCATAAACTAGTCGAAGTATATTATATTCGGCTAATATATTTGATCTTTTACAACTTCAAATCCCCGTGAGCAATTTTTGTTTTTGTTTTGACAATTAGCTTCAGAAACAGTACAATTACAAACATCAATGTCAGAGAGCTGACTACACAAAGTAGATAAGAGTCGTCATTAAGTTGGGCCTCAATATTAGTTAGGCTTGGGCTTTGAGTAGATTACACATAACTTAACCGGTTTAAGATCTGAGTCTTTTGTACCGACTCCCCTGTCACAATTTACGAATTAAATTTCGCCGGCGATTCTTCTCATCTGCTCGATGTCTTCTCCGTCAGCGGTCGCCGATCTCTTGGCCGCGCTTTCTTACCGACTTCAGAATGGAAACCAATTATTCGAAGAAGAACCGGCAGAGTCGTCTTCGTCAATGGGACTCGCTATCTCGGAGCTTAACCGTTCTCTGACTCTGGATATCGGCGGCGAGGATTCTGGGGTTAGAGTTTTGGACGCAGCTTTATCTCTAATGTGCTTCAAGGCACCTCAGGTTAGCACCATTTCTACTGAATTACGAATTCGTGTTCTCTCTACATATATCGGGTTCTCTTACTTGTGCTTCAATTTCTTCTCAGGTATTTGATTCGGCGATTGAATATCTGGTACAAACAATAGTTTGCGCCTTATTATCTTCAACCAATTGTAAAGTACTTCGGTATCGAAACGAGGAAACGTTGCAGTTTGGGAGCTCCAGTTTACCTCATTGCTCTGAAGAATTGATCGTAATAGCTAAGGATATTATTGATAAATTGGGGGCTAATGGTGGGTTTTTGTTTGGCATTTCTTCGTGTTATTTAAAGTTTCAATCTTTTGTTCTTTCATATTTTTTTCTGACTTGAACTGTTTATTAGGAAGATTGGCTACACTATTGTTCCAAGCTGTTGTGAGATCAGCAGCTTCAACATCATGCAGCGCGAATAGAAAGTTAATGGATGGAAGAAACAGGGCTATCTCGAAACTTCTTGCTTACTTGCCAAGAGAATCATCTATAGAAAACCATGAGATACCTCTGAGGTTTGACCTCTCGTACTGTTTCTATCCGTAGCTATGTTCGTTAGTGTATAGAATTTTGTGAAACTGAATCCCACAGCTTCTGCGATGTTTGCTCTCTTGTTTCAGACAAAAGGTAGACCGGTCTGACACTTTTTGATGATCAGGATCCTGTTCTGGTATCAAGATCCGTTGTCTTTGAAGGAAGATGTTTCCAGAATCTTGAAAGTTGTGGTGGAAAGGCCTTTCCTTTGTCTACAGAAGGAGCTCTTCGAGAGGGCAGAGTGGCGTGATATTGTCGTCTGCTTAGCGCTATCTCCTACTATGTTTATCAACACTAGGGCCCTCTTACACAAGTGGCTTTTGCTTTCGTGAGTTCCTATCCAATTCGTCTCATGTAATTTTGTGCTTTGTCATCTCTAGCTTTCCATCTTTCTTGCTTTCTGATGTAATTTCGTTCTTAACACCAGGGGACTTGCTTCTGTCTTTGAATTGCTTGCCGGTTTTGTCTCTGCAATAGTGGACATAGTTGCTAGACCATCGCTGTGGGGTATACCAATGGAACTAGCTTCCATGTTGCCATTCTCTGATGCATACTTTCCTTTCCAGTGCCAATTTCTGAGAATATTGGCTGGTCCTCTCACCTCCAAGTCCCTCCTAATGTTGGCTCATACTGTCAGTAAGACATTATCTGTTCCTGGGCAACAACTTCATGATACTAATTGCAAGCCTACTCCAATAAAATTTCGAGCATTAGATGACAAAACTGAATGGTAACTTTACATGACTATGCAAATTGATTCTTAAATATACATATGTATGTGTGCAAGCGCGTAAGTGTAAATTTTTAATGATGATGTATCTTCTGGCAGGGCCTTGGCTATTAACTTCCCAGATTGGTTTTATTTTGCTTCTGCTATGCTCTTCTCAAAAGGAAATTCGTTAGAAAATATTCACCATAGATACACTTCACAAGTGGCTGATTGCAGACAAGCATGTGATCTGGAAGGTCTCTCCACTGCTGCGGCAACATATATTGCTTGGATTCTGAACCCTGCGACTGGAACCATTCAAGAATCACTTAGTAAGTCTCTCATTAAAGTCTCAGAGGTATGTATCAGCAAAAGTTTCGGCTCAGAAGCACATCGTAGTGAGACAATAACTGGCAAGAGAAAGAAACCAGATAGGCTCGCTTCTGGCAAAATAAAGGCTTCCAGTATTGTGGAAGAGCTATTGAGAGAATTTGAAAACAAAATCACCAGTACAGTTTCTTATGAATTGGATTCGCAGAAAGCACAACCATCTTTCAGCTCTGGCCTCCAAAACAATTTGTTGGTAAGAAGAGTGGTGATTGGTGTACTGATTGATTCTCCATATTCAGTAACAGATGAAGAGTATGAACTGGTACTGCACTATGCTGCAACTGGAAAAATTCTTGCCATTAAGAAATCACAGGGTACCGGATTCAAACAAGCCAAAAGAATCTCAAGAATATCTGCTTTGTTATCGAATGAAATAACCAAGGAGGAGGCTATTGAAGGCACACGCCTTGTTTTCAACTTAGTTGACACTTTGGAGAATATGTGTGTATCAAGTTTTGAAGCTGAAGAGGATGCCAAAGAGTTTATTAACCAGTTTAAGCGAAGATCCAGCAAATACTTGGTCAAATGCATCGACTGCCTGATTCAACTCCACTGTAAAGAGGATGGAGATTCAACACTAAATGACATTAATATCAGACTGATACAATGGACAGTAAAAGGACAAGAAGAGCTGCATATGAACAAAGATCTTGATAATATCGCTGCTAAATTGACCTGCAAATTATCGCCCGCGTAACTGTCACCCTGTAGCCTGACTTGTGTCATATTTGGTGGTACACGGTTTTGGGAAAATGGTGATCAGATTTGTGAACTGTTGAAAGCATTAACACAACTGGGATGAAGATTTAAATGGTGTTCAGTAGCGGGTATTGATCGCCTTGGTTCTTTTGTTTAGTTATTTACTAGTATAATCATTAGTGACAAGCCTATTTAGTCTTCAAAGTAGCAACATTCTTGGCTAAGTTAATTTCAGACTGGGGTATGCTTAAAAATCATTACATGACATGACATCTGACCTAACTGTTTTGTTTATTTCCGCTGTGTGGATCTTTTATCCTCACACAGTAACTAGAGATAAAGACAAGAGGGGGACATGGGAGAGATTCTGTCTATTGGGTTCTGGGAGGGACACAAGGGCAAGAAGAAGATTCAGAGAAATCCGGTAAATCCTGATCCATGTGGTTTCACTTTCAGACAAGAATTGAAGAGTTGTCACTCGAGAGAGAATCCGATGGACACGGACCCCACACGCACACCCACTCGATTCCCTCGATTCATATCCAGGACCAGAATTAAAGCGATGCCATCAATTTTAAAACTCCGTTTATCAACACTCTTTACAATTACAACAGAATAAAAACATATTCAACACTTTCTTGGAAAAAAAGGAACAACACAATAATTGACCTCACAATGCTAAAAATACATCATAATTAAGGACAAAAAAACCAAGAGTTAACAATTTCCTTCGTAGTAGTAATAACTTAATTTTTTTTAGATTTGAAGCTTTGTTTACTACTTCCTCTGTTCCTAATTGATTATATTTCTAGCATTTTCACACAGATTAAGAAAACATATTAAAAATTTGTTATAAATGCATCGTTTTGTGTGATTAACAATTTTCAATAATTCTAAACCAATAATATTCAGTTATTCTTCTTGAACTTTACAATATATCATCAATGACTAATAAAAACTACATAGAAAACCTAAAAATTGTATCTTTTTGAAACAATTTTTTTTTCTAGAAATAGGATCAATAAGGAAATAGAGAGTATAATTTAGTAATTTACTATAATAACTCTAAGAATATCGGATGTATACATAAAACAATGTTCTACTTGATAGAGTATGAGCGAGTGCATACCGTTTGAAGAGACTCCATGAACAAAGCAGAGAAACTTGTTAAAGCTTGGAACACACCAGGCAACCCTGTTTGCAGATTATTCAAAGTCATGGCTCTTGTTACTTCTATTGCCTTTGAATGCTTCACCATCTCTTCCTCTACTCTCCTTTGGCAAACCGCAAGCTCTGATTTTTTATCGCTTAGCGGGTCACGAGCGTCTAACATGTGTTGGTTATCGGGTCCTGAATCTGGTAAACCGACACCTACCATTGAGTAAGACTGGTAATATTTCCTCTCTAGGTTTCTAAGCGACGAAGCCTTCTTCTCGAGCTCTTTCGATGCTGATTCTGTTCTTTTCTTGATCTTGTGTTCATCAGCTTGTTTTGCGGATATTACATGCACAACATTGATGAAGCTCTTTATTGCTTCAGATGCGACTGTATCGGGAACACGGTCTAGAGCGAGTTTCCACTCATCGCAGAACGCGTAAGCATCAAGCGGCTCTTTTTGGTGATTGGCGGCGTCTTCTTGGCAAACCGAAAGAAGGGTTAGCTTAAACCAAGCGTGAACTGAGTGTATGAACTCACGTTGGAATTTGATCAGACGACTGAAACTGGAGTGCCAAGAAGAGACGGCTGATTCTAAGTCACGCGTTGCTTGTCGGTGTAGCTCAGATGTTGATTCACCTTTTCCTGATCTGTTGATGAGTCCTCGAACTTGCTGCACGATGCTGTTCTGAGTCTCGTGGAATTGATGCATAGATCTCCACATGTACATAAAGCTGCATTAGGTTTTCAAAGACAAACAGAGATTAATGTCTCCTATAGTTTTAGTTCAGAATCTTATAATGACTTTGTCTAATAAAATGTCTAAAACTGATTACAAAATTCAAATGATGAATACCAGAAACCAGAAGATATTCATCTGTTATTACCTCTAAGTTTGAGACATGATTACCAATTGCAGCAGCTTACTACTAGTTACTTTGACAAGCTAAGCTATAAAACTTAAAAAGCTAAGAGTAGGTAGATAAGAGAGGGAAGGGACCTTTTTGTCTCACTCTAAGCATATCAAGGACCACAGAATTCTAAAGCGCATGGCCCTAAAATTGTCTCATTATTGTTCGCCTACTTATTGAGTCCACAAGATTCTTTTTAAAATATGATAAGTAGGTGGAAGTGCCTTTAAGAAACCAAACGGGTAAATAATGATTGCTTGCCAAAACTGTCAAATTCAAGAAAGATGTTGGATCACAAGATAACATCAAGCAACGGATGATTACCCATGTATTTAGGTAGAGCAAACTTACCCATGACAGAGTTCAACAAGTTGAGGAACAAGGTCAGTATCACGAAGACGGATTATGGCAGTAGATGTGGTTGTAACAGCTTGAGAAGTAACAATGATCAGTGACTGTAACCTTGTTATAGAGGCCTTTGTCTTGTCAAGCTTAACTTCATCCTCCCCTTTATATTCTTGGCTTTGAAGTTGTGATAACTTCTTCTCATGCTCAATCTTCAAACCTTCTCTAGCCTAGAAAAATCAATTGGTAAATACTAAGTATCATGAAAGTAAAAAAGCTACAAGGGATTGAGTTGGAGAAACTGTAAGAGACCTTGATTTCTTCATACAGCTTCTTCTCCCATGCCAAGAGACGGTCAAGAGTGGAACAAAGACTCTTCGAACTATTCGGTTGATCCAACGCTGTCGTGTCTAGCCTGTACTTGACTGCCAATGGCGGCTTTGAGGTCCATGTCGAGCTCAAGTTGCTTAATATGCTACTCGAATGAATCACCGTTTCTAATAACCAAAATTCACAATGTCACAAAACTCAATTTCATCAATTCCAAGTCACCAAAGCGAGAGAACAGAGCGAAATGAAAATGAAACGAAAAACTCACTCTTCAACTGGCTGAAACTACGATCTAGCTCAGCTCTGCCAAGCTCAAGCATCTTGGAGACTTGATCGCCGGCGGTGGCAGCATTGTCGAAATTCTCCTTGATTGCATCAACAATTTCTTTCAAATCCTTATGCCTAACCACCATCTTCATATCAGCGATCTCTCCTCCTCCTCTATAGCTACCGGAAGAAATCGTCGCATCATCTCTTTTGTCAAATTTTCCTTGTTCAGAGCCGCCGTATTCTTGCGGAATTGGTGAAGGTTGCTGATGGTTCCGCCTCATCGAATTACTTCTCACCGTAGATCCAAAGTCCGAGCGACTCCCGATCTCGGAAACAGACTCTCTCTCGTCATCTTCCTCCTCCTCTGCTTCCGAGGAGCTCGTCGTGCTGTAATGATCGTGATCTTCCCATTCACTACACTGTACTTCCTCTCTCTCTATCTCCGTCTCCTCCTCCACCGCACTGCTCATTGATTCGAACTGCTTCTGCTTCCTCGTGTTGAAGAAATCATACTCTGACCTCTCTGTTTCGGTATCTTCATCGTTAAAGCGATTATCGAAGTTCTGTTTCTTCTCTTGAGCTTTCCTATTGAAGAATTCAGAATCGGGAGGAGACGGAGGGTAGAAATTCTCCCAGTTCCAGACGGAGGAGGCATGGGAAGGAGTAGCTGAGTAAGTAGAGTTCTGATAAGCATTGGGATAGAAATTGGATCTCTCACTTCTTGGAGAAGACGATGGACTTGACTCCGAGAGAATATGAGGCAGCTTATGTTTGGGTTGCTGTTTCCTGCGTCGATTGGAAGAAGCGGAGATAACTGAAGACTGTTTAGTAGAGGCAACGGAAGGAGACATTGGAGGAGGAGGAGGATGAACAGAAGAAGGAGCAGGCGACGGCGAAAAACGTGGAGGGGGAAATTTGGCCGGCGATTGTTCAGAAAGAAGAGGAGGAGGATGATGAAGGAAAACTGCCGAAGTCTGATCTGATACAGATAGAGGCTCACCGGCGGCGAATGAGGAAAGAGCAGATCCAGTGAGACGAAGCGATCGACAGTAATCGGCGTGAGCGGCGGCGAGATGATGACGAGCGTAGACAGCTTCTTTCATCAGACGGCGGCGATCCTTACTCCGCCGTACAGCATCTTCGTTATCGAGATTTGACGCCGCACATCCCATGTTTTCTTTCTTCTCCTTCAGGTTTCTTCTTCTTTAGCGTCGTTACGGTGGCCCGTGAGCTCACGTAGGCTCTGCATTTTTCAAAACAGAATCATAGAGAAAAAGTTATATAGCTGTTTCCAGATTTTCCACTAGACACATTTACACTCACACTGTACTCAATTTTCTCATATTTATCGAGAAAAACAAAATTTAACCGACAAAAAATCAATAATAAATAATAATATATTTTTCCTCAACTAATAAACGAGTCAGTAACTGTCATATTACCCTGGAGGCCCTGGACTAATCTTTTTACCTTTCGGTTTCCTTTTTTTTGTTATTTAAAATTTTAAAACTTAAGAATAAAAAAATAATGCGACATTTTCTGACACAATTATTAACGGTTACCAGAGCCCTACATTACAATACTACCGTTAAATCAGATTTACAAACAAATGACGAGAATATTAAACAGTTCATTAAAGCAACACAAAAAGACAACTTGTGGTTGACGTATAAAAATACTCAATTTGTGATTTATTACTAATAACTCTTTAATTAAATGGAGTATTTTGAATCCAATTATTCGGAAGCAAAAAAAACAAAAAAAGGGTAGTGGATGTGAAGCTTGTGAGCTAAGGTCCAAGGTGAAAAAGCACCGATAAAGAAAACGGCAAGACGGTGAAAGCTGAAGCTGAAAACGGTGAAAAGTGTCACTTTCCTCTTTAAACAAGTCTTTAATGAATAGAACAAAAACCACATGCATTTTTCCCATTTTCCTTTTTTTTTTTTATAGCTTTTTAGTTTCTTTCTTTACCAATCACTTTGTTCAAAAAGACTCATCATCATCGCCTATAAAACCGACCCCAAAGCTGTGAATGCTTTTTATAAATCAGACTCAGATTTTCAGTTATTTTGTAACTATATATAAGGGACAAAGGGGCATCTAATTCGTCTTTCCCACCCTTTTCTCGATCTCTTAAATACACAAACTACTGAAAAATCGAAGATAACACTTATATGTTTTCATTTCAATTCACTACATGTGTTTTTTTATGAATATATTGAATCATAAAGAACAAAGGAATAACGATTGTTTTTTTTCTTTTCTAAAGTGCTAAAAATGATGCAACATATACAGCTAGGCAAAACACATTAATGGTATTGGTATCAATTTGGGGCCTTGGGGGAGGGGAGAAAATGATAAAGACCGAGTCCATGAAAGGCAGGCCTCAGCACTAAACCCATTTTTTGAGTGAATTTGTGAAATAGTCCTATTTTGGGCGAAATAGTCATATTTTGGTTAACAATGTTACTTATTATAGTGTAATAATATATAGAGTGGGTGACAATTTGGTAAACAGTACACACGGAAATAACCTTTACACATCTTCAACCTTTCTTTATCTTTCCAGATTGTCTTTGCCAATTCTCCTCTTTTTTTTTGTTTCAATCTCTAAAAAAAAACTGATTCAATATTTCGTTCCTATTAGAGATTTTTAAAAGTGATTAAAAATAAATATTACAATGCTAATTTAGAATATGTCATTCTATATAGAAAATAGAGAATCAAATGATATAATATTATATATATATATATTAATGCAACTCAAAGTTATAGTTTTCTACTATATACTCTTTATAGATAAATGACATTTTATGTAGCTGAATGAAGTTTATTCGATTAACCAACCAGTTCACGAATTGCATAGAACATTCGTACTAGAGTTCAGCTAGTGGCTAGTGCAGTTCACACCGGAATCTACAGCTCCAAAAACCAAAAATCTGTAGACATCATCAATGAACATGAAAAGCTTTTATTTTGATAGGTTTTCTCAATCTGAAAATGCACTTTGAAATTATTGATGCCTATGGATACTTCTTGACGAGTTGCATGATATGTCACCTCCAACAAGGTACAACTAATTTCATCCTTATTTTATATTCTTCCGTAATCTGTACGGCCTTGGATATTGCTCTGAGAATCTAATTAAACTATAAGAAAAAAGAAAAAACAAGGCAAGAAACTTGTCGAAAAGACGTCCGACTAATTAAATTGTTGTTGTCCACTAAACAGTCCTTGTCGTCTGAAGATTTATATGGTCAAAAGTTCTTATATATATAGTTTAATTATTGATTGTTTTGCTATAATGGAGGGTGTTAAGCTATCAGGGATCTCGGAATATATCCTGATTAGCGTAGAAAAAAAAACAATTCCCAACATCATGGATCACCACTATCTTTTAATTGTTTATTATAGATTTTACATTTTGAAGGTTTTTATTTCACGTTCTAAGAATAGGACCGATTTGTTGTGCTAAATAATGCGATTAAGGGTGAAAATAAAGATTTTTGATCGAATTATTTGACGCGTGTGCCAATTGTTTTTCTTCTTCTTTTTTTTTTGTCCCTCTAACCTTTTCAATAGACAATGTTTTGATTGGTTTGACCTTAGACAATAACATCTTAGTCAGATTCTTTTGACTTTTCAGAAATTTTAATCTCCTGTTTGGTAGGAGAACGAGTTACAATCTAGGATTCTTACGGAGGTAAAATGTTAATAAAGAGAAGAAACCTAAAGAATAGGCTAATTGTTATTATATCCAATGTAATGCACTTTAGTTTAGTTTAGATTTCTTACTACCCTAACGCCGGTAGATGCTGAGACGCCTCAAATTTTCATATCCTTCTACGTCTTCAAATGTACATTGGTAAATGACTATTCGTTTTCTCAGAATCTATTTTTTTTCTTTCTTATTTTAACTATATTTTACAATTAAAAGAAGAAGAAAAGTTGAATGGTATTTTGAACGAGTCAAGAATTGGGTTAATTTGGCCGGCAAATCTTTGAACTTGTGATTATATAGATCATCTTGTCTTCCTTATATGTTGCCTGCATTACACATTTGTCTCAACTCCCAGATTTGCCTCTGCTGGTTTCAAAAGCTTGTTCTGTTTCCTTTGTGAAGGTCAAGCTTTGAAGGGCTAATAACGGGTGATGTTTTGGTGAAGGTTTTTTCTGGTCCAGGTTTGTGTTTATTATGCCTTGATTCACGTCTGCATAAACTTCAACTACGTATTTCTTCAGGCACAAGGAAAAAATGAACAAATTAACTTGGTTGTTGCAGATTACGTAACTGAATTTTAGTAACTTCCGGCTCAAGCAAAAAAGGAAGTTCGATATGACGGACATATCAGAAGATCTCAAGGCTATCACAACAGAGAGCATTGATCTGGTATGCATCTTTATGATCAAATTCTGATAGCTTTTCCAAGTAATCAGGAAAATATTATGATCAAACGCAATAATATGTCATGGATCGTTGCAGGAAAATGTTCCCGTGGAAGAGGTTTTTCAACATCTTAAATGTACAAAAGAAGGGTTGAGCTCCAATGAAGTGCAAGAGCGACTTACAGTGTTTGGTTACAATAAACTTGAAGAGAAAAAGGTTTAAAAAAACTCGCATTTATTCATTTGTTTTCTCTTGTTCTATCTCTTTTAATGTTATGTTGATCTCTCTTTTATATTTGGTTTGTGCAGGAGAGTAAGATACTCAAGTTCTTAGGGTTCATGTGGAATCCACTTTCATGGGTCATGGAAGCTGCAGCCATCATGGCCATTGGTCTTGCACATGGAGGAGTACGTCTTTTTGTTCCCTCTCACTTAACGTAGATTCTTACAAACAGTTTTGAGATTCTATTGAAACTGATTTGTCTAAACTTTTCAGGGCAAGCCACCGGATTATCACGATTTCGTGGGTATTGTGGTCTTACTTTTGATAAATTCAACAATCAGTTTTGTAGAAGAAAACAATGCTGGAAACGCAGCTGCTGCTCTCATGGCTCAGTTAGCCCCTAAGGCCAAGGTTTTTATACCTTTCTTGTTGCCTTCAAATTTGATGGTGGCAGCTTATTTATTAATAAATTGTTTTAGGCCATTCGAGATGGGAAATGGAATGAGATAGATGCAGCTGAGTTGGTTCCAGGAGATATAGTTAGTATTAAACTTGGAGATATCATTCCTGCTGATGCTCGTCTTCTTGAAGGAGACCCTTTAAAGATTGATCAGGCAAGTGTTTTCTACTTCTTGATATGCATCTTGATCTCTCTTTTCGACTAATCTTGGTTAGTTTTATCTTTTTTTCCAGTCAGCACTTACAGGTGAATCTCTTCCGGTAACCAAAAACCCTGGTGCTTCAGTGTACTCTGGTTCAACATGCAAGCAAGGAGAAATAGAAGCAGTTGTTATAGCGACTGGAGTCCACACTTTCTTTGGAAAAGCAGCTCATCTTGTAGACAGTACTACACATGTTGGTCACTTCCAAAAGGTTTTGACAGCAATAGGAAATTTCTGTATCTGCTCAATTGCAGTAGGAATGGCGATAGAAATCGTTGTTATATACGGTCTTCAAAAGAGAGGTTACCGTGTTGGTATCGATAACCTTCTTGTTTTATTGATTGGTGGTATCCCTATTGCAATGCCTACTGTTCTCTCTGTTACAATGGCTATTGGTGCTCATCGCCTTGCTCAACAGGTTAAACACAAGTGTTTAAGAACATATTCAGTTGATTTTGTGTGTGTTTTAGTCTAACGACCTTAGAATCTATTGACAGGGTGCCATAACAAAGAGAATGACAGCCATTGAAGAAATGGCAGGAATGGATGTTCTGTGCAGTGATAAAACTGGTACTCTTACGCTTAACAAGCTTTCCGTGGACAAGAATCTAATCGAGGTTTGAATCTTTCATCCATTCTTCTTACTTTGTAGCTACAGATCTTGATATCTTTTGTTACAGGTTTTTAAGAAGGGTATCGACAGAGATATGGCTGTGTTAATGGCTGCAAGAGCTGCACGTTTAGAGAACCAAGATGCTATTGATACTGCAATTGTTTCAATGTTGTCAGACCCTAAAGAGGTATTAATTATTATATATTGAATTAAAGACTAAACTAGATTCAAAAGCTGTGATGTATTGATCTTATTACTTTTGTACTTCAGGCACGTGCTGGAATTAAAGAACTCCATTTTCTTCCATTCAGTCCAGCTAATAGAAGAACTGCATTAACCTACCTTGACGGAGAAGGCAAAATGCACCGTGTGAGCAAAGGCGCGCCTGAGGAGGTTATAAACATTTCCCATCAATAACTTACCTTTATAAAAAAAATTTACTCATTGTTTTCATTCTCTAGATTTTGGATATGGCACACAACAAATCAGAAATTAAGGATAAGGTACATGAAACAATCGACAAATTTGCAGAACGTGGCTTAAGATCACTTGGATTAGCATATCAGGTGAGACATAATTAACTAATTTATTACGAGTTAAAATGTCCACTTGTGATTACGTTTCTAAAAAATCCCCATTTCCATAATAGCAAGTACCAGATGGTGATGTTAAAGGAGAAGGTGGTCCGTGGGACTTTGTTGCTCTTCTTCCTCTGTTTGATCCTCCTCGTCATGACAGTGCACAGACCATTGAACGAGCTCTTCATCTTGGAGTTAGTGTTAAAATGATCACAGGTACATACAGAGTGATCAGTCTTTAGCTCCTAGCTACACGACCTTGGATTCTTGTCTACTCATAAAATGTCAATACTTGTAGGTGATCAGCTTGCGATTGCCAAAGAAACAGGAAGAAGACTTGGAATGGGAACAAACATGTACCCATCTTCATCTTTGCTATCTGATAACAATACTGAAGCAGTTTCCATTGATGAACTTATCGAGAACGCAGATGGTTTTGCAGGAGTCTTTCCTGGTAACCTTACTTACTTGTAAACTACATTTAAATAACTATATATGATCTCTGAACTATATATCTAACAAATGTTTTTTTTTTCTGATTTATAGAGCATAAGTATGAGATTGTGAAGAGATTACAATCTAGAAAACACATATGTGGTATGACTGGTGATGGAGTGAATGATGCACCAGCTTTGAAGAAAGCTGATATTGGAATTGCTGTGGATGATGCCACTGATGCTGCTAGAAGTGCTTCTGATATTGTCTTAACAGAACCTGGTCTTAGTGTTATCATCAGTGCTGTCTTGACTAGCCGTGCAATTTTCCAAAGGATGAAAAATTACACGGTACATAAATGTTTCAGCCTCATTCACTTATTATTTACCTGATAAATTTTAAAACTGAATCTTTTTTTGTTTATATTCATTTTGTAGATATATGCCGTTTCTATCACTATACGTATTGTGGTAAGTTTCTACGTTGGAAATGCATCACAAAAATGCTTGCTCTTATTTTTATCTGCGAACACATTTAGTCTATGCATTTGTGTTACAGATGGGTTTCATGCTTCTATGTGTCTTCTGGGAGTTTGACTTCCCTCCATTCATGGTTCTTGTTATTGCAATCCTTAACGACGGTTAGCTACCGTTAACTTTTTCGATGATCCAACTTAAGGTTTTTGCTTGTTCTTGAAGCATGTTTTCATGTTGTAAAGGTACTATAATGACCATATCAAAGGACAGAGTCAAGCCTTCACCAACTCCCGATTGTTGGAAACTCAAAGAAATTTTTGCAACTGGTGTTGTCCTTGGAGCTTACTTGGCTATCATGACTGTTGTGTTTTTCTGGGCAGCATACGAAACTAACTTCTTCCATGTAAACTATACATGATCCCTTGACTCTAAACTTCAACTGTATACCAGAATAATAACTTTTCTTTCTTTGTTTTTCACTTTTATGGTAGAATATTTTCCATGTGAGAAACTTCAACCAACACCATTTTGACATGAAAGACAAGAAAGTAGCAGCAAATTTGAATGAACATATGGCTTCTGCGGTCTATCTTCAAGTCAGCACAATCAGCCAAGCATTGATCTTTGTGACTCGTTCTAGGAGCTGGTCATTTGTTGAACGACCTGGTTTTCTTCTTGTTATTGCTTTCCTAATTGCTCAGCTGGTAATGATATTTTCCTCATGCATCTCTCTTCGTCTCTTCCTTAATTATTACTTACCCTCTTCATTATGTGTTTTTAAAGGTTGCATCAGTGATATCAGCAATGGCAACATGGCCTTTTGCTGGAATCAGAAGCATTGGATGGGGTTGGACTGGAGTTATTTGGATATTCAACATTGTAACTTACATGTTACTTGATCCTATCAAGTTTCTAGTCCGTTATGCTCTAAGTGGCAAATCTTGGAACCGAATGGTCGACCAAAGGGTCAGTATATTTACAAAAGATAAAATCTTTTACTTTAAGTTCGGTACGTACTTTTACAATTACATTGGCCTAACAAGAACATGTGATTTGTTGTTTCTAGATTGCACTCACAGGCAAGAAGAATTTTGGCAAAGAAGAAAGAATGGCTGCATGGGCCACTGAGAAGCGTACACAGCACGGTTTAGAGACTGGTCACAAGCCGGTTTATGAGAGAAATAGCGCAACAGAACTTAACAATATGGCTGACGAAGCTAGAAGGCGCGCAGAAATTGCAAGGTTGATTTTTTATATAACTTTCTCTTATAATATGTATATTAGAGATTATTAGTCTCTGTCATGTTTCAGTAATGATCTTATGTTTAATATTTCTGATGAATTTTTGCAGAATGAGAGAGGTTCAGACATTGAAAGGGAAAGTCGAATCAGCTGCAAAGTTGAAAGGCCTTGATCTTGAGGATGCTAACAGCAATAACTACACAATTTGAGAGAGACTTAATCTCTGCTTAATTAATTCATTTTCTGTTTTTTTTTCTTCTTCTATATGTATTACTATATATATTCTTCTTAATATTGACTTTAATTTTAATATTTTGGTGGACGATGTCTCAGGGTATAATCTTTCATTTGATGCTTGTAACTTTCTTACTTTTATTTGATGAAATTAAATTCATATTTGATTGGCTTTGTTCGGCTCTTAAAAAAAGAACACACTTTAGATGTTAACTCTTGTTTTGGTCTTTTTTCATGCATGAGAATATCAAATATAGATTTTTGAAAAGGTTCACTGTCATTAATTTTGAATGGATTTACTTAATACTTAACTAGATTATTAATCCATGCTACGCCCGGGTCCGATGTTTTATGAATATGTATTTTCGGTTGTTTTGAAAGGACAGTTTATTTAATTTTTTAAGTATTTAAAACAAATTATTTGTTAGTTAAAAAATAAAGTATTTGTTGTATTTATGTGTTTGGTAAATGTGATTTGTTAGTATATTCATGAATCTATATATATGATTTGTGTGTTTATGTGTCTGGTACATGTAATTTGTTGTAAGTATTTTGTTTTTTAGATATTTAAGGTCAATTTAGTGTTTGAAAGTGTAAAACATGGTAAATATAGAATGATTTTTTAAAATTTTGATTAAAAAATAGATATATTGTTAATAATCTACAAACAAATGTTTATGAATAACATAATTTTTAATCATATGGTTAATAGCAAATTTTTAATTTAAAAGCTAAGGTTATATTAAACATGGGCCTAGTTACAAATTTCAGTTATTAAAAGTCCAAATATAGAGTTAGAAATTATTGGGTCAGATATAAGCCTTATTAAATATTTGATATCTAATGTTGTTTCCATACCGACAAAAAAAAAAACTTTCCCTTTCTTCCACCGATATTTTTAGATCTCGATTTTTGATCCCCATGACCTTATTTCCTTCCCCATTTGTGAGATACACATGATCTTTATTAAGGTTATGTGGATCTCACAAAAAGAAATAAGGTCAGTCTAGCATTTGGTCCGATTCGGATCAAATGCCAAAGTGACCCCCTGATTTAAAATTGTGATCCCCATGACCTTATTTTCTTCCCCATTTGTGAGATACACATGACCTTCATTAAGGTCATGTGGATCTCACAAAAAGAAATAAGGTCAGTCCAACATTTGGTCTGATTCGGATCAAATGCCAAAGTGACCCTCTGATTTAAAATTGTGACCCCCATGACCTTATTTCCTTCTCCATTTGTGAGATACACATGACTTTCATTAAGGTCATGTGGATCTCACAAAAAGAAATAAGGTCAGTCCAGCATTTGGTCCGATTCGGATCAAATGCCAAAATGACCCCCTGATTTAAAATTGTGATCCCCATGACCTTATTTCTTTTCCCATTTGTGAGATACACATGACCTTCATTAAAGTCATGTGGATCTCACAAAAAGAAATAAGGTCAGTCCAGCATTTGGTCCCTTCGATTCGGGTCTGAGAATTGGCGAATTAAAACAATCCGGTAGAAGAATGATCGTCATCGTCATCTTCTTTAAGATAAGTGTTGAATTTTTATCTTCTTTTAGATGGTAAAATTATTTTGTACCAATCGATTATAATCACAAGTTACTTTTTTCATTGTATATGTTTTCCAATTAGCAGAATCTCAAGAATCCGTGGAAGAAGATTCATTATCACAATCTTGTTAAAGCTAAGTCTCTGATTTTTCGATCTCCTTAGTCAATAATTTGTGACATTCTATTCCATACTAAACACAACTTTTTTTTATTCGTTTTGTAGGTTTTGAAATAAGTGATGAGAAGAATCCTTGGAATAAGATTCATCAACACCAATTCTTCTGAAGCTAAGTCTCTGAATCTGAATTACTTGTTTTTTTTTGTATTCTAGGTTTACAATTACTTCAGTCTCAACAATCAGTGCAAGAAGATTCCTCATTTCTATCTCTTCTAAGATAAGTCTGAGTCATTCTTTGACTATCTTTTAAGATTTCATTGAACACAACATTCTTTGATTGCTTTTGTGGTTTTCCTTGTTCATCAACTATCAAAACCCTTAATCCCTCTCTAGATGTAACCCTAGACATACCAACATATAGTTGACCGTGAGAAAAGCAAGGCCTAGGTAAAAACAATCCAACTTTTTCCAATGATTGCCCTTGGCTTTTGTTGACTGTCATTGCAAAATATACAGCCAAAAGAAGCTGTCTTCGACGCATCTTGAATGGCAGTTTCATGTCATTTGGTGCAATTAGTAACCTAGGGATCAAAACTTGATGACCAACCCTTTTCCAGTAAGAATTGTAGCTTCAACAACAAATTCTGCTAATTGTCTAATCTGTAGACTTGTGCCATTCATCAATCCTCCTATAGGATCAATGTTCCTTAGCAACATAACTGGACAACCAACCTTTAACCTTAAATGATGGTTTGGCAAACCGGAAACCTTGACATTATTGAAAAAATTCGGAGTCAAAACAGGATTGCTCCTTCCACCTAAGTCAATAGGATCTATACTATCAGAACTTAGGTAAATTCTTTCTTCCCCTGTAAACCATAGGTATGGCTTGTTAACTTTATTAGCAATCTACAATATACGAAATTTACACAAAGTTGAAACTAAATGTTTACCTGTCAGCTGCTCAAGCATTGCTTCATTTATTTGGTTGACATCTTCATTAGTTGGACACAAAATAGCTCTTTGCTGAAAAAACTCAAGATCTTTAACTTCGTCTAACTTTGTTAGATCTCCATAAATCACTCTGCATATATCATCAATAGGGTATTTTGCCAGTGGAGGCTTGCATCTTTGAACCCTAATGAAGTTAAAGTTACAAAGTCTTTTACAAAGTCTCACGTGTGTGGTTGGGGAATGAAATCACTAAAACCTTAATGGAGGCTTGCATCTTTTAACCCTATAAGAAAAAGTTAAAGTTAGGGTATATAACTGTATCGAAATATAAAATAAAGATGTGATAACTTACTGTTTCATCTCCAACAATCAGGTCCAAAGTCTCTCCAAAACCAGAAGTAAATTGCGTCCACATGTGAAGTATTTTTATGCGGATGCGCCATCCTAACTTGAAGGTTCTGAGAGACTTAAGGTATGTCTCACCAAGCGTTGACATTTTTCTTGTTTTTTTGCATTTAGGAATGCGTAAGATGATGCGAGGGTGATTAGCTATTTATATAAGTTAGGTTGTATCTACATCAATAGGGTTTTTAATGATGTAGAATATTCGAATGATATCAATTTTTCCAATGCTTGAGGGTGAAGTAAATAATCGAAAACCTCGATTTAATGTAGATTTTGTTAAGATATACGAAATGGTTAAAAGGAATATTTGATCCGTTATAGTTGTTTCGAGATTTTTGGAAATTGAAGTTTTTATAGATTGGACGAATATTTAGCAGTCGGTTTGCTAGAATAGATAATTTTATAAGATTTTTGAATCTTTACTTTGAATGCGACAGTTAGACATTTGGGCTTAAATGATTTTGTGACAATTTATGGGCCGAAAACATGAGCATAATTATTGATCCATTTGTCAGCTAGAAGCAGTGCAAAATTATAGTAATCGGGTTGAAATTAACACCGATAATAGGATCCGCGTGTTTTGGAAATGGGTCGGCAACAAAAATGGCTCGGATCGGCTTGGATAGTGCTTAGATTTCCAAAATTGCCCTTAATTTAATGTTTTTTTTAATTACACGAAAAACCAGTGGCAAGTTTTGTAAATACATCGATTTGGCTTAAATGGCTTGGAATTATTTCTGTCCCCCTCTCCATTAATAGTATAGATACTAAACCTAATGTAAAAGAGTAATTGGTTAATTCAGAAATGTAAATGGGAAAGATTAAAAGTTTTTTTCTATTTATCTATTTGCCAAAGGTTAATTTATACGTGGTTCGTTGAAAATTCAGAATCCTATAATTATTTTTCAGTTTGAATTATTCTTAAACCTAAGTCCTCTAATGTCAATCAGATAATTAAACTTCAGAGAGTTATTTCGATACCATATGTGGACTAAAAAATTTAACGATGTTTCTTTCCATAGTTAAGTTTCCAAGCCTTGGGAGGGGCCGGATCTGAGTGTCTCGGGTTGCTAGGTTGGGGATCTGTTATCGGGGAGCCGGTTTGTTGGAGGCTTGACTCATTCTGGGAGACTTGTAGTAGGTCTGATGGGTCGTCGGAAAAGAATTGGAGACGGAAACCGAATTCTTCGGTCGATGATTCCGATCCGATGTCTCAGTCGCAAAGCCGTGGGTCTTGAATTCGCCATCTATGTTGTCTCGGGTCTCTGTTTTCCGGTAGTTCACCAGGGTCAGATCCTCTTCGCCGGTGGCGGTTTCACTTCTCCTTGTCTTCACTTTTGTAACCGTGGACCGGTTGTAAAAGCCTTGGCCTTTTTTGGCCTTCAGGAGGCCCATTTCAATAAAGCTTAAAAAAAAAAAAAAACAAAATTTCCAAGCCTTGTCATGCCATTTGTAAGCACAACAATTAAAAGGGATAAAAAGACACGGAACGTTTCTCTAATTTTATAGTTTGTTTGTTTCTAATTTTATAGTTTGTTTGTTTTCTTCTTCTTCTGCTAGAAACCCTAATTTCTGGGGACTGTGTAGTTAGTCGCACTCTCAGATTAGGCCGTGGAGCCATCGTCACCAATGAATCTGACAAGATCGTCTTCTCGAAGAGCTAGCTAAGCATTTTGCCTTCTGCATTTTTGACTATCCAGGTAATAAGAAACACAACAACAGAGTAACCATATATGTCTTAAATGTGGATCTCATTGAAATTGGAATTAAAAATTTTGTGTGTTTTTGCAGGAAAGATCGCAGAGAATAATGGGGATTGAGATCAGATATGAACTGAGCACTTGTTTTTGTCACAAATGCAGTTCGTAAAGGTTATCGCTTTCTCTTCAGCTCCAGAAAATTCTGCAATGGGAACTTCAGTGGTGATGAAATCGACAATGGTTTCCCTGATTTAGATTTAGATTGTGGAATTGAAGAGGAAACCAGTATCAGTGAGCACGGAAACATCGATCGAGAAGAAATCTCTGATCGGAGTAGGTTTTTGGAGAGTGCCAAGCTTGGTGCGTCTCGTGTTCTCGAGACATTACAGCAAGATGAATCTGGATTCAATACGAATTTAGCTTTAGATGAGTTGAATGTTAGAGTCTCAGGGCTTCTCATGAGGGAAGTTCTTGTAGGGATCTTAAGGAACTTGAGTTATGATAATAAAACCAGATGTGCTTGTAGATTCTTCGTGTGGTCTGGAGAACAAGAGTGTTTCAGGCACACAGTGAATTCTTATCATTTGCTTATGAAGATATTTCCGGAGTGTGGAGAGTATAAGGCAATGTTGATGAGATGGTTGAAGATGGATTTCCGACAACAGCTAGGACGTTTAATCTGTTAATTTGTAGTTGTGGCGAAGCAGGTTTGGCGAAACAAGCTGTTGTGGTTCATAAAGTCCAAGACTTTCAATTACCGAGTGTGTTTTCACATACAACTCGATGATTCGTGGGAGTGTGGAGAGTATGGCGGGAGAGTTCAGAGAGGCGTGTTGGTTGCTAAAGGAAATGGAGTCTAGAGGCGTGTTAATTTAGGTTGTTTGTTCTCTTCTCTACCTCATTTTTGTAACTTAAATTCTTCTTCTCTTCCTCAGAAAAAAAAATAAAAAAATCAGAGAATAAGAAAAAGTGAGTTTCCATTGAAGAAGAGCTTTTCTATGTTGTTGTTTTCCTCTCTTTCCGAAACGATGCGTTTCTAGTCGGGTTGTTTGGTTCGGTTCAATTAAAATATCCATATTTTAACCGATCGGTTTTATACGAACTTTCTAAGCCCTAAACCCAGAATTACTTCTGAGAATCGATCACGAATCACGATCACCGGCGTCGGTGTTCTTTCTCTTCTCTTCTCTTCGACGCCCTCCACAGCAGCGGTTCGTCTCTTTCATTGTCCTTACTTGTGTGACAAAACAGGCTGTTTCAACATCCGTTCTTTCTAAAAAGTGGAGGTATGTGTTTAGCTTGGTGGATAATCTCGATTTTGATGATTCTGTCTCTCTGCACGCGGAAGAGGAGGAACAAACGAGGTACGTGTTTCCGGAGAGCTTCAAAAATTGTGTGGATCGAAAATTAGCTTTGTAATGTGATAGTTTGATCAAGAAATTATCACTAAAATGTCACGTTGGCGAGAACGATGAATGCCAAAAGGCTTGTGTGGGCCGCTGGATATCTAATGTCGTAGATATTCATTATTCTAAAAGGATCAAGAGGCCGGATCTAGCGGGTTTCATTATAGTGATAAGGAACATTGAGACCCTGCATCTTTCTCCCTCTTCTGCTGATGTAAGTTTTCCCAAAAATTTTGTTAAATAATTTGTATAAAGAGGTTGGTCATTATTGAACTATGTATATGTGGTGTGTTTCAGATGATTTCTCGATGTGTAAACATGGACTAGTACTACCGGTGTTCAACAATCTTGTTAATTTATCTTTTGGGGGTAACAATAAGCGAGGTTGGACCCTGCTGCCATATCTGATTCAGCAGTCTTGAAACACTAATCATCAAGGTATTAAAATTCAATAAGCAAAACCCATGAATAGATATATAAAAACTGTAGTGGTTGATAATTTATATGGATCTTCTTGATTGATGCTTCTTCAGGCTATGTGCCCATGCCTCTGAACCAAGTGAAGGGGTTGCACATACTTGGTTATCAAGGAACTGCTCAAGAGTTGAAACACTTGAAGAGTTTTCTTGGGAAAACAGAATGTCTTGATCTGCTGCAAGTGAATGTTGTTGAAGCTGTGGTGAATGATGACACAATATTGCAAACCAAAAGGGAACTAATGATGCTTCTTGGAGTTTCAGTTTCATCCAAATGCCACATCAAAGTCACATGAAATTGTTTTAGAATTAATTATCTTTAGACCTATGTTATTTTTCTCTGGAGACGATTTGATTTATCTTCTGCCTCTTTTTCTCTGTTTTAGGAGTCATATACATTCATTTTTATTTTCACCAAGAGGTTCCAATGATTAAAGCTAAAGTATTAATATTTAATATTAGGAAAATTCCATAAAAATACACCAAATATTTATTATTTTCATAATAATACACAAACTTTGTGGGTATCTAAGAAAATAAATAAATTATTTATTTCTTCCATTATAATATACAAAATTTTAAATTGAATCCATTTAACATAAAATATCTTTATTTTTTATTTTTTAATAAAGTAATATTGAAATAATAAATTATTTTATGAAATTCGTAAAATTCTTTTCAAATCTTAAAAAAATCTATAAAATTCCAGAAATTAAAATACTAAATTATCAAAAAAAATTAAAAATCAAAGTATTTTGTTAAATTATTTAAATCTTTAAATAAGTCTAAATTTAAATTTTATATTATAGATACAAAATATTTTCATATAGTATACCTTTTACGAAAATTTTAATTCATTAAATATTCAAGTACTTAAAATTTTGTATTACCATATATATATAAGGTAAATAACATATATCAAATTTCAAAATCATATATTTATATATGATTATATTATTTACTTAAGAAATTACCCAAAACACAAATACATACAACCTATATTATTATATATACACACAATTTCAAGATGTTATTTTCAAAAAATAATAGTAACTTTATTACTGAAATTTTATGAATATAAAGATTTATATTTTAACTTTAAAACTTTTTAAAAGTATTTGAAAACTTATCTGTTTTTTTCGATTTTTATTTATGAATTCAAAATTTTACAAGTTTAATTTTTGTTTTAAGACAGATTTTAGATTTTAAAAATTTTATTGAGTTTTTTTGGTTTTATAAAATAGTTTTCTAATCATAATATTTTTTAATTTTAACTTTAAAATATATTTTTTACTTTTTTTGTCAAACACTAATTGTTAAATGGATACAATTTAAAAATTTGTATATTATAATGGGAAGAAAAATTAATTCATGTATTTTGTTTTGTACCCGCAAAGTTCTTGTATTTTCATAGAAATTGATAAATAGTTGGTGTATTTTTGTGAATTTTTTTTTAATATTTAATAGATTTGAGGCTGGTAAAATAATTTATATTTCTATCTCTCAACACTCCTCTGCTTATTCCATCAGAGTTTACTGCTGTTAATTCTCTTCAGAGGTTCTCTACAGCTACAACATCTGGATCCTTTTCAACAGCCGGCAAATCAGTCTTAGGATTCAAAGCTAAAGCGATATGAAGATGGAGAAAGTTCTCGGCGCAAAAAAGGGAAACAAAGTCATAGGATTTCACCAGGAAACATTGGCCAGCAGAGACAGAATCATGGTGTGAGGTTTTACTCGAGTACTCAGAATCCCCCATAAATCTTGGCTTGGATGACAACTTCTTAGAGATTATATGCCTCGCTCTTGCTTGCTCAAATCTTTGTAATTGTGCCAAATTCTATCTTCTTGTTTGTGAGAAAACATCTTCTTTGATCTTGATTCACTCTGGTTCATAAAGTGCTCAAACTGAATGTGCGAGTTCTTTAGCATCCAGGAAAACTTGACATTCTACTAGGTAATGAAAACATTCAGTTGCTTGAAAAAGTGTAGTTCGTTTACAAAAATCTGCTTCTTGGTGTGTGGAATTAATGGTGGTATATTGGTTCGTTTTCGATTTAATCCAACACTTGAGTTCAGCTTCTTGTTTCAGGTACAGCTTTTTTTTTATCTCTATGGATACCAAGATGTTGAACATTGGCTCAATAGATGTCGTTAATTCCTACAAAACAAGCTGCTTCAACATCTCTTCTTTCTAAAAAGTGGAGGAATGTGTTTGCATTGGTGCATAATCTTGATTTTGATGATTCTGACTTGCTGCAACCGGAATGGGGTAAAGAAAAGAGGGATGTGAAAAGAGAGAGCTTCAGGAATTTTGTCGATAGAACACTCGCTCTGCAATGCGGTTCTCATATCAAGAAAATCTCTCTAAAATGTGGCATTCACGTGGACAGCGAGATGTCTTATGTTGGCCGGTGGATATGTAATGCCGTAGAGCATGGTGTTTTGGAGCTGGACATAAGTATAAAGACCCGTTATAGATTTTGGTTAATGCCCGTAGGTATGAAGACTCATGGTGAAGTATTTCTGCCTTGTGATCTCTTCACGAGCAAGACGCTGGTTAAGCTGACACTGGGAACACAAATCTCTCTTGGAAATATTCCTCCAGATGTGTCTCTTCCAGCGCTTAAGAGTCTCTTCATCGATTCAATCTTTTTTGTATATGAAGATCTGTGTTGTGCGCTTCTTCTTGGTTGTCCAGATTATTATGGCATAATATTGGAAACAAAAAGGGATCTAATGATGCTTCTTGGAGTTTCAAATCCATCGAAGTGCCAGTTCAAAGTCACTTGAGTCATATAGTTTATTCGATGTTATGCAACTTTGGTTTTCCTCTGTTTCCGAAACGATGCGTTCTAGTCTTTGATCTCAAAACGTGTCGTTTTAACTTTAAAAAATGCATAACAAAATAGATAATCACTTTGTGATAAATTACAGTAATATTATTGTTTTAACTCTTAAGTACATATCATTCACTATTAAAATAAATACTTAATTACTATTTGGAATGTTTAAATAATTAATAAAAATATAAAATTATGAATTGATAATATTCTGGACTTATACTACATATTACTTTTACTATTATGTTTCTTATACAAAGATACCATGTAAAATGCTTTGATGGATATAAACTCATAAATAATGAAATAATAAAGACACATAAGTTAAAAAATTAAATTGATTCTTTGAGTTGTGAGAAGTTAATCTCTTCAACTTTACCTCCTAACTTTTTTGACTGAAAATTTATTGATCATCATTAGCGATGAAAATTTATGTGCATAACTAGATCAAACTGATTACCATTTATTTTCCTATATGATTTTAAAATTTTGACGTTGCATAATATTATTCGAAACTTCCAGTTAATATGTTTGGTTACAACCTCGGTATTCCACAGCAATGTCCACCCGCATATTTTATTTAGTAACATTAAACGCATCTAGCTTATACTTCATCCGTTCCAAATTATAAGAATTTTTAGCCAAATTTGTTTGTTCCATTTTATAAAGACATTTTCAAATATTTTTGCATCTTTTCAATAAATTTTAATCTAATATAATCAAAAACCCTTTAAAATAACTATTTATGTTGAGAATAGAAAGAGAATCTTAATTGTAATAAAGTAAAATTAAAAAAAGTGGCTAATGATGATTTTGATTTTAAAAAGCAATGCAATTTTCTTATAAGTATGATTTTATCCAAAAACTATTATAATTTGAAATGGAGAGAATACAACTTTTCTTTCAAATTTTTGGAATAGTTCAACATTTTCTTATATAATTTGATTGTGATCTCTCCTCTTTAGTTGTCGGCCTTCTCCCTAAATCAATAGTTCTTAACATGATTGTGCCTGGAAGCCCGGGCCTTGCGTATTCTGTCCTTTTAACTGGAGATTTTGTGAAGAAGGATTTGTCATCTTGGGATAAAGATTATTACAAGGTGACTGTTACTGTGGGTACTGAGGAGGTTATTGTCAATTTTAGGGAAGTACTTTCTATGAAGCCCGAGTATTTGAAGGTGTTAATAAGGTATGTACATTATTTTATAATTTATACTTAATAATATTTAATATTAACAGCCTCCCATCATTGTAGTGAAAATGTCATCAAGGAGATGGAGATCATGCAGAACGAGATCATGTAGGAGGAGGTCAAGCAGGACGAGGTCATGCAGGAGGAGACTCGGAAGAAAAAGCGAAAGCTGACGAGACGCAGAAGTATAAGCCGAAGCGGTTGAGAAAAAAATAAATGTCATAGGATTGAATATTATATTTCCCTACGATCCTCTGAGAGGATATTAAATCCAATCAGTGCCGAGACTAAACTTCTTCGGCACCGGAGATTTACGAATGTTTCAAATTTATCATCCTTTTTTTTGTCCAACTAAAACCCTAGATTAAAAGCTTCTCTTACCGGAAAAGGAAACTTTGGTTGTTTTCTTCTTGAGGTTTTATCCGTTTTGTTCTCTTGAATAGCAGGAAGATAATGGCTTATCTGAAGGCAGCAACTATCATTGCCCTAATTTGCAATTTTGTCTCTATCGCTTCTTCTGTGCCTTTCCTAGTTCTTCATGGTAATCTCATTTGCAATTGCTTGTTTTTGAAAATACAGCAGCAATCATGTTCTTATTGATAAAATCATCATTCAATTATGTTCATATTTACTCTTTTCTACGGAAGATCGTTTAGTTTGTGTGTAGCTTAGTTTGTGTGTAAGGGTAGCAACCAGTAGCTTGATAGGCATCAAACAGCAAGAAGAAAGATTGAGAAACATAAGAACATCATGCTATATTATCCACACATCACAAATAATCAATTCAGTTGGAGGTTTGAAATCTTACAGTCAAGTAAGTGAAGAGTCTTCATATAGATCTGCGCTCACCTGTTATAAGCACCACAAATCAAATCATATTTGTTTAAATTAAAAGAATATGATTTCTAGGGGTGGGCAAAATATCCGCACCCAAACCCGAACCTAACCAAAAATATTCAAACCAAAACCGATCCAAAGTTTTAAAATATTCGAATGTGTCTTAGACTTAAAAATCCGAACCGAACCGATAACCGAATGGATATCCGAAATATTAATCTAAAATTATTATATACAAATACTAATTATATTTAGACTTAATATAACCTAATAATCTAAAATTATAATTATAAATCCAAAATATCAATTATTTAATATTAAAATAATCAAAATATATAAAATAACTAAAATATCCAAAAATTCCTAATTATATTTGTAACAATTTAACCAAACTTTATTAAAATTTAACATTTTATTTTATTTTTTAAAATATTTTAGATACCCGAATCCGAACTGAGACTACAAAATACATGATCGTGTGCTATATCTCATACCTGACCCGAACCAGAATGCTCATCCCTATTACAACAAAAATATGGTTGAACTATGTAAAACGTGTCTATTTTGATTATTTTTTTAATAAATACATTTTCTTGTACAATAAAAATAAAAACATCATCCAAATGGTGTAAATTAATCCTTAATGGTTTCAATAAGAAATCTATCCAAGACCATCTCTAGAACACTTGATTCAACAATATACTTAATAGATTGATGAAACACATAAAGAAGAACATCATTAACCATTCTCTACAGACATGATTTGCTTATGCAGATGATCATTGATCTCTTGATTTCTTTTTTCCTTAATCCTTTCTAACTTGGATTCTTGATGGAGAAGATCCTGCACTTTTCTTTGTTCTCTTCTTTTCTTTTTACGTTGTTTTTTGTGTCTCCTCCTATTCTAATTAATAACTCCCACTATTTATATTAAGGAAGAGCTATTAATATTACACCCTTTAAGTATAACTTTATATTATATATATATATATATACCTTAATAAGAACATTATAAATATCACATGTTGGGTAAGGGAATAGAGTTATCAATACATCCAATTCTAATACTCTTTAACCGAGACCGAACCCTGACTGTTGTGTTTTTCTGGGCAGCATACGAAATTAACTTCTTCCATGTAAACTATACATTATCCCTTGACTCTAAACTTCAACTGTATACCAGAATAATAACTTTTCTTTCTTTGTTTTTCACTTTTATGGTAGAATGTTTTCCATGTGAGAAACTTCAACCAACACCATTTTGACATGAAAGACAAGAAAGTAGCAGCAAATTTGAATGAACATATGGCTTCTGCGGTCTATCTTCAAGTCAGCACAATCAGCCAAGCATTGATCTTTGTGACTCGTTCTAGGAGCTGGTCATTTGTTGAACGACCTGGTTTTCTTCTTGTTATTGCTTTCCTAATTGCTCAGCTGGTAATGATATTTTCCTCATGCATCTCTCTTCGTCTCTTCCTTAATTATTACTTACCCTCTTCATTATGTGTTTTTAAAGGTTGCATCAGTGATATCAGCAATGGCAACATGGCCTTTTGCTGGAATCAGAAGCATTGGATGGGGTTGGACTGGAGTTATTTGGATATTCAACATTGTAACTTACATGTTACTTGTTCGGCTCTTAATAAAAGAACACACTTTAGATGTTAAACTCTTGTTTTGGTCTCTCTTCATACATGAGAATATCTAATATAGATTTTTGAAAAGGTTCACAGTCATTAATTTTGAATGGATTTACTTAAATACTAAACGTACTGTACAAGAGTAATTGGTTATGTAAATTGGAAAGATTATAAGTGTTTTCTATTGATCTATTTGCCAAAGGTTCGTTGAAAATTCAGAATCCTATAATATCAATCACATAGTTAAACTTCACAAGAGTTATTTCGATACCATATGTGGTCATGTGAATTAAGTTTCCAAGCCTTGTTTTAGCAACAAACCAAAAAAAGGTTTCCAAGCCTTGTCATGCCATTTGTTAGCACAACAATTAGAAGAGATAAAAAGACACGTTTCTCTAATTTTATAAGTTTGTTTGTTTCTAATAAAATCTTTAATTCTCTTTAATTACTTTGTTTGACTAATTATCACACGCGCTTAATACACGCGTGGATAAGAGAAGCCAACTAAAAGTCAGATAACTCACTAGCACGTGGTTCACACGTGCATAACTGTTGATAAAGAACAGTTCTTTGGGGTTTGTTTTAAAGTTCGGTCTCATCGAACAATTATTATATTTCCCTGCGAAAATCCAATCGGCGACGAGACTAAACTTCGCCGGCGGATTTTTTGCCGGTACCGGAGATTTACGAATCTGTTTCAAATTTACCATCTTTTTTACTCCAACTAAAACCCTAGATTAAAAGCTTCTCTTACCGGAAAAGTAAACTTTGGTTGTTTTCTTCTTGAGGTTTTATCCGTTTTGTTCTCTTGAATAACAGGAAGATAATGGCTTATATGAAGGCAGCCATTATCATTGCCCTAATTTGCAATTTCTTCTCTATCGCTTCTTCTGTGCCTTTCATAGTTCTTCATGGTAATCTCATTTGCAATTGCTTGTTTTTGAAAATACAGCAGCAATCATGTTCTTATTGATAAAATCATCATTCAATTATGTTCATATTTACTCTTTTTCTACGGAAGATCGTTTAGTTTGTGTGTGAAGAGATTGTATTTTCTTTTTACATTCTCAGGAATTGGGGATAAATGTAGTAATGGAGGAGTGAAACAATTCACAGAGCTTTTAAGTGATTGGTCTGCTTCTCAAGGATATTGCTTGTATGTGTCTATGTCATCTTTTTTTTACACTAAGCATATATTCAAATATAGCTCAAAATTTGGTATTAAATCCATTTTGTTTCTTTGTAAATTCAGAGAGATTGGGAATGGCTCATGGGACTCATGGACCATGCCCCTCCTTGATCAGGTACTGACTGATGTCACATGTTGGAAGAATGATACTTGTATGATTCTATTCCACAAAAATAATCAATTTTTTTTCTCTTTTTCTTGTGTGTTTTGCAGACAGCCGTTGTTTGTGAGAAGGTCAGATCATAAACTGGATTAAGTGTTTACTAGTTTCGGCTTTTGAAAAATCCCATTTGCATTATATGTGTGTGTTTAATACTACAACAGGTGAAAAGTATGCCAGAGCTTAGCGATGGTTACAGCATTGTGGGGCTTTCTCAGGGTAACATGATTGGTCGAGCTCTCATTGAGTTTTGCGATGGAGCACCACCTGTAAGTCCCCGTAAACGTGCATATGTGTATGAATGTTTGTATGCTTGTATGGTATAGGGAGCTATGAAAGGGCCATGCATTTATCTTTCCTCTAATGGTTATTGTGGTTGATATAGGTTAAGAATTTTGTATCGGTAGCGGGTCCTCATGCTGGCACTGCATCGATTCCTTTCTGTGGCGTAAGTAACTAACTCTCTCCAAAAGAAATAAGTAAAGATTGACATGGAGATTTTTTGTAACAGTTTCTTGATTTTGCAGGCTACCTGGATTTGCATCATGTTGGACAGTAT